>OY744518.1:163971712-164046712 GCA_963556195.1 Sepiola atlantica | reverse complement strand
TGTGTTTTTTGGGGGGTTAGACAATTTTATTTTTATTATTGGAAGGAGGGTTTCGGCATTCCTGTTGGATACTATCACAAGGTAACCCTCCTTCCCTGCAGGGTCATATTCCCCCAAAATCCAGAGCGGCTGGACAACCCAGCTGAGATTGTTTTACCTACGGTTAAACAGAGACTCGTCTATCTCCATCGAATGCCATGGGCCTCCGATCTCATGAGGATTTCATAACTTAAACATAAATTTGTCGTCTGACAGCTGATTGTCTAATCGCCCCGTTATCTCTTGGGTGTTTATGTAACATGCCCGAACACTGCAGACGCGAAGTTCACGGAAACTGCTTCATATTCGATATAAGTACCAATATATATATATATATATATATATATATATATATATATATATATATATAAAAGTTTTTTTTAATTATAGATAGATATATATATATATATATATATATATACATATATATATATATATATATATTTGAAGAGTTTAGAATATCAAGTAATGTTATAAAATTTTGTTTTTATATATTTATTAAATGAATAAAATCATTTATTTAAATATGATATGTATTTAAATAAATGATTTTATTCATTTAATAAATATATAAAAAAAAATTTATTTTATAACATTACTTGGTATTCTAAACTCTTCAAATAAGCTTACAAATATTTTTTAAGATGTGCTTACCCTTGTATTATATATTCTCTCTTTTTAAGAAATTTTCTTATCTTTCTGTGTTTGCTGGGGATGGGGCATCCTACTGGATGCCAAACATTCACCAGCTATTTCAGACACTCCAGCCTAGAGATCTTTTTAAGATTCTAACCGTCCCTTTAAGTGCAATTGTTTGTATTTCTCTTGCACTCGGTTCACTGGGTATACTCGCCAGATAGCTTTTGAAATTCTTTTTCATTAGTCCTGTTGCTCCTATAATTACTGGGATGATGGAGATTTTCCTAAGATTCCAGTTTCTTTTCATGTTGTACATAAGACCTTGGTATTTCATAATCTTTTCTCTTTCAGCTCTGTTTAATCCTGCATCATTAGGAGCACTGACTTCAACTAGGATTGCTACTTTCTCCCTTTTGTCCCATATCACTATGTCAAGTTAAACAGCTCCGTTTTCTAGATATGTAGCTGTAGGGATTGCATAGTCATAGTGGATGGTGTATAAATTATTTCCAACTGTTCTTTCTGGTATATGTTCCCAGGACTTGCTGCTACACTGGATATTCAACTTTTTACAGATGGGCCAGTGTGTGTGTATGCATTATGTATTAAGTTGCTTTTTTTGTTGATGCCATTGTTTGCACAGGTAATATTACTAAACAAACCTTTTAACAGACTGATGCTCATGTTAGGTACAGGTCTCGAATCCTGTACGAGTCATTTTTCACATTATTGTATTCTTTGTTCATATCTAGCCCCACAGACTAAATAAATCATTGTTTAGTAATATTACCCGTGCAAACAATAGCATAAAAAAACAGCTTAATACAGAACATACTGTCAGAAATAAATTTCCAATAGTAAAACATATATTATAATTATTTTATAGGCCTAAACGATTATTGCCCCTATTGACCACAAATAAAATGGAAAGAAAATTTTAATGGTGTTTTTAGATTCTGTGAAAAATTTAACCTTTGTTGCAACTTATTTGCATGTTCTAACTGTTAACATATCAATTTCTATAACACACAAACAAACATTGATTTAAAATAAAAATTGGATAACGTACAATGTTTATTAATCATCAAATACTTCAAACAAGGAATATACAGATAAACTTTTAATCTTGTTCTTAATCCATGGATTTTCAAAACTATACATTTATCATTAGAGGAAATCAAATTGATAAAACAGCAAAATCATATTATTGGTAAGCACAGAATTGAAAATATAAAAGAATGCACAAAAAAAATAAAATATAAAAAAACATATTTTGAGAAAAAAGAATATCAAAATATAAAAAATATCAAAATATAAAAAAATATAAAACGATGCAAAATGCAATTTTTATATTTTCAATTCTGTGCTGACCAGTAATATGATTTTGCTGTTTTATCAATTTGATTTCCTCTGATGATAAATGTATAGTTTTGTTTTGAAAATCCATAGATTAAGGAAAAGATTAAAAGTTTATCTGTATATGCTTTGTTTGAAGTATTTGATGGTTAATAAACATTGTTCTTTCTCCAATTTTTATCTTTATCATTGATTTTCCTATTTTACTGCTCTATCTTGTATAGTGAGCATTTACTTATCAAGATAGGATTAATTTAAAGATAAAATTATCTTTATTATTTTTCCTTATGTATGTATGTATGTATGTATGTTGTGGAATTATTCACAATTTTCAGACTGGTTTTCTCATCTTGGTTGTTCTCACAATGTTTCAAACATTTTTCTCTCGAGCCTTCTTCAGGTGCTTTGTGCGAACGTTTTTTTTTTAATAATTAATGAGTCATCACTTATCAAGGCTAAAATAACCACTCAAGAATAAGGGTTAATGAGATGGATAGATTGACAGTTGACTGATAATGAATACTATGAGAGGATTGAAAATCCCAACATACCACATACTCAAAACAACAGCCAACCCAGAGAACAGCAATTCTTCCTCCTTTGTCAGAAACATAGCTCCTAGAATGTGAGGACTAAACAACAAAAAAAGTGAGGAGGAGTTTGAAAGTTACAGAGTTGCCAAAAGTAAACCCACGGTCGACTTTCTACTCTTCATGTCATGGAATTTAAAACCCAAGCCTTCATAGGGTCCCAATAAAGTTTGGATTAAAAATTCCATTAATAGATTTGGCCACATATTTATTAATGGATTTGGCTTTTACTTTAAACAATGAGGTATATCAACAGGTGGACGGTAGCCCCAATCGCACCGACTGGCTGGAGGAAGCACGGTGACCAACTGAAGACATGGATTAGAATGGTGAAAACAGACACAGAGCTGGTGGCTGAGACCCCCACATTTTTTGGTGTCCGTCGCTAGAACCGGGAATAGCTGAAGTATGTAAAGAACTCAGCTGTCGATTGGCATGGGTGGACCATCTTGATGTGGGATGCGGTGATCTCATTTGGAGTCAGCTCAACCCATCCCGTGTGAATACTATTACAGTTACAGAACAATGTCTCTAGAAGGGAACTCTTTGGCTCACACTATTTTTGTTAGTTTTCATGAAATACTATATACATGCGTCATGTTACAATTAATAATCCACTTATTCTTTTCTTGTAAGTAATGTGTTTCCTTGTTCAAAATTATGAATTTCGTCACATTCGAAAAATAATATATAAAACCTTATGGAAAACAAAAGCATGTAAATCATAGGTGCTATTATAATTTTAATAATTTGGACAGTCGTCTGTTCTTTATCAAAAATGTTTTTTCTTTTATAAAATAGACAACTTTTCTAAACAACTGCACATCAGGCATGTTTACATGTGTTTTTCATTTGTTTTTCTTTAACTACAACCTACACTTGCAATAATATCTTTTGATAAAATTCTTTATATATATATATATATATATATACAGATATAGATATTATATATAATTAGATAGATTATAAAATTTATAACATAATTAAATATTATAATGAAGCTCCGAAAATGAACATTTAACTATGTTTATCCATATTTACACGCGTTTCAAAAAAAATCATTCTATCATCACTAGTACATATGAATAGACATTGTTAAAGTATTGATTTTTAGAGTTTGGTTATCATATTTAAAATTTTTATTAATTATGTTATAAATTTTTATAATCTACCGAATCATAATACGAAAGCTTTGTTTAACATAACCTGTTAACCATTGAGCTTATTTATTATCTGAAGTACTTAATATATCCTGGGGATTCATAAGATCTAATTTGTTAATAAATAAATTTTATATTATTTGATCTCCTGGGAATATCTTTAACTATTTTGGTTATTTAACTTAAGCCTTTTCTTATATATATATATATATATATATATATATATATATATTTTGTTCTCCTTATGTTGAAATTCTTTTGTAATAATAATTGTTATGTGTCTTTGTCTGGATATATGCTACCAAAAGCATGATATATGTTCGTTATTTTGAACATCAGACGATAAGTATAATTTTCTTAGATTGGATGAAAAGAGAAAAAGGACTAATTTTTGCTTTGATCCAGACTTGGAAAAATGTTGTTTCGAAACACGTGTAAAGATTCCTACATGGACATTTATTTCTGAAACCCAATTCAATGGAAACAAGAATTAAACCATTGACAGTTTAAACCAAACCTCAATACAACAAAATTAAAAACCTTCTAATGACAATAATGATAACAATAATGCAGACTTGATACAAAGCGTTGGAGCAGCTCTACCCTCTCTACTAGAGACTATAAGCACAGGACAAAGTGCACCAATATTCTTTACATCAAAAAGATGAATTGTATTTAATCATTTATATTAAAATGTAGTAAATATCCTCAGACATCAATAGGCAAATGACCACCAAAGCCAAGAAACACTACTTACTTATAAAACATTGACTAATAGTACAACGCAAGGCTGACTATAAAAATAAAAGACCTATGCTGGGATTCGCCTACCGTTAACTAGATGAGCACACATACAGTCTTTGGACAATGAAAAGCGAAAATGAGTTAACGGATACGCGAGAGAGAGAGAGAGAGGTGAAAAAAAAAAAGAAGGAAACTAAACGGCCTAAGAAATAGAACTGATACCATACCTGCGGCTTCACGCAACAACACATCAATGTCAACATCGTCATTGGTGTCATCTGTCACCAGACATTGCGGTCCACCTCGCTTCTTCAACACTGCAGCATAGCTATTCTTGGAAGCAGCGGCACCTGAGCCTGCAAGCCATTGGTTGCTGGGCTGCGGATCCCAGTCTTGGCTGCTGGGGAATTGGTGCTGCTTTGGAGAGTGGGACGAAAGCTTACCTGGGGGAGTGCCGGGCAGTAAAGAAGTCGCATCAACTGTGGCGGGAGATTGCTGCTGCTGTTGCTCAGACCGGTGGATACTGGCGGCATAGGCCACTGGAGGACTAGGAACAGTTTTGTCTTTGGTACCCGACTGCAAATCCGTCAAAGAGCCTCCACCATCAGCACCAGTCAGTCTGAAAAGGAAAAGAGTCCAGTTATAAAATGGCCTTTAAAATAAAAAATAAATTATTAAATAAATTTTTAAAAGCTTCAAATGAGAATTCTATTTTTATTTTCACAGGCATCTTTGGCACCATATTTCTTCATGTCATTCTCTCTCCTCCCAAGATTCTTAGACTCTTTTTTTAGAATTGTATTATGTAGAGATAAAAATCAATGATATTTTGTCTCTAAAGAAATTGAGGTGAACACACACAAAATCACAATACATTCAAACACAGGGATAGAACTCCTGTATTTTTAAAGCTCAACTGTTGAAATATCTGTCTATATCTTCAGGTCTGATTCTCACACAACTTTCAGAAATTATTAGCATCATCCTGAGAAGGTTTTAAACTATATATGGCCAGTCTTATTTGATGTTTTTTTCCCCTCAAATTAAAAATTTTGAAATAAAAAAAAAAGAAACTTAAAATTCTAAACAAGGCATATTGCCACTGAGACGTAAGGGCCTACTGTGATTAGGGGCAGAAATCCAAAGGCAAGCAGTCCGAGGAAAGAAGCTATTAGAGTGGAAAGTTTTCCTGCATCTGTGAACCTCTACAGTGAAGGGGGGGGGGGGATTTTGCTGCTAGTCGGGTTGGTCGGGGGTATTTACATTGAAAGGGTACAAGTGCAGTAAGTTCATCAGAGCGCATTCCATGAAGGTACTTGTAAAACAAGAATAGAAATGCTAAATTGCGATGATCGGACAAAGGCTTGAGCTTGGTCGACAGCACAGCACCTATTAGGTTAGAGACAATTTTTTGTACTCCGTCCAAGAGGGAGAGGCGAGTAGTTGGTGCACCAGCTCAGATGTGGCAACAATACTCCGTGAATGAGTGAATGGCTTTATAGGGATATATAATACTGGCAGGTGTCAAAAGTTTTCTAGCCTGGTAGATGGAGCCCACCTTTTTTGCAGCAGACTTGGCAGCATCTTCTATGTATTTATTCCAATTAATGTTGCTTGTGAATTTTAGGTCAGGGAGTTTGAATGTATGACTCTTGGGAAGAGTGCTATTGGCCAAGACAATCGGTGGTTGGAAAAGTTTCTTATAATTGTTTAAGGAAAGCAGCTTTATCTTAGTATCATTAAATGTAACCATCCATTTTCGGCCCCATTCCACTACAGACTGGAGGTTATTTTCTAATGATTCAGCTATTGCCTTGGATATGTGTGTGTTCAATTTGCCTGCATGTCGAAAATAGAGCATGGTATCATCAGCAAATATACCCATCTCTGACGCAATGTCATCAGTGGGGTCGTTTATGAAGATCAGGAATAATAAAAGTCCAAGTATCTGTTCATGGGGCACAAGAATAATGTCATGTTTACAAAAAAACAATTTAAACTGGTTTAAAAGCTAAGATAGGAAAGTGATTTACTTAAATCATCATTTTCAGTTTAACATCTGTTTTAGATACTGGCATGTGTTAGACGGCTTTTAGAAATTGACTTCCAAACTAACCCATCTCTGGGCAAGTCTTTATTTATCCCTCTTTCTCTCAAATCCATCATCATCACTTGCTCCCATCAACTAGTAAAACCCTGCCCAAAGTGCAACTTTTTATCTAAATCTTGCAGAGGGCTGTTTAAGATTCATTTAAGTATCAAACGTTATATTTTTGTTTTATTACCCGAGAGTTCTTTATGCAAAATATGGTGCAATTCAAACCAATACTTTTGTAGCCTATAAGTGTTTATAAATATTATTATTATTATTAGTAGTAGTATGTTAATTTTCACTATGATATACTCGCATCTCAAGGACATTTCATGTTAAATTTCGGGCAATTATCCAATATTTTTTAGGTTCTACATGTTTATTTATAGTTGTAAGATTATAGGTAGCATAGTTTGATCCTTTATGAGACATTTTGCATACCAAGAGTTATTCAGGCCAGATTTAGTTACAATTCTCACCAATAACTTTGAAACCTAAAAATAATTATCATATATTACGCATGCCTATAAATAATTATCATATATTACGCATGCCTATAAATAATTATCATATACTACGCATGCCTATAAATAATTATCATATACTACGCATGCCTATAAATAATTATCATACATTATGCATGACTATAAATAATTATCATACATTACGCATGCCTATAAATAATTATCATATATTACGCATGCCTATAAATAATTATCATATACTACGCATGCCTATAAATAATTATCATATACTACACATGCCTATAAATAATTATCATATACTACGCATGCCTATAAATAATTATCATATACTACGCATGCCTATAAATAATTATCATATATTATGCATGCCTATAAATAATTATCATATACTACGCATGCCTATAAATAATTATCATATACTACACATGCCTATAAATAATTATCATATACTACGCATGCCTATAAATAATTATCATATATTACGCATGCCTATAAATAATTATCATATATTACGCATGCCTATAAATAATTATCATATACTACGCATGCCTATAAATAATTATCATATACTACGCATGCCTATAAATAATTATCATATATTACACATGCCTATAAATAATTATCACATACTACGCATGCCTATAAATAATTATCATATACTACGCATGCCTATAAATAATTATCATATATTATGCATGCCTATAAATAATTATCATATACTACGCATGCCTATAAATAATTATCATATACTACGCATGCCTATAAATAATTAGTAGTAATATTATTTACATTTTTACAACCATCCAGCATCGTAAAGGTTTTTCATGCCAAATGCTGACTAATATCTTTGGAGCCTATAAGTGTTTACTTTTTTAGTATAAGCAGTTGTAGTAGCATCAGCACTATTCTAATTTTACTCGTCTATGAGATCTGGTATTTCAAGGATTTTCCATGCCAAATTTGGTACAATTCTGACAAGTAGTTTTGATGCCGATAAGTGACCAACAGACAGACAAAAAATGTTTAATTATAATACATTCATTATTCTATTTGTCATATATCACTTGGTAAAATTTAAAAAAAATGTTTACAAATTATTTATTTTTTACTGAACTCAAATATTTTTAAATTACGAAATTAGAAATCAAAGAATATTAAAAACTAGTTGGACCTGTGGAAATCCCACAGTTGTATCTTTCATCGGTTGTATATATCTGCCACGCTTAAAGATATTTCCATTTTATGGACATCTGACACAAACGCAGACTCCACAATATTATTGTTCAAACTGAAACATACACATCTAAGTACTTTGGTTAATGTAGTTTCAGAATATAATGCATATAGGTCACAAATGAGTAAGTAAAGCAAAATAAATAGTTTTTGACTAATTTCCCAACGATATTTTCTTTAAATTAATTTATGCCGGTATTAGTAATGATTACTAATGTAACCAACACCTTTATGAATGTAGAAATAGATCAGTCTTTCTATTCTAATTTTTACTTTTATTCAGTCGAAACAATATATAACCACTGAGATGTAAATAGCTACTGTTATTAGGAGCCAGATTTATAGGAGGCACCCTGGGTGGGGAGTTGTGCAGCAAAATGTTTGTGCACATTACATTTAAATTGATACAGTTGGAGAAACAGTGAGCAGGGAGGGAAGCGGTCTGAGAAAGAAGCTATTAGAGTCGAAAGTTTTCTGGAATCTGGAGACCTCTACAGTGAGACAGTGAAGGGGTGGGATTTTGCTGCTAGCTGGAGGTATTTATGTTGAGGGGGTACAAGTGCAGTAAGTTCGTCAGTAAGTTAGACAGTGTGGGACCTATTAGGTTAAAGACTCTTTTTTTTCACCCTGTCCAAGAGGGAGAGACGAGTGGTTGGTGCACCAGCCCAGATGTGGCAACAATACTCTATGCACAGGCGAATTGTGGCTTTATAGAGATATAGGATACTGGCAGGTGTGAGAAGTTTTCTAGCCTAGTAGAGGGAGCCCACTTTCTTTGCAGCAGAATTGAAGTATCTTCTATGTATTTATTCCAATCAATGTTGCCTGTGAATTTTAGGCTGAAGAGTTTGAACATTGTATTCTCAGGATGGGTGCTATTAGGCATGGCAATCAGCGGTTGGAAAGGTTTCTCATAATTTTTTAAAGGAAAGGAGCTTTGTCGTGTTAGCATTGAATGTAACCCGAATCAATTAAATAAAGGATTCAGTTTGAAATTCATAGAAATACAACTGCGACAAAGGTCATCTACAGTAGGTCGGAGACTACAATGGCCAAACGTTGTGAACATGACAGATGAGGACAACAGTTTGAAACATACAAAATAATATTTTTTGTGTTCTAGTATTTTTTTTTTTAATACTAATGAGTCACAACTTACCAAGGCCAAAATCCAATTAAGGATAAGGGTAAGTTGGATGATGAACAATGCTATGAGAGGATTGAAAAGCTGAATACAAGGGACAAAAATTGATTACTAAAAAGGGACAGCTCAACAAGTATTTGTTGACATTGGACTTGAAGACGACCATGTTGAAGTCTGCAGGGAAGCAGCCAGTGTTAGTTTTTTATAATTATGATGGCATATCAGAGGAAAGATTTTTTTGTTTAATATTGCAGGCATCAGTAAACGTGGTTTTACCATAGTTTTCTTTGTAAATTACCTAGTCATTTGCAGTTGCCTTCTGTAAGACTGTTTAACCCATGGTTGAGGTTAATGGTGTTATTGTAGAGATTTTCCTTCTCCTTCACTTGTTGCCCAACAAAGGCACGACAATCTAGTCATCTTTTGTCTATTTCTTTCAGAGCTTGTGGGTAGGGAGATGGATTCATACCTTTCCCAAGGGTATTAGTAAAAGCGATTGCAATAGCCCAGACAGAACTCTAGCACGTCCAGTACAGAGTCCATGCAGGTGACCTTCCACTTTTTGATTAATTCAGATTTTAAATATTAAAATTTCCACCACCACCACCATCATCATATTTGGTTTAATATCCGTTTTACATGCTGGCATGTGTTGAACAGCTTTTAGAAATTGCCTTCCAAACTAATCTAGGGCTTTTTATTTGTTCCTCTTTCTCTCGAATTCATCCTTATCACTTTCTCACAGGTTTTCCTTGGCCTTCCTCTGCCAACTGACCCTACTACCTCAACTGTTCCACATCTAACTCTTATCCATTCTTTTGATGTGAGCATACCAACAAAGTCTCATATTCTGCACACATATCCCTGTATTGCCCAGATTTAATCTTACTCTGAGGTCATCAGATCTAGGCCTGCCTTTAAGACCAAGATTTATTTAATATTTCAGTTACATTTAAATTCACAGAGTTCATATATTTGCACTTGAATATAAAGAAAAAGAAAATCACAAGAAAATGGTTTAGAAAATACAAAGCACAAAAAATATGTTTTTAGCAAGCCTGGATTTAATAGCAAAGATGAAACAAAGTTATATGGAAAAAAAAAAAAAAAAGAATTTAGTTAAAGAAGGCAAAAAAAATCTTGAATTAGTGGAAGTATAAATAGTATTTGGAGAGAAAGAATTAAAATAAAGAAAATTGAAGGGGTTTGCCGTTGGGGGCCACTTTTTATTATATGGATTCTTATTACTTACTTTTACTTACTCAACCGATTTAATTTCTACAAAGATTATTTATGACTAGCTGGCTTTGCCGGCTCACTATCTCTTCGCAAAGTTCACTACTTGAAATACTTGTAGCATTAATTTAAAATGATAAACATTTCATTCATAACTTTATTGTAAACACGAAAAAACTATTTCTCATTTATTCATACAGATAGATAAACATTAACATTTTGGTAATTTCGATACAAATTTATTTATCTTTTAAATGTGACCATAAAGAAAGGAAAAGAAAAACTATTTGTTGTATTAAAATCAAAACTATCATTGGATTAATAAAGCAATAACAAATAATAGTTAATTAATTTCAGTTAAATTAGTTAACTTTGCAACTGATACACATACATGTACATAAAAAAGATGGTGCGTCTATTGTCTAAAGGTGAATTAACTTGAAATAGGGCTTTTGACTTTACTGTGAGTGCAAGAAATGGGTCCAACTTTCGCATTTATTCATTTAAAAGATCCGACTTTTTGATAAATAATCATCTAATCTCAAGTTCAAAATAACAATGGAGAAAATGTGAAGAGCAAACTACGAATTCAAAATAATGGCAACATAATGATGAATTTCAAAGGAGATTGTTGGGGTCTATCTGGTGATATATTGGAGAGAATTTGGTTTGTATATTCCTATCATATATTCTGTGAGATTGTAAGTATATCCGCGCATGTCTGACGACCATGTTTTTTAACACACAAAACCCAGAGTAGCTATCTGCAAACTTTCTTCGTTTGATTACCTGTACTCGTAAGGGTTCAAAGTCTTTTCAACCTGTGTTCGTTCTGCCATCTTGCATGGCAGTGCGACATGGGCACCAAACGCTTCTGATCTGCACCGGCTTCGGCGTAATGACCATGCACCGATCCGGTGGATGCGCAGCAGCAAACTCTGAGAAAAGGATCCCTTCAACCATGCTTCATCAGAAACTTGGCATTGGTGGGACGAGGGATGCCTTACATGCTCAGCGTCTCAGGTCGTTTGGCCATATACAACAAGCCACCTCTTGCCACAACAAGAAAAGAACATTGTCATCTTGTTTTTTAACACCATATATTCTTTACTATTAGAGGGCATTGTTCTGTCTCGAGATTAAGTATTTTCTGCAAGAACGCCTGTAAAATCTATAGTCTATAAGAAAACAAGCGTTGCAGAAACAGCGAATAGCATTAACCGAAAAAAGAAAATCTTGATGTAACACCAATTTTTCATCAAATGGAAAAATCTACTGCTTGACAGCTGTCTTGCTTTGTTTGCTAAGATAGAAGGACACAAAGCCAAAAGAGTGTGTAGACAGTGCAGACAACAGGGAAAACCCCGAACATAGCAAACGAGAAGTAATCATCATCATCACACCAGTGAATTATTTAATGTTTATGATTGTTATTGTTCAATAAACATTGTGAAATTGAAAATCAATAACTGATATTAAGACATGTCCATTCAATCTGCCGTTTAGCGACGAAAATCCTATTTCAAACCTAAAAATGACAAACTGGTGGACAGATCGATAGACGAACAGTGTGGACGCATCTATTTCAAACTTAAGTGCAACAGTCTGGTAGACGGATCGATAGACGAATAGTGTGGACACATCTATTTCAAACTTAAGCGCAACAGTTTGGTAGACGGATCGATAGACGAATAGTGTGGACGCATCTATTTCAAACTTAAGCGCGACAGACTGGTAGACGGATCGATAGATGAACAGTATGGACGTCTCTATTTCAAACTTAAGTGTGACAAAACAACTGGATGATAAAGAGAGCTACTTATATTAAACTTAAGAGTGACAGACGACGAACGGACAACACCTCTTATAGAGATACTTGGACGCATCTAAAAAAAAAAAAGGGGGTAAAAAAAAGAAAAAAAAGGAATAGCAGAAATGATAAACTTATAGATCGAGACATCAATATCTCGACAACAAGGTATCACCAATAACAGCATTCAACCTCATAAATATTGCCGTACCTTTCCACCCTGCTCCAACAATGTTATAAATGATGAGTACAATTTGAAATGTGAGTATTGTTTAGCATTGAATTGAGAGAGACAGCCAGAGAGAGAGACAGAGACAGCCAGAGAGAGAGAGAGAGAGAAAGACAGCCAGAGAGAGATAGATAGAGAGAGACAGCGAGAGAGAATTTAGAAAATAAAAAAGGTCGTTCCAAAGTAGGGAGGGTGCAACCCAAGGAGTTCCTATTTATTTGCCTCCCCACGAGGCAGAGTTAGACACAAGGTCTGTTTTTAATGTGGGAAAAAATCGAGCTCCCCAAAAAGGGGTACTCTGGATTGGAGCAAAAATTACAATTGCTTCATTCTCAAAGGATTTCTCCATCACTAACCGAGTACAAAAAAGATGAAGTGTAGTATCAAAACAGATACTACACTTTGCTTTGAAACCCAAGAAGTTAATCACAAGAGAAACTGAGAAAAGCTTTTGTTCTCCGCCTCAAACTGCCATTTGGAGTTTTTCCATTAGCTTTTTTAGCATCATTAAACTCATTGTATTTAAAAAGAAACTCTTAATTGAAAATCTGATTTAAACTTTACTCTCGTGTTTTTCAGACAGGACATCGGCTGAACACTGTGATTCCTCTTCTCATACAAATACACAGGTGCAGCCTAAAGTCAGAAACGTTTGACCAAAAGTTTGATTGCAATTTATTCTTTAACATTAACTCCCTGAAACACACACATTTCTATCTATACGTATACAAAAGTTTATTTATACATAAAAATATCAAAGTGTAGAATCTGTTCGATCTTAGGAGGCCAATAATCCCAGGCAGTAATTCCTCCTTTTGGAGGCCTAAGGTGCAAACATTCGTGAATGAGATTTTACAAGTATTTTTGTTCCCAACCAGAGTGTCCCCTTTTTCGGGGGATCTAGATTTTCTTCACATTTAAACCTGACTTTGTGTCGAACTCTTCCCTCATGTGGAGAGACAAGTAAATAAGGATACAACATAAAAATTCAAACAAAATTCAATAAAGATTCATCAGCATTATATAAACTTGTGATAATCCTCCGAAAACCATGAGGTCGGTTGCAAAAGAATGCAGTGGGTCAGGAGAAACAATCTGAAATATTGTTCAAAGACATCAGATATAAGTCTTTATTGACTTGCCTCTCCACGAGGGTAGAGTTTGACACAAGGTCAGTTTTTAATGTGTGGAAAATTCAGCTCCCCAAAAAGGAGCACTCTGGATTGGGACAAGAATAAAAATTGCCTCAGTGAAGGAGAAATTTTTCTCGGAAAAGATTAAGTGTAGTATCAGAACAGATACTACACTTTGCAATATTTATTTGCAGAAAATATAAAAAATTTACATTTAAGACAAATTAGACACAAGGCGATCAAAAGTGTTGGAAAAGGGAGGGGGGGGCGTTGGTCATCCTTGGTCTAAAGTAATAAAAATGTCAATCCTACTCTTAACTAGAATCAACTCAGTCACAACAATACCATATTTATTCTAGATTTAATCTCCTTAAGATATGCCCAAATTTGTTGGAAATCTTATTTTTCAAAATTATATTTATGTACAAAAATTCATTGGAAGATACTACACTTTGCTCGTAGTCAAAAGGCCAAGGAAGGTATGTGATGAGTAAAGGTGATTTTATTTAGAAACGATAAAGTAAAATCGCTTAATTAGAATAGACTCCTAAACAATTTTTTAAATCCAGCAAGAAAAGATGTCATGTTCATGATCACATGATTTCTATCATATTTATTGCAATAGAAATAAATTAAACAAGTTTGTTTTGAAAATAAAAAAAACGATTTTATTAAGATCCAAATATATTTTTGAGGATTTGATTTGTTTTGTATATTGTATGCTAAATTAAACTTCTTTGGATTATTTAATGCCGAAAAGCAATATCTATTGTAAAGGATTAATTGAACACAAGTTGCTGTTTTTACCAATATCAGGAGGGGAGGGGAAAATTGCAGACTTAAATGGTCCAAGTGTCTAAATGACCACAATATATGCAATATGATTTCAAGTCTTCATATCCAATTCCATAGGCTGTGATCATATCCATTAGGCCAAATATGCACTTCCCTCATTTTTCAGGATGGAATTACTAAAAAAATGATCAGTATGAAATAAAATTATGTTGTACAACATTATTAAAGAGTAGACGAATTATTTTTTAGACAAGGGCCTAAATTTAATTTTATACCCAATAAGAACTTACTGCACTTGTAGCCCCCTCCCCCCAACATGACAAGCAGAAAAATCCCACCCCTTCACTGTAGAGGTCTCCATATGTTGGAAAACTTTCACTCTAATAGTTTTTTAACCCAGACCGCTTGCCTTTGGAATGTTCTCCCTGCTCCCCTCGACTGTACCAACATGCAGAAATTTAAATGTAATGTGAACAAACATCTTGCTGCACAACTCCCCAATTAGGATGCCCTCTATAAATCTGGCCCCTAATCAGAGTGGCCCCTAATCAGAGTAGCCCCTTACATATCAGTGGCAATATGCCTCGTTGGGGGTGAATTAAAAAAAAAAAAAGAGAAGAAAAAGGGGTATTTTTTATAACAAACAGAAGAGGAATGAAAAAGGTGTGATTGAAAAAAGTTTGAAAAGAACTTATTAGCTTGAAGAAAGTTAGAAAGGAAATTAAAAAAAAAAATGTTCATATTTTTTAAGTTCATTACTTACCGTAACAAGATATATATATATATATATGCATGCACATGTTTTGTTTTTTTTGTTTAACTGTAACCCGCCACAAAAAAATGTCTTTTTATGATACATGTTAGTATTTCGTTTTATCTTTGATGAAAAAAAAAAAAAAAAAAAAAATCAATAAAAATACATTTACCTTCTTTTTATCTTTCTTTAGTAAGAATAAAAATAATGCTAAATAATAAAATATAACAGTGAAAATTCGATTAGTCATATTGATACCGGCGGTTTCAGGTATGGGAAATCCGGCCCGTTTTGTACTAGGAAAGTCCTAAGAATATATATATATATATATATATATATATATTACTTATTTATTTATTTACACATTTAAGCGAGCATGATGTAAAACAGTAATTGATTTTGAGTAATTTGTTATTGTTGTAGCCTTAAAGGGCCGAAAAGTAATAACGCGAACAGAAGGTTATTAACAAGAAATTGCATTCACAGAAAGTACAAAAGTAATGGGTTGACAGAGGCTTCTCCCTCACTTCATTTCTGCTGATTGGTCATAATGACTATTCATAGAGTCAGGAAGAGTCCATTCAGTGACGGAATAGGGTAGATCACCATAACAGTAATATAAATAGCGTCTTAAATTGTAAGCCTATTTTATTTTACAATTTGAGCTTTTTAACATTTCAGTATTATCATGGGGGAATTCTTTAATATTAGTATGACTAGGCTGTGTGTTGTTTATACATCATTAAATTGCACTCTGAGATGATAAATGACATGTGAGTTTTCTAGAAAAGCATGTCATGTTCCTATTCATTTGCCTCCCCACAAAGGGCAGAGTTGGACACAAGGTCAGTTTTTAATGTCAGGAAAATCTAGCTACTCAAAATGGGTACTCTGAATCTGGACAAAAATTTAAATTGCCTCAGTCTAGAAGGACTACTCCTTCGCATACCGAGGAGAGACAAGACTAAGTGCAACATTAGAACAGATACTACACTTTGCTTCTAGCCAAAAGGCTAAAGAGTCTGTCATGTTATCTATTATTATGCTAAATGTGAGTTAATCAATGTTTATTTCCAGTAGGCTTTTTTCCTATATACTTTAACTAGCGGGGCTACCCGGCGTTGCTCGGGGTAATAAAGACATATAATTGAAGAAAAATCGCGTGTGTAACATCTTTATATTCAAACTTCAATTTCCCCCTCCTCTATAGCCGTCTCTTTATCTTTCTACCTTTCTCTTCCCTGGTCGCCCTATTTCACCGCTACTTTCTAATTTTGCCATTTGCGAAAGCTGCTTCTTCCCCACCATTTCTCCTACGTTGCCCAGGGCAATAGTATGACATATTTCTATAAAAAGTACCACATCTATCTGCGCCTTCTATATAGGTACTTATCTCCGCCCCGGTGTTCATACTATATACATATCTATCGCCACCCCGGGGCAGATACTATATAAGTACCTATTGCCGCCCCAGTATGCATACTACATAAGTACCTATTGCTGCTCCGGTGCAAATGCTACATACGTACATATCGCCGCCCCAGTGCGAATGCTGCATACGTACCTATAGCCGCCTATCGCGAATGCTACATAAGTACCTATCGCCGCCCCGGTGCAAATGCTAAATACGTCCCTATCGCCGGCCTGATGCGAATGCTAAATATGTTCCTATCGCCGCCCCGGTATGCGTGCTAAATACGTACCTATCGCCACCCTGGTGTGCGTGCTATATACGTACTGATCGCCGCCCCGGAGCGCATGCTAAATATATAACTATCACCGCCCTGGTGCGCATTCTATATACCTACTTACTGCCATCCCTGTGCACATGCTATATAGTACCTATCGCCACCTCTATGCACTACTATACACGTACCTATTGCCACCCTGGTGCACATACTATATATATACCTATCGCCGCCCCGGTGTGCATATTATATTCATATCTATCGCCGCCCCGGTGTGCATACTATATACTTACCTACAAAATATTTTAAGTTCAAAAAAACAAAAAAATTTCGCCCGCCCCCTAAAAAGTTCGGCCTGACCCCTAAAATTTTCCCCGACCCCTCAATCTCTCCAGCCTCCCCTCCCAACTAATTTTTCACTCTCCCCCAATCCTGAGAAATATTTTGAGTTCAAAACAAAAAAAAAAACAAAAAAAATTTGGCCTGACCAAGTCGCCCATCTCTCTCTCTCTCTTAGCTATCTATATATTTTTCTCGCTCTCTCTCACTCTATGTTGATGCAACCACTCTTTTATAGTTATTAATGTCTTTGTGAATATTTATAGAAAGAGCGACTTCCTCTTTCTAGCTAATTTACATAGTGTGTTCGTACACACTATGTAAATTAGATAGCAAAATAATAGGTCGCTTTGCTTCTATATTATCCATATAGGATAATATAGAAGTAAAGAGATTTATTATTTTTTGTTATGCAAGAAAAATTGCTTCACAGATATATTACAGTTTATGTAGTTTTGAATGAAATCAGAGTGGAACAAATAATGGTAGTGACCCAATAGGTCACAGGTTGTCGAGTAACGTGTGACCCAATAGGTCACACGTTGTCTAGTAACCTATACAAGATGCTTTCTTTGTCATCATTTAATATCTATTTTATATGCTGGCATGCATTGGATAGCTTTAAGAAATTGATTTCCAAACTAACATATCTCCGGCCAGGTTTTTATTTATCCCTCTTTCTCTCAAGTTCATTTTTATCACTTCCTATGATGTTTTCCTTGGCCTTTTCCCCATGAACTGGACCTGCTATCTTAACTGTTCCACATCTATTAACCCAAAACTCTCATCAATTCTTTCAACGTATTATTATTATTTTTATTTTCTGCGTCTACGGTAGTCAGATGACATCCCGTAGCTGCAATCAGTCCTCCATGCTAGTCCCAGGCCATATGGCTTTGTCATGCACAAGTTGTCGTAGGCAATGAAGTTGTTTCGCTGTACGTAGTAGTCCTAGTCCCGCCTGCTTGAGGTCAGCACGTAGTGTGCCCAGCAGATTTGTGCAGTGCCGTCCTAGTCATGGTTGGTAGGCTTGCGAGCCAGTAACGGCAAAGTCTAGTGCCCAACGTATCCCTACCATCATTGTCTCCAGGTCTTTAAAAATCACATTACACATCCATCGTATCGTTCTCATATAATTTCTCTCCATACAATGCATGTCCTCAACCCTCACTGGCCAAGTTTCACTTCTATACATAATAACACTGTGTACACATGCCTGATAGACTCTTCCCTTGGTCGACAGTAGTAACGCTCTGCTGGTTAGTAATGGCAGAAGTTCCCTGAACTTACTCCATCCACTACCTAACTCTTGCAATCACACAAGCACCGTTTCGTTTATTATAAAAAATTATAATTCTGTTGATTTACGTATCTCCAAGCTTTCGACTCACTTCATCATCAGGATACAGGAGATACAGTGTGGGCAGACAACCCATTTTAAACAAAATCAATTACTATTTCACATCACGCTCACTTTAATGTTTATAATAAATTAAAAAAAGAAAAATGAATAAATAAGTAAAATAAAATTATTTAGGACTTCCACTTGAGTAATTGGATGTAGTTTGCGTTAATGCTTTTATTATACATACTACATCATTACAATAGGTGGAGGGAGAAGAGATGGGTTCATACCTTTCCCAAGGCTATTAGTCAAAGTGATACAATAGCCATGATAGAATTTGAAAGTGCCACCCCGAGCAGACATTGTGTGCCAATAACTATTACACTATGCCATTTCCATAATATAGTGTATACATGGAAAGAATTGGTTTATGGAGGTAAATGTATTCATTTTTTTTATTAAATGAAACATTTCATTTGTTATGTTTTAACAGAATTCTTCTGACCCATTTTTGAGGGGGGGAATCATATTGTTAACATGTAAACAATTTTTGTGGCAACATTTGAATTGTATTCAACTTACAAATTAGAAAAAAATATTGCGAGGGAAGGTCTAAAAAATTTGCACAGAAAAAAAAAAAAAAAAAAAAAAAAAATCGAGTTAAAAACTGATCAAATAGATTTGAGGCACCCCAATATGGGCAACGACCAAAAAGACACATTTAGCCTTAACACTGCATTTTTTTTTTTTTTTTTTTTTTACTTCCAGGTGAACTATAAACAAAACAATATGCTTATTTTTTAACTTTGTCTTTGCAGATTTTTTATTGAAAAAAAAAAAGGATTTAATCTACAAAACGTTTTATTAATAGCCTAAAAGAATACATAGTTTAATTTAAAAATAAGTTTGATTTACAAAACGTTTTGTTTCGTAAACTTTTAGATTTATAAAAAAAAATGATAAAATACAGTTTTATTTATAAACTTTTTATTTAAGCAAAATGTATAAACAAACAAAACATAAATATATAAAAAAAACATTTAAATAAATGGAGATAGTGTCACAGAATTTGAAAACGGTATTTTCTGAGTGCCTTTCATGTCACAGGAATTCTTTCAGATAGGAATCGAACCATGCATTAATTTCATACACCGTTTTCTCATGATTCCAATAGATTTCTATTGTCTGCATATATTTGCTATTGTTTGGATTCACAAAATAACGTGAATGGTTGAGTATAGTATTTATACATTTTGCTTAAATAAAAAGTTTTATAAATAAAACTATGTACTTTTTATAAATCTCCAAAGTTTAGAAAACATGTTTGTAAATAAAAGTATGTACTTTTAGGCTATTAGTAACACATTTGTAAATAAAACCTTTTTTAATAAACCTTTTTTTCAAATAGTTAGACATTTTGCAAATAAACCTCATTTTTTCTAAATAAAAAATCTGCAAAGGCAAAGTTACAAATATATATATTGCTTTGTTTATAATTCAACCGGAAGTAAAAGTAAACAAAATGCAGTGTTAAGGCAAAATGTGTCCTTTTGGTTATTGCTAATTCTAGGGTGCCTCAAATCTATTTAATCCAAAGAAAAAAAAAAAGCTAAGCAGCAAAAAGTTGCATTAAAGAAACAAACTTTCCTACAACTACATTGATAATCTAAAGAAGACATTTCAAATAATTTATCTTCGAGATGCAGAATGATATCCAAAGACAGTGAATCAAACCTAAAGAAAAGCATCTAATTCTTCAATTTTTTTTATACTTCAACTGTAAAGAATATAAAATGTAAACAGGCAGTAACAGATGATAAATTGACTTGTTTAAATAAATGACCAGACTAAAAATGTGGAAAAAAGAAGCAATCGTAAAAGAAGGAGCCATGCAATTAACACTGTTTTCAATAGCACGCATGCACACACACATTCTTTTCAACACTGTAATTTCATGCAAAAAGATTATCCTTCATATTAATGGTTCTTAACAATTGGCCTACCCATAAAAAGCCTTTTATACATGAACAAGATACTAAATGTGAGTTAATCAACGTTTGTTTCCCCAAGTCTTTTTTCCGATATACTTTAATAACATACAATACATTCTAAAATATACTTTAGTTCTGGGATTCAATTATGTTTAAAAACAAAATTAATTGTTCTACAAGTCACCCATCTCTCTCTTCGCTATCTATGTATTTTTCTCGACCCTCTTACTCTATGTTGATTTAACCACTCTCTAATATTTCTTAATGTCTCTGAACATTTAGAGAAACAGTGACTCTGTACACACCACAAACAGGTATGTAAATTAGATGGCAACATAATAAGTCTTTACTTTCATATAAAATTATAATAATAAGGATAATATAGAAGTAAAGAGACTTATTTTTTAATTATGCAAGAAGAATGTTTGAAAAGATATGTCAGTTTATGAATTTTCAAATGAAATTAAAATAGAATAGTGATAGTGGTTGTGACCCAACGGGTCACTGGTATGTCTAGTATACATATAATATTAACAATCTGCAAATTTCAAATACCAAGGTCTGTTCGCCTCGAATTAGCATAAAGACAGGCAGATATCTCACATTAGTATGGATTCAACTACTGCTTCAATCTTTCAATCATCTAAAACCCAATCAATTCTAATAATGCACCATAGTGCATAAGGGCGTAGAATCAGTGTATCCCAAGCGTATCAAGGATTTTGAGTTTTACAACATCAGATCCACTCACCCAAGGTACCTATCCAGGGTTGAAATTATTATTTCAGTGGAAACCTGGATCCTAATGCAGATTTGCTTTGATTCGAGGTATTCATTTTATTAATTAAACTTTATATCACCCATCAAAAGATCCCCACCGCTCTGCCAATTTAAGAATCACTATGCTATAAAGAAAAACAAAACTTCAGCAAATCTCATCAATTCCTTATTAAATAGGCGAAAAGCAAATCGCAAAATAAAAAAGGAAAAAAAAAAAAAAAAATACACCCACCTGTTATTTGCAATATTTTTCTTCTGATAAATGAAAATAAGTTCTAGAAAAACGATTTTAAAACTGAAATTTTGCCACAACTTAAAAATAGAAAATCATTACTTTACTTAGCCACCCCCGCTTGCTCCAGACGCTTTTGTCCGACCCCTCTAGCTCCAGACACTTTTGTTCATACATTGTAATATTAACTGGTAATGGCAAATGAATGCATTGTATCCCGTTGAATTTGAACTTGGCTTAACCAGTTCTATAGTCCGCATCTGTGTTTTAATGAATTATGTCATCCAGTATGCACGGGGACAAACAAACAAGCAAGATAATAAGATCCAGAGTTTTAGTAGTATACAGATAAAAAGATCATAGAAATGAACGACTATGCATGATTAAGATAACACGAGGCCAAATTTGAGGCAGATGTGGATTTAGTCATATCAGATCTAAAACAAAGTTAAAGACAGTTTTTATCCTAGAGATGGTCATGTTCTAGGCCTACAGTTTTATAAAAAATATGTAGTTTAAAATTTTGGAAATCACTCTTAAATACTAATCTCCGACAATGTAATCTCTTCATGTAAACTATAATGAACAGTTTGCTGAAGCGGAACTTTTGATCAATCACTTACCCTCCAACATCTTTTCTCGCAATTTAAAAAAAAAATTTTTTAATACTTTATTGGTGAATTTTTATTTAGAAACCTTAATTCACTAGAGTACACCTGTCTGTTAAAAAAATGAAAAAAACTGTTATATTTTTCGAATAGATCAATCAAGCAGTAAAAAAAAAAAAAAAAAAAAAAAGGGTAACATTTTTATATCACAATAAAATTTACTTAAATTCATACAATAAGTTTCTTCTTGGATATCCTTTAGCGAAATATATTTTGAGGTGTTATTGAAGAGCAAATGAAAATGTACTGTCCTGTACAGGGATTGAACTCACAGACTCCAGATTATGAGACTTTTGTGTTTAATATATGCTTCACCCCTATTATTTTTATCCTTCCACTATTTCTCTTTTCCATTAACCTTTTACTTTCACCTGTTACATATGGACGGAAGGCACATAGAAACACACACCCATCTTGTCAATATGATTATTGATTGCAAAAATTCTTATCAGAGCGGCTGAAAAATTACAAATATAATAAAATAAAATTGTACCCCCCTCCCTTCAAAAAAAAAAAAACATAAAATAAAAAACATAAACAAACATTTAATCAGGGATCATTTTATAATGTACCAGCAGGACGACCCAACGTTGTTCAGTATTGAATGAGGAACACTACTATGTCCTTTTTTACTATGCTCATAACACCATATTACCCCTCTCTAAAGGTAGGAAAGCGATTTGAAAACATTTTTTTATTTTTTGATAATTGTATTCTTTAATTCCTGATTAATAGTAAACTCAAGAAACTTTTTGAAAAAGATTCGGTAACAAAAATGTTAGGGGGTGGTTGATTGATCAAAAGTTTTGCCCTTTGCTACTTTCTTTTTATTTCCATTTGATTTTAAAAAATTTAAATACACATGTCTAAAACAAAAGATTTGATAAAAACAAGGTTGAATCCTATTTAAGTCACCTAAATTATTAAGAATAAAATGGGTTCTATCAAACAACTTATTTTTTGCTTAAACCATGTTTTAATAATAATAATAATAATAATAATAATAAAAATTAAAATCAGAAAGTTAAAGCAAGTTTTATTGTACACCTGAAACGCACAAATAAAAACTTGTCAGGAAAAAAGTAATCATCATCTTTATAAACAAAAACATCAGTTTCTTGTTTTTAACTAAAAAAAATATGAACTTAAGTTATTGCCCTTAGCCTCTTTGTAGACTTGTTTAGAAAAGATGGTGATTACTTTTTTCCAGGTAGAATTTTCATTTTAGTGTTTCATGTGTATGATAAAAAATGAGTTATTTGGGAGTAATGTCGAAACCCAATAATTTCGGTTACTGAAATAGGATTTTATTAAAAATAAATAAATGAAAATGGCAAAAAAATAAATAAAATTAGGAAATAAATAAAATTAAGAAAAAAAATAAAAATAGCAAAAAAAAAAATAAAGATAAAAAAAAAAGCACGGAAAATATAGGAAAAAAATTAAAATAGAATAAAATGAAAATAAAAAATAAAATAAAAAGTAAAATGATTAATTCATGTATACTTTATAAAATAAGAAAAATTGAAGAAAAATAAAGAAAATAAGTAAATAAAATTCAAAAGAATTTTAAAAATTTGTTTGATTGTACCTATGTTGACGCAGCAGGACACACTCTCCACCTTCCTTCGCATCAATATTGAAGATATACAAATAACCATCTTGGGAAGCCACTAAAAGACGTTGAATAGTCTGCACCCTGAAAAGAAAACAAAAAAAAATTCTGAATATGCAGAATATTCTCTACATACAGATACAATCTTCATGATATGGAGGTAGGGGAGTGATTGAAAAGCCTTTAGCCTAACCATGGCATCCTATATTATAGATCTTATTAATGTGCGCAGGATCCAGTGACAGGGGGCCTATTACAAAAGCTACGAGTCAGGATATTTTTCAATAATGACAAAAAGTTTGAGCCTGCTTACAACATTAATAAAAAAACACTTTGCCATTAATCTATCTTTTTCGGCTACCAGATAAACAATTACATTTCTTTATAATAAACATTAAACTAGTTATCTATTAAAATTAATTGTATACCATAATATTAGGTTAAATATTTTTTTAAGATACTTACACTGATGTTTCTATTACATGTTACAGGTGTATTATTCATCTTGACTGCTGTACTATTTAAGGATACAAGAAGCCTTTTATTATTTATTAGCAGGGGTACCCGGCGTTGTTATAAAGTAGAACATTTGTTAATTTAAGGTGTTATATCTCTATATTTATTAAGTTAGGTATGTGTATTTATATATATATATATATATATATATACACATGATAATCTCCTAAACTAATGGACGGATCATTATAAATTTTGGAATATATATTCTAAAACAATACGGTGAGTAACATGGGCACATTACTTTTTGTGTAAATGTTAATACTTAAGGGGTGCATATATATAAATCTTTTTTTTTTTTTTAAATATATGTTTTTGGCAACTCGGTGAGTAACATAGGCACCTTATTTCTTTTGCAAATTTTACCATTTAAGGGGTGCGCCCACTCAAACTCACAAAAACTATAAATTAAGTTAGATACAAAAAATTTAATAGAGAAAAGAATTGCTCTACATCAAATTTTGAGTTATATTTAGTAATACATTTTTAAAAGGATTGGTGTGCACGTGAACGTCAATAATATGTGTTTGGTAAAATCCTAAACTATTGAACTTATTATGAATTATGAGATATGTATTTGAGGCAACAGGGTATATAATGTGGGCACATTATTTTAAAACTATACCATTTAGGGGGGGGGGGGTCTATCAAAATCATACCATACCTCTCAAAGAAAGAAAAAGCATTAAAATTTTAAAACTAATGCTCTATATTTATTGCTTATACCCATCCAGGGACGGGTATTCTACTAGTGTGTATATATATATATATATATATATATATATATATAATTTGTCAATTATAAAGTACTACATTAATTTAAAAAGCAAAAAAAAAAAAGATAAAACAACTTACGTAGCAATAGCACAGACATTCTTGAGTCCTGTGGTAGGCAGACGAGAGGTAGCGAATGAACGACCTTGGTTAAACATCTCGGACACCTGAGCAGGTAAGTAATTGGCAGAGGTTTTTAGAGCTTGACCAAAGTACCCCATCCACCCTTGGCTATCCTCCTGGGGTCTGAAAATAATTATTAAAAAAATATTAATTTAAGAATTAAGAAAGAATTGGTACAGAAAGCCTTAAGTAAGATGAAGAAGGGTAAGGCTGGAGGACCTTCAGAGAGTTTTGTTGCAGAAATGTTCAAGGCTACGGGTGAAACAGGCATTAGAATGATCACAGACTTGACAAACCAGATCATAAAAGAAGTAGTTTTTCCGAAAGACTGGGATCTTAGTACAATTTTGAACCGTTACAAGGATAAAGGAATAGCTAGAGATAGAGGTAATTACAGAGGCTTTAAGTTGATTAATCAAGTCCTGAAAGTGTTTGAGAGTATAATTGAGCAGTAAATAAGTCAGATAAACATAGATGAAATGCAGTTTGGTTTTCTTTCTGGGCAAAGTACCACTGATACATTTATCCTGAGACAAATGCAAGAGAAGTACCTTGGTAAGAAGAAGAACCTGTATTTAGTTTTTGTAGATAAGAAAGCTTTTCACAGAGTGCCAAGAGATGTTGTCTTGTGGGCTTTGTATAAATTAGTGGCAAGAGAGTGGTTGGTGAAGGTTGTTCAAGCAATGTACAAAAATGCTCAAAGCCATATTGGAATTAACAACAAATTTAATGACAGCTTTAATGTTAAAGTGGAAGTACATCAAGGATCTGTACTGTAATGTGTCTTAGAAGCATTGTCCAGGGAGTTCTGTATGGGTTGCCCGGTGGAGATGTTTTATGTTGATGATTTAGTTCTTGCCTGTGAACCAATGGAAGGTCTAAATGTTAAGTTAAAGACTTGGCGAAATGCTACTTGTAAGCATTGGGTAGACAAGAAGTGCAGTGGAACTACAGGTAGGTTGAGAGATAATAACCATTTTGTGTGCAAGAAGTCTAAGACAATAGAGATGGATGAGAACTGAAATGTGGAGGAAGTATATTTGGATGGCGAAGCTATTGAGGTTGTTCAGAAGTTTTGGAGGAGCTAGTGCAATTGCAAGAGTTAGGAGTGGATAGACTAAGTTCAGGGAACTTCTGCCATTACTAATCAGCAGAGCGTTACCGCTATCTACTGTGTATGAAGCGTGATGATGTATGGACATGGAAATTGGCCGATGAGGGTTGAGGACTTGTATTGTATGGAGAATAAATGTATAATATGAATCTTAAAGATATGTGCAGAACATGAGATTTCATTGGTTTGGTCACATTGAAAAAAAAAGGATGAGAGTAATTGGGTTAGTAGATGTAGAACAGTTAAGGTAGCAGGGTCAATTGGCAGGAGAAGGCCGAAGAACCATAAGAGGAAATGATAAGGATAGATCTGAGGAAAAAAAAGAGATAAATAAAGACCTGGCCAGAGATAGGTTAGTTTTCTAAAAACCTGTCCAACACATGCCAGCATGTAAACAGATGTTAAACTGAATATAATGATGATGAGTAATAGGTTCTTTACAATTACAATTTCAAAGTGTAAATTTTTGTGACGAGAAAGTCAATTTCTTCGATGGTTTTGTCATGATTTTATTTTGATACTTACTTATCTTTGATACTTTCCAATTTAAAGACATGGACAGTCTCTGTATTGCTAGAAGCGGCTAAGTAGAGTGAATCAGGACTAAATGCCAATGAATAAATAGTGACACACCTGGAAAAGAAAAAACAAGAAATAGAAAACAGAATGGAGACATGAAGAAAAAGAAGTAGAGAAATATATAGAACTAGTTGACCCTTTTTTTACTATTAAACATTTATGTGACTGAAATAGGATTTCTTTGTCTTAAAAAAAGAAAAAAAAAAGAAAAAAAAAAGAAAAAGGAAAACATTATTTGGGTTATCAATAAATGTAAAAAAAAAAAAATTTTGCATCCTCTTTATAAAAAGTAAAATGTTGACGATTTATTCCCCCCTCCCTTCCACTCCAAAATAAAATGTCCATCATAATTTAAAAAGAAGAATAAATGTAAAAAGAAATTTTGCGTACTCAGACAAGAATTAGTAGGCTGGCATCTTATCAATTTGGTCACCGCCAAATTATAAAGCATGCTATGGAAATGTTATTATGTGACTAAAAGCTTTCAATTGAGGGGAATCGCTTATCCAAAAGAGAGAAGATGGAGGGTATTAGCAGTGAAATCCGAAAAAAACTAAAAAAAGCTTTCTTCCAGATCTATTCACAGTATCATTAGTAGCAAGAATAGAAATAGGAACTGTAGTAGAGATGACTCCTTCTATGGTATTAGTAATCAAAACAAAAACTGTTGATTGAATTAAATATAAAATTCGCTGAAATCGATTGGAAATTAAATTTTTATTTTTAAGAACACGGACCAATCATTGCAAAAACTGACTGAACAGTTTTACGTATGTACCTTTTATTAACAAAGTTATTAAAGACAAAGAAATAGGGGAAGAAACTGGCTCTATTTCATATATAAGATGATAAATTAATCTGTTCAAAACATTACTTGTTACTTTTATACCAATACCAGCCTAAGACCATACAAACTAACGTTTGTTCTTGTAGAGGGTTTTAAAATTTTAAGAAGTAAACAATTTATTCAAGTAAAAAATAAAATCTATAAAATATGAGTATCACAATATATATATATATATATATATATATAGGCATGATGAAGGGAAGCTTCAAGCAAAAATTGTACGCACACAGAAACACCCTCAGATACAAAAACAAGGCAACGACGGCACTTGCGACCCGGATATGGCAACTTAAAGATGAAAAGACACCATTTACCATCAAATAGAAAGTAATAGAGAGAAGACTATCCTTTTCTTCAGTCATAAATAGATGTCCCCTGCGTGATGCAGAAAAATATCATATATTAAGGGCTATCATTGACCCAAATACACTCTGTTTGAATATTAGAGATGAAATCTTTAAAGGATGCATCCACAGGAGACAAGCAATACTTATAAATTGGACTTACCGATACACATAAAGGCCAAGCAACACCCCCCTCTGCCCAATACATAACTTCATAATTGCCCCACTAAATACCGACTTCCACTCCAATAATTCCTCCCAACTATCACTCCTCATAAATATAAATTTAAAAAATAGGAATAAATACCTTAATCGGCCCATATCCACACCACTACTTAAGACCAATAATTTACACTACGTAAATATGAAATAACTTTTCCAATAATAATCTTTCGAGTTATTAAGAGGGTAACACCCCCATTTCACATTATTATTACTCCCATAAGTCCCCACTATATCTTATTTAAAATGTTAACCTCCCATATTTCCTGAACAGATTCAATCTTGCCAACCTAATCCTTGCTCTTATCTTTAAACCAGTCTTAATCAGTATACCAATATTATTACTCCCATAAGCCTTCACTATACCTTAGTTAATAATGTTAAATCCCAAATACAAAATCATTCAAGAACCTTGCAGAGTTACTGCCCTGGGGCCGATTGACAAGCCGCCAGGACAGGCCCTGGATTAAATCTTTATTTAAATTCCTTTTGGATTGATTTAAAGTCTTTTAATTCAGGCCTTGAATTTAATGTGTTTTTTTAACCTTTTTATTTTTTCATTAGTATAATCCTTAAACCCATTTTCTCTCCTTAACATTCTCTAGAAGACACACAATTAACCATCAAAACAGTAACAGCTAGATATACGCTCTTTATAAACATTGACTCACGGGATCTGTATAGAAATATTTTTTTATTTTTTTATATTTTTAAATCTTTTCCATTTTTAAATCTCAACTGTTACATTTCACTCCCCTCCTTTTTTTTCAAACCTTATTAAACCTCTCTAACACTAATTTTAAACAAATTTACATAACACTGAGCAAATAATGCATCTAAACGAGAGTGACACGTGACTTCACATTTCTGAAACAGGTGACAACATAAGCTGAAGAGAGCCGGATGGTTAAGTCCTTCTGAGCTTGAAACCGACCGTACTAATGTTGTACCAAAAAATAAATAAATATTACGCTTTTAATTTTAATTCTCAATTAATCGAGCACTCTACTGGGATTTTTCCTACTATATTACAAAAAAGTTTATATATATATATATATATATATATATGCATACATATTGAGGCGAATATTATTAAATAACATGGAGTTTATTTTCTAGTTTATTAGTCTTTTTCTTTTTCTTTTTTATTTTTTAATTTTAAGAATAAACCATTTGGTTTCTGAATTTCTGAGATGAGGATTGATGATTTGTGTAATTTGGATTATTCAAACTACTATTCTCATCTTGAGTGTTATTCTCACAACGTTTCGGCCGCTGTAACCCCCGGCCTTCTTTAGGTGTATCTTTTTGAACTTTGGAATATTTCTGTTGAACTCTGGAATCTGGACGGAATTTCAAACGGGACCCTTTATTTAATCCATGTGGGTAGCATGCTCTCGTTCTGTCAGCAATCACTGAAGACTTCTAAGTCATGGCTGACAGAACGAGAGCATGCTACCCCCATGGATTAAATAAAAGGTTCGGTTAGAAATGTTTCTTGTTCCATATATTTCTTTTGATTTGATTCCTCAAATCATCATTAGGCTGAGAAATAAGTCAAATTGTGGTTTATGTCTTGGATTTTGCAGAACATGATTGAATTTTGCAAAGAAAAACAAAAACAATAAAACATCAATGTTTGATGCATTTTGAGTCAGGAAGTCAATAACTTCAGACAGCCTGATTTGATAGCCCAGTAGGTTCTATTTGACCCATAGATGGACCCTTACAGGTACTACCACTCCGGGCCAGAATGGACCTGGGAGCAATGGCAACTAAGGGGCAACTCCACATTCCCCACAGCTCCCAAGTGGGGGCCCTCACCACTGGATGTCTTTTAAGGTTATCCGCAGGACCAGCAATTCTAGGTGAAATTGGATAGGGGCTGGGTCATTGTAATCTCTTCTGTGTAAACTTCTGCCTGCCCCCTCCTTATCCCAACATGGCAACTGAAGCAGGCTTGTTTTATTTTTGCAGAATTTATTGAATCGAAATATCTCATGGCTTTCTGGGCTGTCAAAGCTGTTTTTTTTTCCTTTTCTTTTGTCAATTGTGACTCAGAGCTTTCACTTTAATTTAACAAATGATTCAATTCAAAATGAAACGGTTTTTCGAGAAGTTTTTCACCCGAGGAAAGGAGTCAATTGTAACCTTTAACTGAATCTCATGTTCTGCTTTGAAACACTTTTTTAGGTGGAATTCAGTAGCCTTATTTTACTTATTTCTTGTAACCATTAGACCAGGGGAGGGCAACCTTTTCAGAGTGAGGGCCAGATGAGACTTTTGGAAGGAGATCGCGGGCCGCAGTGAAAAACGAAATCTCAGAATTACTATATTTTGTTTACATGAATAAATTGTAAAAAAATTGAATTGAACACTCTACAAATCTGATATTTTTTCTCAAGAGACTTCTGTATGTAATGTTATAAAAGGCGCCGATGAAGAGCCATTTTGGAATCATAAAAAATAATGACGGGGAAGTAGCAAGTTGATCCAGCATTCGTTTTGACACACATCATATAGGTTCTCTGTTTCATGCCCTTTCCTTGTCTTTCGTTTCCTCTTTGCTTCTCTCTTTCTCTTTTTATCTCAGGCCAAGGATTTGAAATTAATAGTTAAAAAAAAAATGAAATATACATGCATCATCGCTCGCTGATATTTATACATTTTTATGCCACTGTAAATCTTAATTGAAACCTACTTTTACGTTTATGTCACGGGCCAGACGCTAAGTCTTCGCAAGCCAGATGTGGCCTGCGGGCCGGAGGTTGCCTGCCCCTGCATTAGACAATCTATGTTAGCGACATATGTTCAAAGAAAATATTAGGCAATAATGAAAAACAACGATGTTGTACTAAGTAGATTTTATAAGCAGCAATGAGAACTTAATATTAAACTAATCGATGATAGACTCAACTGTTACATTATGCTTTACTATGGATGTATAAAGCAAGATACACACGCGTTTCATTGTGAACTCAGGTTGACGACAAAATGCACGCGGATTGATCCTTTTGTCGGTTTTTGTCTGTTGGTAAAAACCATGTGGACGCCAATATCTACTTTTTTAACAGGATTTATTTTAAACAGAAACAGAAAATAGATTGCATGAGAGAAAAAGAGAGAGATAAAAAAAAAAGAGAGAGCGAGATAAAAAAAAATGAGAGAGCGAGAGCAAAAGAGAGAGATAAAAGAGAGAGAGATAAAAGAGAGAGAGAGAAAAGAGAGAGAGAGAAAAGAGAGAGAGAGAAAAGAGAGAGAGAGATAAAAGAGAGAGAGAGATAAAAGAGAGAGAGAGATAAAAGAGAGAGAGAGATAAAAGAGAGAGAGATAAAAGAGAGAGAGATAAAAGAGAGAGAGATAAAAGAGAGAGAGATAAAAGAGAGAGAGATAAAAGAGAGAGAGATAAGAAAGAGAGAGAGATAAAAGAGAGAGAGATAAGAAAGAGAGAGATAAGAAAGAGAGATGAAAGAGAGAGAGAGAGATGAAAGAGAGAGAGATAAGAAAGAGAGAGAGATAAGAAAGAGAGAGAGATAAGAAAGAGAGAGAGATAAGAAAGAGAGAGAGATAAGAAAGAGAGAGAGATGAGAAAGAGAGAGAGATGAGAAAGAGAGAGAGATGAGAAAGAGAGAGAGATGAGAGAGAGAGAGAGAGATGAGAGAGAGAGAGAGAGAGATGAGAGAGAGAGAGAGATGAGAGAGAGAGAGATGAGAGAGAGAGAGATGAGAGAGAGAGAGATGAGAGAGAGAGAGATGAGAGAGAGAGATAAAAAGAGAGAGAGAGAGAGATAAAAGAGAGAGAGATAAAAGAGAGATAGATAAAAGAGAGATAAAAGAGAGATAAAAGAGAGAGAGATAAAAGAGAGACAGATAAAAGAGAGAGAGAGAGAGAGATAAAAAAAAGAGAGAGAAAAAAGAGAGTTTCGCTACATCAAGCTACCCGACCCCCACTTGGCTCTCGGGAACGGCCACATTTTACTTCCGCTTGCTTCAGTTGTCAGCCAAAAAAAAAAAGACAGAAAACCTCCAGGACGGAAGTCACATGGTTCAATCGACTTCCGCTTTTAGGTCACCTCTGACCTTTAGGGTGTCACTCAAACCCTTCCAACCAAATACCTCCTTCGCTATCTAACACAAGGAGAAAAGTACTTACCGCTTAACACCCCTCCGAAACTCAAAGAGTTTCTGTCCATCAGGAATGGAGAAAACTCTTATAACCGTTCCCTAAAATAACAAAGATATTCATAAAAGATTATTTACATGACGATTGACAGGTATTATCAAATCGATTGACTTGGGGAAAACAGTCATAAAAAAATTTATATAATAATATGCTATGGCATTTTATGCTCATAAGTATGTTATCACCGTTCACACACATTTTAAAAAATGTGATCGTCCGATCAGCAAAGATCGTGATTATTCTGATATCGCTAAGGTAAACAATTCAGACTTTATCAATTTTAAAATGAATTGTTCCAAAATCAAATTATGCTGAGATTATGAGTCGATTAAAAAAATAACATATTTAAAAATGTGACATACGGGTTATTGATTTTAAAAATATTTAGCTGACAGTGATTTTTAAGGTAAGAAGACAGAATATTTAAAAAAAAAAAGAATTAAACTGCTACAATTTTAAATAAATAAATAAAGACGAGACATATTCGTTCTATTTATTTAAACAATATTTAGCTTACAATGACAATTATTTTTATACAACAAGAATCATTTTTTTTTTTACTAGTATTGACCCTGATAGACATTTATTATTTCAAAAAGAATATTATTATTAACAGTAAATTATAAAAATTGATGTAGAAAGTACCATAGAATTTCCACTAGCTTAAAAATAAATATCAGTATGTTGCATCATTTCAAAAACAAATTATTTCAATGCCTAAATATCAGAATCTGCTTTGTTCAACTCTTCGTTTCTTGGCCTATAACAGTTTTAAAAATGCTATGTATACCGCTCTCAAAAACTTGTGTTGGATATTCCTTAGTAATACTTTTGAATTGAAATGTAAAGATGGTCCATCAGGTGAAGTGCTTTATTGATGGAAGAGGGATGGGATAAACTTAGGGTCAACTAGAACCTCATAAGAAAAGTAGATAGCTGAAATTTAGATTTAGTTGCTGCCAGAGTTTTAGCTATGCTAGATATCATGTATGGTTTGGAGCAATTACACTTGGTCAACTTGAAGACAATTCAATTTAAATTCACTTCTAAGAGAACAGAAAATATGTTTTGTCTATTTTACAGTAACTCAACCCTTGATGGGTTATTTAATACAAAAAATATCTATTTAAAACTATTGTATACGTTTAATTGAACAGAAGGGGAACTGCCGGTTCATATCTTTCACACAGTATCAAATAAATTTCATTTGTAAATTTTAAACACATCGACCCAGGGCACTAAGAGTAATTGCCGCAGTGCCCTTATTTCTGAAAGGTCCAATGACGCAAATTCCGTCGACCCTTCTTTAAGTCCAAATTCATTAAAAAAAAAAACTGTAACAATTTCAGTTACGAATACCAAATCTCCATTACAATAAGATAAAGCCCAGAATTATTCCATGAGTTTTTATTAAAAAAACAGCCAATAAAGAATCTAAACTTTCATTATCTACGAATAAAAAGTAAATTTGTACGAATCAACACGGTAAAACTTTGTTGACCGGCTTGATTCTGTTGTTGGCATTTTTTGCAGGAGAGACCACATAATGGTTGCCAACATCTATAAGTGAAAGTGATTCTATGGAACCAACTGGATTCGAACTTGGCACACCCAGGTCGTCAGTCCGTGTCGTTATCCACTTAACCACAATCACCCCAGTGAAGTTGATCAAGAAAGAGGCTCACTTTTTCAGATGCTGTCGCCAGTTTCGTTCCCTGTGGATTGAAAGTAAGTGCCGCTAATGGGTTGTCATGAGCTGCGATCATAGTCAAAGCACGCTGGAAAAGTAAACAAAAACAAAATGTTAGAAAATGATTCATTTAATATTCAAATTATTAATTTCATTTGATCACTTCGTGTTTTTTTTTTTTAATTGAAATGTAATGATAATTCCATGAAAAATGCCAGTATACTGAAATCATATGCCCTTAATAGGGTTAAGATGAAAATTCATATACACTAAATGTACAAAAGCAAGGAAATTCCCAAATTTTTACACTTTTATTGTCAGTAAGGGTATGCGAGCACAATAGAGCTATGTATTTTACTGGTAGGAATTTTTCTTCAGCACACCTCACACACTTGATCCACTCATGCATAGAGATTTATACTGTAGTGATGTGATAATGAAATGGTTTGGTTGATATGTAGTCATACCCTTAATTAATGACAATAAAAGTGTAAAAATTTGGAAATTTCCTTGCTTTTGTACATTTAGTGTATATGAATTTTCATCTTAACCCTATTAAGGACATATGATTTCAGTATACTGACATTTTTCATGGAATGTCACTACTTTTGTAAAGGCTATGCCTCAATACAATGCCTTCTCATAAGGTTTTTTGGAATGTTCTGGAAAACTAAGGTATATGGTAAACTGAAATTAAAATGCCATCAACTAGACCCTAGAACCTTTATCTCTGCCAAAAATCAGCTGAATCCATCAAATAGTTGATGAGATACAGGGTGGCACATACGTACGTACGTACACACAGATAACATGATTTCATGATTGAACTTTCTGGATCTCTGGGTTGCCTTGACTAATGATGCTGAAATTCTACACACTTATAGAACCTAGCAAATAAAAATTTTGTGCAAAGTTTTAACTAATTTGGTTTATTGGTTTTTGAGTTATGATTGATCAAAGAAATGAGATTTCCATCATAGGCCATTCGTAAAGTCTATTAAGGGATAGAGCGCTCTCGCGCCTCCCTTGATTAGTCTTCATTGTTTTTTTTTTATATCAACAAAAGAAATCACTATTTCTTTTATTTTTACATGTTCAAAATGCATTTATATAAACATAACATTAAGGTTTTCAAATTTCAAATTTCATAGAACAAACATTAAATCAGTTGTTTTCAAATGTTATATGGTAAAAATATGGTAAGAACTGTTTATAATATATTAGAAGTATTTGTGACCCGTCGGGTCACTATGGCACAAGTCAATGAGAGGCACTCCTTTTTATGCAGCCTTGGAGAGATAACATGATTTTCTCAACCAAAAAAAAAGTCATATAGCCGATTTAAAGCCCCCCCCCCCCCCACCGGCTGTTGTGGTAATAAGCAGTAAATCAGAACTTCTACCTGTTTACGAAGAAGAGTCAGTCTTGTTTTAGAAATAACCCAGGTCATGTAGTACCGGAAAGCTAAAGATTAAATAACCTGCAAGCCGACAGCTAGTAACGATGGCTACTGCTGGCCGGCTGAGGTGTATGGGCTGATGAGTAAACAGCCACAGGGGACTTTGATTCTTTTTTTTTTTTGTTGATCTCTTTCTTTTTTTTGTCACGAGAAAGAGGGGGCAGTTTTGTTAAAATCGTCCAGAGAAACAGATGCGTTTCGAGAACGTCAGCGATTAATGGAAATGCAATAAGAAAATAAATATTGTTTTTCTTTATAAAAACAGCAGAGGATGTCTTGTACACTTTTTTTTTATCAAGTATTCCATTTTTAAACTGCAAATGATTCCTCGTCCCAAAGATCTGCAAAAAATTAATGATCAATGCCTAATGCGACTGGTCACTCCTCAGTTCAGACATAGACAGCAAACAACAAGTTCTTGAGGATCTTAATCATAACATGGGCTCAAGACAATGGGCAGACGCTGCTCCAAAAACGGAATGTGACTATCGATGTCCAGTATCTTGTGGTGCTGTGTCAGGACGATAAGATTCCACCTTGAGAGACATCTACAGCACACAGAATGGCATGATAGTACCACACACAACCACTATTTTACTTTGATTTCATAAGCAATGACATATCTGTGAAGCATAATTAAAAATAATAAGTCGCTTAATTTCTATATTATACTTATTATTGTTATATAGAAGTATTTTTATTCTTTATTATATTTTTTTCTTTCTCTCTGCATTTGCTGCAGCATAAGTTCCATCTGACTGTGAGATGTCTATTCTCTGTTTAAGAAAGTTGTATTTTTCTAATCATTTCTCTAACTGTTTGAACAATACTTTAAACTTCGAACATGGCATGGACCAAAACTATGCAACAGCAGATACTGAGAGGGAGGAAAAAAAAAAAACGGGCTCAAAAACGATTCTTAATTCTCCTTTGATGAAGTGATTTTTTCTCTCGAAATACTGGAAAAAATATTTATTAATAACCATTAACAGAAGTTACTCTATTTTAAATTTGCATTGTAAAGGCTTTCAATATAGATTCTAATGCTTCAAATGAACTTTAGCATTTGTCTAAATGAATAAATGCGAAAGTTTTTAAAAAATTTATCACTCCTACATTACAATCAAAACGGATTAGTTATTTAAATCAATAATACAACAGAGTCTTGATATTCTGCATATATAGTGCAGATAAACGATTGAGAACCTTTTCACTGCCTAATTAGCAAAACTATTTTTTAACCGTTCATAATTAATTAATGTTTGGTATTATGAATTTGGAATTTCATTGGCTTATATTTACTATCTATATATAATAGTTTCGTCTATATTAACACTAATTAATTAAAGTTATTTAATAAATAAATTGGAAAAATAATTAAAACACCTTAATTTCATCTTACTGAAGGTCATGGCTAGCTATGAGTGAAGCATAAACCAGAATAGAAAGGGGGAGGGGGGCTGTCTCGCTCGGTCTCTTTCTCTCTCTCTCTGCCCTCTTTTTACATTTTTCTTGAAAAATAAATAAAACTTTTTTTATTAGTAAAGTTTAACAAGTTTTATGTTTACAAAGACCTTTTTACTATACTCATTGACAAATGAAAACAAAAGTTTAGTAGCACTGTGATCTGTCCAAATTATGAAAAAAGTATAGAGATTCATATTTTGATATAATTGTAGATTAACATCCTCCGCTAACCCCCCCCCCCCCCAAAAAAATTATTCTACCATTTTTAGGCGATCACGTGTGAACACCCTGAACGACTTGACGGAAAGAGGAAAAGAAAAAAGACAATTATTTTAGAATTTAAAGTGGGGGAAATGTTTGTATATAAATTCAATGTAAAATGATCCCTATTTTTCGGGACAGTTTTAGGGCAGTAAACTAAATTCTTTTTTGCTATGGAAGTTACAGCCACTACATTTTTGGGGGTGTGGATAAGCTACTTTTTTAGGCGATTAGTGCGTTTTATGACCTTGCCACTTGGACTTAGGGTTAATCGTAAAAAATTTTGTTAAGTTCCCTAAAGTTGAAGGAGAGTAGAAAGTGGACCATGGGTTTACTTTCGGCAGCCTTGTAACTCTCGTTTCCCTTATTTTGTCCTTTAGTCCTCACATTCTACGAGCGATGTTTCTGACAACGGGGGAAGAATTGCTGTTTTCTGGGTCGGAATCTATCATCTAATACTTACCGTTAGCTAGTTTTTGACCTTGAGGTCGTATTTTATTTTAGCTCCTTATATCAAGTGGCTTCATGCCTTGTCTGGAGTCATTTCCATTAAAAACAAAAAAGGATGGTCCGGAAATTGGGGCACATTTTACGTTAAATATATATACAATTGATCCCCTACTCTAAATTCTAAAATATTTGTTTTTCCTTCTTTCCATTTTTCACGGTGTTAACACATAATCACCTAAAAAAAAGCAGAATTTTTTGGGGGGAGGAAGGGGGTATTAACAGAAGGTGCTAATCTGCAAATTTACCCATATTTATTTTGTTTTAAATCTTATACTTTTTTTTTAACTATACATCCCTTATTTATTTTAATTTTTAGCAATTGATTTTAATTGTGTTTACGTTTCCTGTGAAAATTAAATAAATAACTTTAAAATTATATAACTAATTAAATACCTTATTTTTATGGTATAAATAAAAATATTAAAAGTTTCAATATTATTGTAGATTACCCCACCCCTAAAACGAGATTCTACTTTTTTAGGTGATTATGTGTGATACCCTGAAAAACCGGAAAGAAACAATAAAAAATTATTTGAGAATTTAGAGTGAGGGAGTATATGATCCTCCATTTCCGGGTCATTCTAGGGTTTTATGGCAGTTAACCTTTTTTGCCATTGGAGATGAATTCTGTGCGTTATTTTTTTAGGGGGGGGGGGGGGGTTGTGGCGATTGCATTTGTTTTATGACCTTGCCAATCGAACTTAGGGTTAGTGTTAAAAATATATATTAGTTAACTGTCCTAATAATTTAGAATGACCCTAAAAAGAAGAATTTCATTGTTAAGGGGGGGGGGGGTGTAATTAAGCTAAGGGTGTTAATCTACAAATTTACCAAAGTTTGTTGTTAAAATTATGGAATTCTCTGAGTAAAAACATTTTTTAATTAATGCTTACCCCACTCAATTAATAGCTGCCCGGAGGGTGGGTAAGTTTTGCTAATATATATATATATATATATAAGCAAAACACTACCAACCATTTGGTGGCTATTAATCTAGCTTTATATATTCTTTCTACACGGCATATCTTGAATACAAATTTAATTGTAATTTTAAAAACTAAAAGTTTTCATTTGCATTACCTCCCTTGATGAATTAATGAATGCAATATTTTAAGAAATGTTTTGGTAATTTATATATATTTTTTTAATTAAATCACTTTAATCAATTACTGTTAATATTGACTAAACTGTTGCATATATATATATAGGAAATAGGACAATAAAATTACAAATAAATAACGCCAAACCATAATTTATTATAAACTGTTTAAAAAATAGTTATGCAAATTAGGCATACAAAAAGTTGCATTTGGGTCTTTGCTCTCAACTATATATAGAATATTTCTGACGACTATGTTGTATTATAGATTTACATAAGAGTGAGCCGTTTTGATGATAATATAGGTGTCATAAATGAAAAAAGATTTGCATTTATTCATTTAGATATAAGATATTTGACAGTTAATAAAATTATTAACTTGACAGTTAAGCGTTCCTTATTGGCTCTCGGCTCATACACACATTAAGCCAATATAAAATAACTGAGAATTTTTCTACAAAATATTTAATAAAAAAAAATACTATAATGATACTGATAAAATGTTAAAAATAATGGGACTCGATTGACTTACTAAGGTCATTGTATCAAAGATTTGAACTTCTCCAATTTGGTTGCTCCCAGGGTAGGCAAGAAAGCAGTTATCATTGCTGGAAGAGAAGACGCACAATCCCTGGGGGTTGGGCGGAGTGTCCCGGATTGTGTGTAGGACTTTCATATCACGGATGTTGTGGATATATAAACTTTCTTCCAAGCAGACGATCAGGCGCTGGAATAATGGAAGATTAAAAAAAAAAGAAAAAAGAAAGGTTAACAAAAGAAGAAAAAAAGAATTTATATTCTTAAGATGCATTCATTCAATCTGTGTGGTTATAGATGAAAATGACATTTCAAACATGACAAAATAAGAATGATTAAACTGTGACACGATAAGGAGTTTGCAGGTGCAATATTAATTGATTGAGTTAAATTAATTATGGAATAATTCATTTTAAGAAATTGAGAGTCCACAAATCTTATTAAACGAACAATTAAATTAAAAAAGTCATATTCTTGTGTTTGAGTGACAACCCAAAAAGGCATCAGTTTTAATTTTGAATAATTCTAATTGAATTGGCAACGTTCTAATTACAATTTAAAAGGTCATATGTTTCATATTGGGGTGACAGGCAGCCGGACACTGCATGGCTTCAATGAGTTATCAAAACAACGCAGAGAACCGAATTGTGTTTACAACTTAAAAATTCTGTGATTCAGGTTGAACTAACAGCTGAAGAAAAAAAAGCTCAAACTAGTTTTATTATATTTCAAATCACAAAGTTTGAAATTGTATGCTTTTATTTTGACAGAAATGTAAGGGGAAAATTTTCAGGCTGAGGGATTAACAGAATAAATTTTGGCAAATTAAAAAGCTCACAAGGGTACACTTACCATTACTGATAAATATAATTATTTGTCAACAAATACTAAGGTATGTTACTTTTAAAATAAGACCCAGCTCACATATTTTGGCTTAGATTTTAAGGTCCACCTTTTTGGGTTAAACAAGGGCTTTCATTGCTCGACCAGTAATAAGAGAGCAGAAAATATGACACAGTTTGTGATTAGTTAACAAATCACAAAACCCATCTCAAGTAAAAAGTTCTAAATAAAAGAACGCTTGTAGAACTAAGCAGAGGACAGTCAGTCAGTCCGAGAGACAAATCTCAGTCTAAGAGGGACCAAATTTGGCGATCAATCGAAAACATAAATCCAAGTGACTAAGATAATTCTTTCCAAATTTGACTTAAATTTTTAAGTCCCTTTAAGATTTAGCATCAAATTCCTCAACTTGTCTTTTCTGCCCAACAAGAGCGACATAATTTTTCCTTTGTATCAGTGCCAAAGTTATGTGAATCTTTTAAACACAGCGTGGCCATAGAATGGTTGACAGGATAACCAGTGGATATGCATTTGGTCCTTGTAGTATCAGACTACATTTATTACCGGAGACCCAGTATATGACTGAGTGACTCCCATGGGACATCGGACCACATTTCAAACTTAAGCATGACAGACAAAGCCTCTTATATAGATTCATGGATGCATCTAAAAATACAAGCATTTTACGGTGAAGATGACTTCAGTTTAGGAAGCAAAAAAAAACGGTTACATGCGATGAGATCAGATGGCAATAAGGAAATGATGTTCTTAAGTGTGAAAAGTTTTGGGTGTTTCTGTAATAAAAAGCCGAAAAAAAGTTGTTTTTTTCTTTTAATGTAGGAGAGGTAATTAAGAGGCAGATAACTCTTACCACACTTTTTAAACACGATTTTCTCCGAAATTAGAAAAATGGATCTTAACTCTTTCAAGTTCGAAGGTATTCTTTATTTTGCCTCAGACAGTGCAAAACAAATAGATTTTTTACAAGCACACAGACTAATTTCTGATGCAGAAACCTGCAACTGTGGCCATGAGTTGCGACTTGTGCCATCAATAGTCAAAGCTGATGGATTTAATTGGCGTTGCACATGTGGCTATTGTGAAAAGAGAAGGTCTATTAGTCATAATAGTATATTCGAAGATTCCAAATTACCTATTTGGGAAATTTTAAAGTTTATTTATTTATGGGCGAGTGGGAAAGCGGATTTTGATTATATAAAATCAGAGGGTACAATTATGACTGACAACACAATCGTCACATGGAGGAAGAAGATGCTGGAATTGTGCATTGAATATTTTTGACATCATCCGGAAATTCTTGGAGGTGACGGACGTACCGTTGAAATTGACGAAAGTTTATTTTCACAAAGAAAAAGCCACACCGGTCGTGTTACGAGACGGTTGTGGGTATTTGGTGGCTATGAGAAAGCCACCAGATCCGTTTTTTTGGTAACCGTGCCGTCAAGAGATGCGGCTACATTGGTTACTATAATTAAACAATATGTAAGACCAGGAACGACGATTGTGTCTGATTGTTGGCGAGCATATGATCGCCTAGGTGCCGAAGGATTCCATCATTTGCGTGTGAATCACAAATACAATTTTGTGGATCCACAAATCGGGGCCACCACCAACCATGTTGAACGTATGTGGAATGAGGCGAAAAAAAGAAATAAAATGGAATGTGGCACCCACACGCAAATGGTGGATTTCTACCTCGCAGAATTTGTGGAGGCAGAAATTCAGAAAAGAAAATTCATTTACTCAACTTTTTAATCAAATTGCTGAATTTTATTCAGTATAGAACACTCGCATATATTCCCGAATTTTGTTTTATTTAACTTTCCTTTCACATATTTATTGTTAACTTTTACCGTTCTTCCATAAATAATACATTTTAATAAAACATTACATTTTCCATTGTTGTCGAATTACTTATTTTTAAATAAATTGTTGAATTTTATCCATTTTGGAACAGGGGCATATATTCCCGTATTTCGTTTTATTTAATCTTTCCATTCACATATTTTTTTAAATTTCAACTCTATTTCAGACATAATACATCCTTAAATTTTCCATTGTTGTCTAATTTGTTGTGCATTTATTATTAATTAAATTGCTTTAATTTAGATTAATAGAACAAAGAAATTGTATTTTATGAAAAAATATTGTTTGAAAGCTAGAGCTGATGTGATGAGTTATCTGCCCCTTATTTACTTCTCCTACACTAAAAGACAAAAATACTTTTTTTCGGCTTTTTATTACAGAAGCACCAAATTTTGTCTATTAAGTAATGAAACTGATTTTGTGATACACTTACCCCTTTTTCCTATATGAACTTACTATATATAAAGCGAGTACCACATTGACAAATGTCTTGCTTTTGACATTAGTAATATTTTACTAATGTCTGTCTACCCATTATTGTACGTGGTACTGTAATAAACTGTTCTTTCTTCATGTTTGTTGTTCTTTTTACTTGGTAACAATCGTGTCTATTATCTGAATCAATTGCTTTGTTGGCATCAAGATTCTTGATAAGTTTGGAAACATCCTGGACAGACTTAGAGTATTTTTAGTCATAGGGAGAAATTCTGGCCCTGATCGCGAAGGATGGAATTTGAAGCAAATGATTTTTTAGATGCTAAGGAAGTTCTTGGAAAGAAACTCTGTTAATGGAAATTCCGTTTGATGATAGGCAGACACAGGAAGAAAAGAATCCAAGATTTCCCAGCTGAACATGAATTTGGGGGAGTACACATGAACTAATTGAAAAAAAAAAAAAAAATTATTTATTTATATGTACTTAATTCCGAATCACTACTGATTGGCTGATTTTCAAGCAAGTTTGCCAAAATGAAAAGAAAAAAAAACGAAAAAAAAAAGAAAAAATAGAAAAAAGTTTTTTTTTATAAAGAGCGAAGAAAAGAAAAAAAGACAAGAAACCAAAAAAAAAATCAACCAGTCTTATTACATTTTTCTTGCACTGTTCACACACATGCGAAATACAATTAAACCTTATTCTGCAAACAAAAGTATTTTGTGTCTGATTATTTTACTTACATGCCTGTTTAGTCGAACTGCCAGAATAGAGTTTGAATAACTGTAATTGCATATTTCTGTGCCTTTCTTGAAGTGACACACTTTCAACTTGCGAGGAGACTGCAAGCTGACAATAGCAACGAGGCTGCTGGAGAAGAGGCGCTCCACAATGCAAACATCTTCGTTCACTGGCGGAAAGAAAAAAAAAATTATCATGAAATTAGAATGTTTTTGGTTTTTAAATACTATGTTGAATGTATGTAGAGAAAAAATATATGAAAAATAGATTAAAATTAAAAGTTTATAACATAAAAATATTTTTATACTAGTGTACTTTTAAAAAATTTTTTTTTTTTACTCTTACTTATCAAAGCTAAGAGCCACTCGAGGATAAGTGTTAATGAGATGGGAATGATTGCCAGCCAAAAGATGAGGAACACTATGAGAGTACTAACAACATTGATCAATGGTATGTACTGGGTTTGATTGTTTATGTGATGGTCAGTGACAAGAATTTGTTGATATTAGATTTGAAGATGACAAAGTTTTAATCAGCAGTGAAGCAGTTCCATGGTAATGTGTTCCACAGATGGTAATCCGTTGCAAAGAAGCTCTGTCCATGAAGGGAGAAATAAAAACTTTTTTTCATTGTGGTAATAAGACGAGTTCTTGCTGTGAATGTCTTGCGAGGAGAAACCAAAGATTGTAACTAAGTCGAGCACCTATGCATTAAAAAAATGATAACAAATGTGTATTTAGTATAACTATTGCATATCCTTAATGGAGACGATGTCGAGTAAATTTATCTTTAGTACCCCCCCGCCCTCAATTTCATCTGAAAATAATATTTTATTTTTGTGTGTGATTTGAACTTAATCAGACCTTCACACTCGACACTAATTATTTCAGTTTTTAGAAAGAACTTCTTATTTAAATTTAATAAGGAATGATCAATGATTACCCATTTTCAGACGGACACATATGGGAGAAACAGGTAACCACTTTTTTTTAAACTTCGATCTTTCTTGTTGAAGTTAAAAAATGTATATGCTTTTTTTTGAGGGTGGGGGGTCAGCAATCAAACTCAGCTACTTTTTTAAAATTATTTTAGTAGCATCAAATACTAAGTCTTATCATTGAGAGAAGGGAAGGGGATCACCACCTGCAAAAGGTAAATTATTACACCAGTCTCTATTTCACTGAATTCTTAGTGTGTGGATAGAAGTGGGGTCAGAGATTAGTTTGTGTTTCACCAATACAATAGTGGCACAGTAAAAAAAAAAATGTTTTTTTTTTTGTTTTAGGCGGGGGGGGGGGGGGACCTTAATATTTGACTTTGGCCTATAAACTTTAATTTTATTTTTTATTTTCAAGTGAAACTTGAGGGAGTCACCAACTATAAATTTACACAACGTTTTATTTACAATCTTTGGTGAGCCTGGGCTGAAGATAGTTGATATATTCATGAAGAAGGAGACAGCAATGATTTCAACCATAGCTATTTTATCTACTTATCTATGAGTTGCTTCTGGACTATCTCCAGAACCTTACATTACATGTTTCTTGGCAGCAACAGACTTAATCTCAAATCTCCCTTATGTCACATAATTAAACTAACCTATCAGCTATCTCCTTTCATGCAGGGACAGAGCTAACTCCAAAATTTATATCCTGTCGATCATATCTATTAACCTGTTAGGCCCAGTAGTCTAAGAAGGTTTGCAGGGTCCAGAGTTATCACCCTTGGACCTCATCAACAGAGAGCTCTGAGTTGTGTCGCATCAGTTACTGGCACCTGCTGTTAGGTGGTAGGACAATGGCAAGGGAAGCCATGACACTAGATATGTAAACACGTGTCTGGACGAACTGAAAGGATTTATTGCATACTCAATGGCTCATCCATATTCATCATTACTTGTAAGGGAAGTCAATAAATATGTTAAGTTTTATACTTCATTTATGTATCTTTTTTGTCAGTAACTAATTCATTACGTAGAGTTCATCAGAACATAACATAACCCATTACTAATCATATCCACTTAAATTTAAAAGTATATTACTGCCAAGCAATCTCCTATATAAAGGAGAGTTTTCTCTGTGTGTGTGTGTGTGTGTGTGTGTGTGTTTGTATGTCTGCAAAAGGCTCTCAAAATACTCGATAACATCCATAAAGTTGATATTTTCTAAATCGCCAATCTTTTGGATGTATAATATCGAAAAGTTGGAAAAAATATTGTTCTCTTCATGTAGAACAGACAACAAAATTTGTGATGGGGTGCTCAAATTTGTTCGTTTTTTTCGTCGCCTGTATGCTTTGCACATGCGTGCCTTGCAAAAAAAAACAAAAAAAAAAACGAATTCTAAATGCGTTCAAGTGACCTATTTTCGTCAGGTTTCATACTCTCTTCGTTTGGCACGATGGTGATCAATAAAGAACAAAGACAGAGAGAAGAAAGATTGTTACACTTTTGCCCCGGGCAATGCTGGGTAACCTCTGCTAGTCTTCTACCATATAAAGGGCAGTTGTCTGTGTGTATGTCCCGCTAAAACTCGAAAACGACAAAAGAAACACCCACAAAGTTGATATTTTCTTGGTCGGGGTATTGCCCCGGTGAAATAATATCTAAAATTTAGAAAAGATTATTCATTCTTTAACCCGAAACTGGCATAGATTTCGTCGGGGAGGGAGTCTTTTTTCCAGCCATTTGATGTACCACTTAAAGATAAGTAACTCTGATTTTTTTTCAAGGAGTTATTTCCCTTATGTCAACTCATTTCTTGAGTAATCTATAAAAGTGTGTGCGTATGTCCAGAGAGAGAATTGGGCTGTGCAGAGAAGAAAGAGGGGGGGGGGAGAGAGAAATAGAAGCTAAATAGAAATATGTTACACTTTTGCCCCGGGTAACGCTGGGTAGCCCTGCTAGTAATTTATATGACCATATAACGTATTTTGAATAAATGATTTTAAAAATACGAATATTAACAAGTATCAAAAATAAAATATGAACATTAAGCAAATATACAAAGGATAAATGAAATCTTCATAATTGCTAATGTTTTAAAATATGCAAATCAGCTCAGTCACTGACTTGTGTGAAGGATGCTGGACTCCCAAAGCAGCTATTTTACGGGGAGCTACATCTTGGAAAGCATCCTCAACACAAGCCGGAAAAAGAGGCACAAGAACAACATTAGGAACAACGTTAAACTCATAAGATTTGATGTGGGCAACTGAGAGCAGATAGCTTTAAGTAGGGCCAAATGGAGATGGCATATATAAGCGCTAGTTGTAGGGAATTCGAAGAACATTCTCTGGAACGTGAGTAACTCAAGCGGCAGAACCTCAAACAAATTGCTAACAAAGCTTTTTAACTTGGATATTGGGCATGAATAACCTCTCTTTCAGATAAAAAAAGTTTACCAAAATTAGCCTTGCAGAAAGGGGTCAACGGGCGCCATCTTTAAAGATTGCCGCCAATTCTAGCCTCCCCTCTCTCAACTCAATTTCTGTAAATTCATCTTCAAAAATACCAAATGTAGCAATGTGAAATTGGATAAAACGAACAGTTTTCATGAAGTTAAATATAATTATAACTTCTTATGCCTTATTTTTGTCTCTTTTGATGTATTACTGCAGAAGCTTAATATTCTGTCATATTCTAATTTCAGGTTGGCCAAAGTGAAGTACCGATAATTATGGATGCTGACAAGTGTGCTATTTGCAACAATGAACTGTCCAGTAATGAAGAAACATTCATCATCAGCCGGAAGGGCATCGATTCCATTAACAGAGCTTCTGAACAACGTAAATAGAAGATCTTAATTCAGATTGGTCAACGTCTTCACAAGAAATGCAGACAGTGTTGGATCAACCCCAAATACATAGAAATTGACCGTAAAAACAGGTCCACCTATGATGAAATGCTATCCCGTGCAAGCCACTCTTTGTGTGTGTTTCACTTTAAAGAACATTGTCTTTTTTGTGGTTCTGGAGCAAAATCTGATAGAAAGAAAATAGGTGTTGATGTTTCCCATGTAGAAACTATTGAGTTTAAGGACAGAGTGTTAAAAGTTTGTGTGAAAGTCCGAAAAAATGATGGCTGGGCGTCCACTGTTAGAATAGGTAGCTGACCTTGTTTCAGAAGAAGCACGTTATCACAGAATATGTTTTGCAAACTTTGATTCCAATAAAAACATTCCTAAGGCATTCTCTTCTGTTGATTCTTCTAAGAAACAAAACCTTTCAGAGAGAAAGCAGGCATTTCTGGAAATTGCTAAATATTTGCAGCAAAATGACAAGGAGCAACTCACCATTGTTGTTCTTGTTTAAAAAAAAAAAAAAAGAGGAGATAATTCATAAAAACCATACAGTCTGATACATGAAATCTCGATTGTTAGAACATTTCAAAGACAAAATCATTGTGACTGAAATTAATGGGAAACATAATGTTGTTACATTCTTAAGTACAGCAATATGTATTCTCCACGAATTCCATGCACAGAACCGCTCAACAGACAATTCAGAATCAGAGGCTATTACAATCATAGATACGGTAACAAAGATTATCAAGAATGACATTAAAGGTATCCAGACAAGTTCAGAATATTATCCGTCTAAGAATGATTTTGAACAGGATGCGATTCTTGAATATGTTCCCAAAACATTGTTGATCTTTCTCATCAGTTGGTGAAGCGATAATGCAGGCTGCTAGACCCAGAGTTCTCCTTGCACCTTTGCAGTTTGGTTTAGCAGTGGAAATGCATGACCAATTTGGATCGAGGTTCTTAATTGACACTCTGAATAAGCATGGCTTCTCTTCATCTTACTCGGAAGTCCAGAAATTCGAAAGAAGTGCTGCTCTTGTTCGTGGCGCTGAAACTCTCCCCTGTTGAAACTGAATTGGTGCAGTTCGTAGCTGATAATGTGAACCATAATGTAAGGAGTATTGATGAATTCAACACATTCCACGGTATGGGCATCATAGCATCTTTTACGCGCAGGAAATTTAAAGCAAAACCAGTTCCAAGGATTCAGGTCCTTTCAAAAAATATAATAAGGGTTGGAAGGATCAACATCAAGTACCTAGATTCACAGCACACCAACAAACCACCAGTGACATTTAAAGAGCTCCAGCCCAAGAAAGTTGTCGATTCAACTACTAATGTTGAAATCCTTTGGGAGGTTTCACTAATTTCATATCCGTCCAGACCCGCATGGTCAGGCCTTATGCAGCCAGTGCACAAAGGAACATATCCTGGGAAATTAGCCACAGTTTTTTTTGCCAATAATCGACATGGACCCTGGTAACCCAACTTGTGTGTACTCAACGTTGTTACATTAGTGATTTAGCCGGAAAAACAACATTACACCAATTCTAACATTCGATCAACCACTTTGGTACAAAGCAACGATGATAGTCAGGTCACAGCCTAGTTCCAGTCCCCTGAAATCATTTGTCTTGCAAATTGGTGGGCTCCATAGACAGATGAGCTTTCTGAGGTCAATTGGTCATTTGATGACAGATTCTGGATTGCAAGAACTTTTTGAACTTGTGTATGCTGAAAACACAGTCAAGCACATGCTAAATGGCAAAGCAATTGCAAAAGCCATTCGTGCTCACTTCTTAGTTGATGCTGCTCTGAATGCTATTTTGTTAGCGAAAGCCTATGATTTGCCAGTTTCACATGTCACTGAGGATGATCAACCCAACACTGATGGAGAAGAATCATTTCCTCAAAATGAAGACCTGACGTAAGCTCAGAGGCTATCGAAATGTCTCCTTGATGAGACTGAGACACTGAATAATGTTCTGTCATCAGAGTCTATGACCAGGATTGCCCAGAGAATCAACCATGTGAAGGATGCGATGGTTGATCAGCAAACAGCAAAATTGTGGATTCAATACCTTGATATGGTGACGATTTTGCAATTGTTTATCACGGCAGAGTGCACCGGCAACTGGGAATTGCACCTTGACGCTGTAAGGAAAATGCTGCTAATATTTGCTTCAGCAGGACACATCCTATATGCAAAGTCGGCCTACTTGTACTTGCAGCAAATGTAGGGGCTGCCGAAAAGCCATCCTGAAATGTACCAGAAATTTTCTGAAGGATTCCATGTGATTAGATGGAGTGATCGCTACTGGGCTGGCTTGTCGATGGATCTGGTTATTGAGCAGGTGCTAATGAGAAGCATGAAGACGTCTGGAGATCTTATTCATGGCAGAGGAATGGACGAAATTCAACGATTGGTTTGGACGCTATCACTGCCAGCATGCGCTGAAATCAAGTTTACAATGCAAGAACTAGCAGGCATTCGTTATGGCACTAGTGACCAGCACACAGGAGGCTATTTCAGCAAGAAAAGAGTGAGATGTGAGGGATACATGGAAGCTCCTTGCGTTTCTCCAGACATGACCCTTTCACGGAAGATCCGTCCATTCACATCATTTCAAGTGGAATAACTAGAGACAAAAAGGTGAATGTGGAGAGAGCAAACTCCATAGGAGAGGCAATCATAGCTTCAATGGTTGAAGAAAATGTCCACGAGTACACTTTTAAAAGAAAGGATCAGGCAATTACACTTGGATCAAAAGTTTCGCTCAGCAAAGATGAAGCAGTTGAGACTGATCCACAACTCCTATTCCAGAGACTGTATGTGCTATCTACTAATGAACTCAACTCAACAGCAGCAAGAACATTTCCAGTATGAGCTTTGTGGTTACTCAACTGTGCTTTTTGATTCTTTCAGACTACCGTGAGAGGCAAAAAAACATCTTTGGCAGACGCAATATGGAAACTGATTTCCCCTGTACAATCAGGTCCACAGTCTTCAGATCCACAGTATCTGTTAGATGGTGGAGCACTACTTCAACGCCTCCTATGGCAAAAAGGTCACAAATTTGATGAGATCTGTGCCCAATACCGCAGATATGTCACAACTAGATATGGAAAAGCATGCATTGTCTTTGATGGGTATGAAAGTAGTCCATCCATTAAAGATGTGACTCACCGACACTGAACAGGAAGCTCTGTTCATGTTCATGTGTCACTGACCCCTTTAATGGTGTTCAAATTAAAAAAGGATAATTTCCTAGCTAATCAAGAAAACAAACAATTGTTCATCAACTTGCTGGGACAGAGTTTGGAGGAAGCAGGTTGTAAAGTAGTCCATGCATTTGGAGATGCTGACATATTGATTGTGAAGACTGCTCTAGAACTGGCCTATCTGTAAAATCAGTTTCTGACTTAAGACACATGGCTGTATATAGGAACCTGATCTCAAAAGAAGACCCCATAAATGCCTTGGAAAGTATGATTTTAGTCTGCCACCAGTCCTACAGATGGTCTAAAAAGCTACCTATAAAATTATGGATGAAGAAGGGATGACTGGAGATGCATCGAAGCATCATGTATGTTTGCATGGGTGTCCTTGTTCTCATTGTAAGTGTCTTTTTCTCCAACAGATACCCCAGCTTCCTTTTCTTATTTCTATTTTACCCCACGCCCTTCATTTTATTTCTTTTCAAACTAAAATTAATTTTTTTGTGAATTGCCTTCTATAAATTATCTATATATATATATAGAGAGAGAGAAAAAAATGTTTACTTTTATTTTAACTGTAAAATATTTAAATGGTCCTCTTCAATATTTGTGTATTGACTTGATATTTAGAAATTCTAAATGCATTTACATTTGAATAAATAAATAAAACATACATCCTAGGGTTGTCACATTAACTGAATTTTAACTTTGATACAATACTAGTGTCACAACCAAAAATCGCACATGGGCCTGAACCTAAAAAGTAGCCAGCACATTTCCGGTTACTTCAAGATTTCACTTGAGCTCAGTCAGACTAGTCCACTAGCAGCAGCAAATAACCAGAATATTTTTTGGTGCCAAGAGAATATCTAGTAAGTAGAGGTTGAAAATCAAAATGTATCTGTTTCAGCCAGCAGGACGCCACAGCCAGCTTCCCACTATTACCACAGAGCTCCAGTGCCTACCACCTCAAATACTCTACCCCAGTTAGAACTCCAGTTCCAAGTTATAAAATGTCCTTTTCAGGACAAGCTTTATTAGCAACTATAACCCTTTCAACAAACAGTCCTTTTCAGGTCTTATCAATTACAACATCCAATAAACTGTTCTTTTCAGGACAAGTTTTATTATCAACTACAACATGCGATAAGTTGTCCTATTTAGGACAATTTTAACCACTGGTCCAGAAAGCTGTAATCCTGGTTATCCAAACAGCAAGGCAACTACTTGTATAGTTTCTTATGTGTTTTTGAAAAGAATAAAACTGGACAACTACTATTCTTATGTTGACTCTTGTGACTTATTTTTTGGAGTTTCTGAGGCTGACATCTTTATCAGTTTTGCGACACCAGTATAAAATAATATTGGATACTATAGGGAAAAAAATCCTATATTAAAACCATTGATAAACGACCCTACAATCGCATATCACAGACCTTTAAACTAGACAGGACGAGAAAAAAAAAGAAAAACAATAAGAAATAGAAAAAGAGAAAGGAGGCTGAGGGAAAGAGAATCAAAAGTGAAATAATCACAGTGAGACATCTAGGTCAAAATCCGGTCGAGATGGAGGGAGTGAACAAAAAGAATTGATGGGTAATCTGAAGTCAAGTACAAAACACACAAACAAAAGAAAAAGAAAAGAAAAAGATTTGAACACTATTTGAAACGATCAATGTCGTTTTTTTTGTTGTTTTTTTTTAATAATTTGCGTAGCATCATAATTTGATCTGTTTTTGGTATTGAACATACACATATGGCCTATTGGCTAACCAGGCTTTCTTGAGGAACGTAGTGGCAAGTATGGATGGAGTCGGATCAACCCACTCCAGGTGAATGCTGTTTTAAGTTCAAGTACAAGTATAAAGGCCTGTTATATCGTTTTACAAGATAAAGTATCAGTACTTTTGATAACCCTAACACACACACAATAAAATTAAACACATTTGCTTTAATTAACTATGGAATTTTATAATATATGAATTAACAGCAAGAACACAACCGAAAAAGCCAAAATAAATAAAGAATTGAAAAAGAATAAATAGTTGCATAGGATCCATTACAGTTTTTTTGTGAATATTTTTATGTTTTATAACTACGCCTTTTTTGTTATGTTCAATATCTAAGCTAAAAGTAGAACCTGGTTTTGATTTAATAAGAACAAAGAAAGATGTAAGTAAAAAAGAAATGAACAGATCAATAATCCATCAGTGTCTAAATTACAAATGAACTCATGCATTTGTTTATAAAGAAAAGAATGCAAAAAACGTAACTTAGTAAAACTTGAATGAAAAGTGAGCAAGAGTCGTTTCCTGAGCTGATTTTTCTTTTAAGATGACTATCTAAAAATTTTTACATATTAGAAAACAGATTAAGTATTAAAAAAACAATTGTAACAAAGTATGTTAGTCTATTGCAATTAACATGATACAACAATAACAAATGAGAGTTGGCTAGTCAGAATCAAAGTTTGATTTGTCAGCTTAAAAGCCATTTAATTTCAACTTTGAAAATCCGGCCAACATTATTTTATATATTAGACTAGCGGAACCCGTCGCCTGGCGTTGCACGGCAGAAAGTACTACCTATTGCATAAAAAAGAAACCGCCTATTGTTCTCTCCCCCCCCCCCTCTACCATGTTGGTGAATGTTTTAAATTAAAAAAATAAAAAATAAAAAGTGGTAGAGTAGAATGGGATCGAACGCTGAAACTGGCGATCATGAAACCTCCCTTTTTAACGACTGCGCCACAGTTTCGACTTAAAAATACTTGTCAAAATAGGCCAATTAAGCTAAGCTTGTTTATTGGCAGCTTCTGCCGACCAAATATAAAGTTCAACAATGACACGGTTTAGGTCATTTATTTGGGCAAGTTTTCTATAACATGCGTGTTAAAGATGTATGATTTTGAAAATGTAAATGTATCGCGGTCTAACAGTATCTTGGCAGCTAATGAATTAAATAGGAAGTCGATTTGATGAAGAAATTGTAGCCGCCATGTTTAATGAATAAATGTTGAAGGAACTGTGTTCGTTAATTTAATTTGCTTAATTCCGGAATGAATATAAATGTAGAAGTCATAGGTAGAATTAGGAAGAACGTAATCTGATATTCGCGGAATATCATCGGAGTGAACGGGAACGATCATTAAGTCTTTGCGTATTGCTTTATATTATGTAGTAAATTAATACCAGGCAAATAATAAATAAGGACGGACTGTTTTTGTGAAACTGTTTATTACTTCCCGGTGTCGATGAGTGTAGTCACAGTACACATTTGTTAGGGGGAAAAGTCTTTGCTACCACCTATATGGAGTTGGTTTTTCGGAGAGACGTTGATGGTGGGCCAAATGTAATATTTAGTGTTATGTAGAAAAAAATAATAACAAATTTACTAAAACACGCTCGAGTGAATAAGTGTAGTGTAGTGGTGAGTTTAGTAGCCTGTGATGCATGTGGTTATTTTCCTATACTCTGAGAAGGTACAGGGGAAAAATCGTCTCTACTTTATATATTAGATGAATGTAAAGAACAAGTAAATAAAGTAAAACAGTTTTTACAAAAGCCTAAATAGCATAATACAATAGATAATCAATATTTATCTTATCAATAGATAAGTAGGTACCCCCCCCCCCCCCCCCAGTTTGTGTGTATCAATGTCACTGAAAAAAAAAAAAAACTTGCTTCAAACTTCTTTTATAATTATAATGTTTTCTTAATATTCACTTTATGGAGTGTTATAAACTGCTTGCATTAATGTATTCTAAGTGAAAATGATGTAATAACAGTTACCGGTGTGAAGCTGTAAAGTTCAAGTTCTGTCCAGGGCTGTAGAGTTGGTAGCTCAGACACTTAATTTAAAGATTCCTGAAATTTGACACGGTCAATCTCCAACCTAAGAAATCTTCTTCCATTAGTAATCTCTATACTTGTTACATACTGAAAGTCTTTAGTTGAATTGCAGAATGATTGATGGATGGGAGGTCAGAATTAAACCTTTAGTATACGGAAATTGACAAAACCATGTGACTTCCGGAAGAAGGGAGATCTTCTTTTTTTCAGTTGACAACTCAAGTAGGCGGACGTGAAACGTGGCTGCTCTCCGAAAAGCCCCAGTAAGTGTGAGGGGCAGTTGCGCACAATGTAGCTAGGCGTAACGAAACAAGTTATCCGTCTATCTGTCTGTTTGTCTCTCTTTCTCTGAAGGGCAGCCCACTCTTGTTAAAGTTCAAAAATTCCTCACCCTGTTTATGGATGTTCCAAGTTGTCTGTATTAATAAACCTCTTCTAAAAACTAAACATCAGTGTTCGAGTGATTTTATCCACAGACAATTAAAATATAGGTTTCTGAAGACAACGGATGCATAATGGTTTATACACACCACAAACAATCGAAACTGTTACATACTTAGAAAGTAGTGTTATTTCTCGCTCTCAGTGATTTCAACTTCACAATAAAAACAATAGTTTCTACTATGCTAATCTTGTGTATACGATCAAACCCATCAGGTTAACTAAAATTTGCATATTGCTTTGAAAAAGGGCATCTCATTAATTAAATATTCGTTTCTATTATGTTCAATTTCAATGATTGTTTTTATTTTATTATAACACATAGTTCTATTTAAGAACATTTTTTATATTGTCGATAAAGGCTTGGTATTTTTGTGAAAACAAACTTTCCAGTCAATCTGCTTTTGAGTGGACTTGATTTTCAATAAGTTGCGTTGTAGTTATAATTGTAAATAAAAAAAAACAAAGCCCTCTCCATAAATAACACACACACTGCATGAATAACTCCTCCATATCAACAAAATCTTTGACTTCTCTATTTTTGGCACCTCAGACTTATACACTTTTAATTTTGTGTAACTAAGTTATTATGACATACATATCTCATAAAACTTATGCATATGCTCATAACTTGAGTATTGATTTACTCCTCTCCAGGAGTTAGGCACAAGGCCAGTTTTTATCTTACTCCCACAAGTAAGATGTGACCCAAGGTCAGGTCGGGAGAGTGGGGTTTAAAAATTGCCTGTGCAGCCCCGTTGGGATTCCCCGTTAGGGGCGCCTCAGGCAGTAAGCAATAAACTTACTCCTCCCCAAAGAGGGGAGGCGAAGCCTGGGAGGGTGGACCTCCTAGAACTGCACAGGACAGACCCATAGACCGGCCGTAAATCAAGCCCCGAAGGCCAAGACAATACCAGTCTATGGGGTGCAGTATCCATCGGAACAGATACTACACTTTGATCTTAGCCAAAAGGCCAACAACCTGTCTATATCAAAAAATAAGTTATCTCGGGTCATCATCACCATCAGGTTTTGGTATTGGCAACATCTCACGCCTCCTCTTTATGCAGTCTGATCCAAAAGGTTAACATCAAGTCAGCTTGCATGCAGTTATATCAATTTTTAAACACTCCAGACAGGTCTTCCTCGGTTTACCAAGTTCCCTAATGCCTGGGATATCCAGGCGTGTTAGGGAGTTGAAGCAAGAGGTGGCATGCTGTACATTGCCAAACCACCTGAGGAGCCAAGAGCATAAGGCATCCATCATCGTACCAATAACAAGTTTCTGATGAAGTACGGTTGAAGTATATAGTGTAAATTCAACTGGTGCTAGAGTCTGTATAGTTTTACCAACTCTGACTCCAGTAACTCTTTAATCGTTTCAGATTCCACAAACATGTATGTAAGGCTCTATAAAGTGTGAATTCAGCATTTTTTTATTGAACAAAATCTAAATGCAATTTTAATTGCATTTAGATTTTGCTAAAAAAAAGTAACGTTTATGTCAATATTAGAAGACAACCACCAAAAAGTGAATTTTAATTTTTTAATTTTTATTTTAGGCATTTTTCATCATGTATCACTTTCTTAAATTTTTTTATTATATTTTTAAATATAATTATATTTTTGAATATAATAAAAAAAATTTAAAAAGTTATACCCCCCCCCTCCCTAAAAAAAAAAAATCAAAATCCACTTTTTGTTGATTATCTCCTAATATTGACTTAAACATTACTTTTTTTTTACCAATTGGGTCACTATTTATCCAGGCCAAGAGTCACTTGAAGATAAGAGGTAATGAAATGGAATGAGTGTCAGCCGAAAAATGAGGAACACTGAGAGTATTAAAATTGATCAATGGAATAAACTATGTTTTATTACTTATGGATCGGTTTATGACAAGAATTTATTGACATTGGATTTGAAGACCACTATGTAGTAATTTGCAAAGAAGCAGTCCCATGGTAATGTGTTCCACAGATAGGAAACCTTTGCAAATAAGCCCTGTCCATGAAAATTCCACCTGACGCTAGGCACATGGAGGAAGAAAGGAAAATCTTTTTCTGTTGTAGTAGTAAGATTGGTTCTTGTTGTGAATGTCTTACAAGAAGGAACCAGAGATTGGAGCTCAGTCTCGAGAACCTTCTATGAAAATAGCGATAGAGTAGAGCAAGACTAGCAACGTCTTTTCTGTAAGAAAAAGACTGTAGGAAAGACAAAGAGATTATCCCCCACTAGATTTCAAAGTCAATTTTGTACTCTGTCAAGGCAGGAAAAAGTGCTCTGAGCGGCACCTCCCCAGATGTGGCAGCAGTATTCCATCTTAGGACGTATCTGACTGTTTGGTTTTGAGCATTTATTATCATGTACCCCCCCCCCCCCCTTGAGGTGGGAAATATTGAAGTCGGAGGCAGTAAATTTTAACAGCTGCCTAAAATTTTAAAAGGTCCAATTACTAAAGCAATTAATTCGCAGTGACTCCACAGTCCTGGTTCTATCAAGGATTGTAAAATTACTTGTACTAGGTTGTTGGCCATCTGTCTCGAAGAACAATGGGTACCCTCTGAAAGGGAGTCTGCATGATGAGGAGTTTAAGAGTTTACAATGATGCAAGCCTTTCAAAAATCCCAAACTGCAATTATCCTGACTCAGCATTGCTTATGTCCAGTAGCAAGTAGAAATTTGATGATCTGAAGCAATGCTGCGATAAGCAAAGAAGGGTGGGTGATATTTCAGAGTTTTCCTCTTTATTCTCCTTGATAACTTGCTCTACCAAGACTTGAGAGTTTAGTCTATCCTACTATAGCTAAGGAGAGGGATGTATTCATACTTTTCCAAGGGTATAAGAGAAAGTGACTCTACAGCTACTTTCCCTTCTAAACTTACGGCATCTCATAGTTGTATTCCCAAAATGATCACCCATCTTAGTACTGACCAGACACAATGTTGCTCAACTTCAGTGATCTGATGAGAACCGGTTTTTCAATGTGACATAGCCTTAAGCTCTACTTTCATCCTTGGGAAAGGTATAAAAAATCACTACTTTTCTTCGTAGCATTGACTGAAATAGTGAAATAGACTAGACTTGGGAAGGAAAACTCAAAAATAATAACACCTCTGTAATATTGGCAAACACAGAATTCTGACCATCTCAAAAGCAGTTGCTTGAGTAACACAAAATTATTAACTATGGAAAAGCAATTGTTTTAGGAGAAAACAACTTCAATTTCAAAATAACATGGAGGTGTGATTAGCATCGCCCCTATTTACTTGTCTCCCCATGAGTCTAGAAGTATTTCTCCTTTACTGAACCAGGAAAAAAAAAGATAAAATGTAGTATCAAAACAGATACTACACTTTGCTCCTAGCCAAAAGGCTGAAGATAAGGTGAGATTAGCATTGTTGCGTTTCCTATCAACATTAATAACAACTACATTTAGAACGGCCAAATGGCCAATAGCTACCAGAGTGACCATGACTACAAAATCAATTATTAATCTCTTTGTATTTTTGCATGGAGAAAAATCTCATTGATTTTGCTTGGCATCTATAAATCATTTATTTTCCAAAGATTTTTTTGGTTCAGCATTCTACAAGAATTGATTACAAGCTCGTTGTGTAGAATGAAAGAATTACTGAAAAGCAGTATTACTGTAAACATGCGCTAGGCTGCATGTTTTGGTGGTGCATGCGAATGGCAGGTGTTGCAGGTGATTAGTGTTCGGCCAAAAAGAAAAGGGAGGGGCACAGAGGAATTTGAAAATATCTCTGATTTTGTATTTTGGGCCACACAGAATCTGATTTCTCTTTGAAATGAAATAAGTGCCTCATAAAAACATTGGATCATGCTGAGAAAAAAAAAAGTAATGTTCATAGATTGGCTCCATGATGATCCCCTTTGAGTGGACTGTCTGGCAGTTATCTCCAGTTGATATCTCCAGCAGTCAACTTTTGGGTGGTCGAGTGGTGACTGCTGAGAAGAACTGATTCCAGTATTTCCGGTCAGGAGGAAAAGATTCCAGGAGATGGGAAGAGGAGATGGGAGATCTGGCCCTCTGGGCATGACAGGAAGTTTGGTTTTCTGATGGCTGGCAATCAGTTGGAGCTGAGTGCCTCTCCAGGCAAAATGGGCCCATTGGGGCTCTTAGCTAAATGATTGTGCTGATTGGACTTATCTTTTTTTGGTTGGGCAAAAATCTCATTCTGCAAGTCTGTTCAACCTGGGGAACACGAGTTTCATTTGTAACCTCCAACAAATAAAACTGTTACTTGTTTATAAACTGGACTTTTGGTTTTACTAGGGATGAGAATTCTTTGTTGTAGCACTGACCGAGTCGAACAACAACTTTGGACCGGCACAATGTGTGGGACGATCGCAGCCAGTGCACCATACAGGTTCACATTATAAAAATAAACAAATATCCTTTTAATTTCGTCTTTAAAGTCTATCCTTGCTGATCTGAGTCTGGGCTAAGGTGAATTGAGAGAGATCACAATGGAGGGTATCTGTTCTGTCTTGTGGTTGGAGAAAAAAAGAGAGAGAGAGAGAAAGAGAAAGAGAAAGAAAGAGAGAGAGAGAGAGAAAGAGAGAGAGAGAGAGAGAAGGAGAGAGAGAGAAGGAGAGAGAGAGAATGAGAAAGAGAGAGAAAGAGAGAGAGAAAGAGAGAGAGAGAGACCACTTCTAATGATTTCCTCTTCTGTTTATCCACACATGCACTACAATGTTGTCACTTGACTTTTGGTTATTTTGTTAATATACTCTGTGGTTATATTCATATAGAGTCCTAAAAGTTAACGTTTTTCTTTTTCATTTGCACACTCCAGTCTGGCACAAGACTGTCAGCTCAGAATGCTCTCCTTTTAACATCTAGCCCTTTGTCACTTGTGATAAGTGCTAAAGGCTGCCCCATATCCCATTGTATGAAAAAGAAAATGTGGTGCCCCATGAGGCCATTTATTGCACCTGTTTCAGGCAACCCACTTTAAACTGGTCTTGTGTAAAATGTATCCTCCTTGTGAGGTGGACAGCACGACAATGCAAGTTTTGGTATCACCCCCTCCCCCCTCCTCCTCGTTCATACCTCTGTTTTCGGTTTGATTTCAGTTTAGTATTTTTTCTTTATAAAGAAATAATTATCTTGTGTTATGATGATTAGTTATTATTTCACATTTCATTGAATTATGCCGCTACTACAATAAGGAGTTGATCAATTTGTGACCTTAACTGATAGATATTTTTTCATGCAATATTTACCGATTCTTATTGTAATACCCATTTTTCTTGTTCAATTTTAACATGAAAAAAATATTCAGGTGTTTTTTTAAAAAATCTTTAAAAAATAATTTAAAAATAAAACAATACATAATATACCAATAAATATATACATTATGATTTTCCTAACGTCAATAACATATCCGGAAACTAGAAAATTAACAAACAATTTTATAGCTCTCCAGAAATTATTTTATGCTTGTAGTACATCAATCCCTCTTCCGAAGAATGGCCTCCTCGGATCAAACTGAAATGATACTCCACTCTGACATAAGCGTGAATTAAAATGAAATGTTTATAATATGTGCATAAAACATTTGTTGAAACTCCTTTTATTTACCCCATCTCTTTGAAAATATATTCACACGGCTGCCTAGAGGACTCAACTCTCAAACCGAATGAAACAAAATATATTTCCTACCAATATGCGATGTCAATTCGTATTTTCATTTTTTTTTTTCATTTGAAAATATTTTATTGCTAAAATATAGAATAGATTTTGGAAATTTATTATTACCTATTCTAATAATAAAAAGGTACTGGTCCAGCTTTTGAAACAGACAAAACCGACTTTTGCCGACGCAGATTTATGTAAACAGCTGGAAAAAGCCGAATAAAAACGAACCAGGTTCATTGCATGGATGTATGTATAACAGTTGCTTTTATATCTGACATAAATCCAAGTAATTAGCCCAATGATTTTCCCGGAAATGAAATAAATGTTTCTGTGTATCTCTTTTGCCATAAGTATATTTTCATACTACTATTAAGCTCTACCCATGTATTGAGCACTTTTGAAGTAAATACTAAAAATATACATACATAATAAATTATATCTTAATATATGCGTATATACATGAAATAGTAAAATTAAAGCCATCCTTCTGTCAACTAAACCCCTGAAAGAGCTTATAGTGAAGCAAGGACTGAGCTGTCACAGCTGAACAACAAATCTAGGAGAAGGAATATATCAGAGTTTTTCTTTTCCTAGATTAGTTGTTCTAGCACGGCTTGTAAGTCTAGTCTGCTCCATTATTAAACTTATAGTTGAGGGGGGAGGGAGGAGGATATATGGATTCATACCTTTCCCAAGGGTATTAATGAAAATGCTGCGATAGAACTCAAACACTGTACGTCATGCCCAAGTCAATAACCATTACACCCCTACCATGTATGCATCTGTGTGCATATATGTGCACACATATACACACACATCCCAATAAATTTACTTAGTAAATTCAAATGTAAAACAAGGGAGCTAACTCTGGTCAATCTAGTAAGTCATGTATTAATACACTAACCGGGTAAGAAATGAAAAGCAATAGAAGACAATATCCTCACAGTTGTGACAGAAGGGAAGATAAGATGATATAAGCACATCTCTTGAGAAAAAACATCTGATGAGGAAGACAGGGGAAAAATAGGGAAAAATAGGGAGTCAACATCTGGAAGGATAAGTATCAACCTAGCAGAGAACAAAATGACAGGAGAGTTATGGGTGTGTTATTTGTGTTACCCTCCCCAATGAGGTCAAGGGGATAAGTAGGTGAATCATTGATTTGAAATAAATACATTGAATTGTAAACAAATGTCAAATGTTTTTCTGCTCGTTATCAATCAAAGTTGTTTACACAATTTTCAGTGGATAAAAATGTTTACTCATTCTTTGTAACAATTGTTTTGTTCCATATCTTTTTTTTTATCTGATAAAAAAACTAAAATAAAAATAAAAAATAAAAAAAACTATAAATTAATGCTTCCGTCTTCAGACTAAGATCAAAGTGTAATATCTGTTCCGTCCCCAGTCAGAGACGGAGTAATCTTTCTAGACTGAGGAAATTTTAATTTTTATTCTTTTTGGAGAGCTGGATTTTTCTCTGCAATAAAAGATGACCGTTATCTAACTTTACACTCGTGGGGAGGCAAGTAGATAATGACGATACATTAACATGTCAATTATGCTTCGCTCTATGATAAAGACCAATGTGTATTTAAATATAAATAAATATGTATCCGTTCCGTCACAAAAAAAAAAAAGAAAGTTAACCTGTAAAAAAACACTTCCGGACAAAAATCATTTCAAGTTTTTAGGGTAAAGCAGAAAACAAATACCCCCCCCCCCCAACAGTCTTAAATGAATTCAGAAAAAAATCCTTCACTCTATTTCCATAATGCGACGTTTTTTCTTTTTTCTTTCTTTCTTCTATACCAATTGATACATTCTTTTTTTTATTTTTTTAAACTTTCCAGCAGCACCGATTTAGATGTTATTTTATATGAATATTAGTGAGAACACTGGTGAAGCATACATTTTTTGTGGTCATTTTTGAGAGAGAGTGTACACTCGTATATCAATAAACAAGAAAGGGTCCATTTTTAAGACGTGTCCATTTAATCTGCACATTTAGAAATGTCATTTCAAACTTAAGCATGACAGCATGACCAATGGACAGTGACTCTTACAGAGATGCTTGTATGAACATGAGCTGTGTGCATTCACTTCACAGGCTATGATCGTCCACCGGTCCAAAGTCGTTGTTCGATGCCGACACTGGTCGCAGTGTCAATTGTGTGGTCTCAGTCAGTGTTGCAATAGAAGAATCCTCCCTCCAAATAAAATCGCAACTCACGTTCATAAAAAGCAACAAAGTTTTATTCCTTTGGAGGTTACAATGATGCCCGTTTTGTTCTTTTAAATAATAGACTTGCAAATGAGAAATCTTAGTCTGACCGAATCAAAGCACAAGTCCAAGGAACATTAGCTAAGAGCCCAAACGCTCATTTTGCTTGGATTGGCACACCAACCAAACTAACTGTCAGACACCAGAAAACCAAACTGACCGTGAGATGCCCAGAGCATCAACTGACTGACCTCCCCTCTCCCCTGCCCATCTGTGAGAACATATGTAGATATCACCGGGACCCCTCCCACCCCAGAAGGACCACTTAAGATAATGGCTAGCCAGCATCCACTTGAAAGGACCAACCTGCTGCTAATCCATGAACATAGAAAACCTCCCATTTAGGGGGTCACATCAGGACAGTCATTAAATGTGCAAGATCCTGGGTGAGTCATAACTACAGCAGGGAACCTTGTATATGAGGAAACATTATTTTCTCAAGTGGATAAATGGAATTCTAGGTGGCCCAAACTCCAGATCAGACATATTTCCAATTTCCTGTGTGGTTTCTCTTCTCTTTGTTAAATATTACTCACTTTCAGCAAATCTGCTATGCGCATGCAGTATAACTATGCAATCCACTAAACATGCAACCCAATGCATGTTTACACTTAGACGCATCTAAAAATATTATTTGGCTTTTATGTTAAACAGGCGGCTATTAATCTCGCTCTAAGTATTCTTTTTATATGTATAATTTACATTACATATCTTTAATATAAATTCATTGTAATTTCAAAAATTAATAGTTTTCATTTAAATTAACTCCCTTGAAAATTAATGAACATAATATTTTAAGAAAGGTTTTGGTAATTTATCTTTATTTTATTATTAAATCACTTAATTATTGTTAATATTAACAAACTATTGCACATATATATATATATACAGCTACTGTATGCAGGCAATCTTGTTATCGCAGATTCCCTAGAGGATTGTAATTTCAGGTTGCTGACATGGAAGATAGGCACGGAGAGCAAGAGAATGAGTCAACATGAAGACAAAATTTCTTATCTCCAGTGTTGGTCTCAACGTCCTGCAGGACGCTGGCATGTTTTTCTGCACTGTCTGTTACAGAGGAGTAGGTGCAAACTCTATTGAATGCTCCCAGTGCAAACTATGGGTCCACAAAAAGTGTAATAGTCTGTCTAGGAGGTTGGTAGTTGACCTGGATTATGTTTCTCGCAGATATCTAGGAGCTGCCCATTTAATTGATAATCAAACGGTGGCACTTAAGGATTTACGTAGATGCCCCCCCCCCCCCTCTGATGTTGAAACTACCTTCTGCTACCTGGGTGACATTTTGAATGCTGGTGGTGGTTGCGAACATGCTGTCACTGCTCACTGTTGTGTTGCTTAAGGAAGGCTTTAGAAGGATTGGTTTGATTGTTTTGTTTTACTGCATATCAACCCTTTTCAGGTTATTTAATGCCAAATCTGGTCATTTTGATAAAAGGGTTTATGCTTCAAGTTCTTTACATCTTCAAATATTTATTTATGGTGTTTCGTTTGGTTGTTTTGTAGAAGAAAAATTGTTGCTTTTGGCATTGCAGAACATGATTGAGTTTTGCAAAGGGAAAGGAAAAAAAACAATAACATCAATGTTTGGTGCTTTTTAGGTCAGGAAGCCAGTATTTTTAGACAGCCTGATCTGGTAGCACCAGGGGCTTAGGAAGTAGGCTGCTGCCAATCCATACATTTAGGCAGATTTTTTTCAGAAGTCAAGGCAAGGTCTTTTTAGCCTGTGTTCGCTCCATCATGTTGTATGGCAGTGAGACATGGCCCCCAAATGCTTCTGATCTGCAACGGCTTCAGTGTAATGACCATGTCATGATCAGGCGGATGTGCAGCAGCAAACTAGAAGAAAGAATCCTTTCAACCGTGCTCTATCAGAAGTTTTTTAGTATTGGTGGGATTTTGGATGCTTTTAACGCTAGGTGTCTCAGGTGATTTGGCCATATACAACATGCCACCTCTAGCATTAACTTACTGACATGCATGGATACCCCAGGCACAAGGGTGCATGGTAACCCAAGGAAGATCTGGCTTTAGTGTGTACAAAGTAACTTGATAACTTGCAATATGACTGGTATCAACCCTTTGGATCAGATCGCATGGAGAGCAGGAATGAGACGTTACCGCAGCACACCAAAACCGGATGAATAGGAAAATAGAACAATAAAATTAAAACTGAATAACAACCAACCAAATATTAATAATTTATTATAAACTGTTTAAATAATAGTTATGTAAATTAGGTGTACAAATAGCTGTGTTTGGGTCTTTGCTCTCTACTATATATACAGTATATCAAAAGACTATGTTGTATTATTGATTTAGATAACAGTGACGATGGTAATATAGGTGTGATAGATGAAAAACATCTTTTGAATTTAATCATTTAGAAGACGTTAACAGTTTAAAAGAGGGGGTAATTCTAAAAAAGGTTAGAAACCACCATTTTTTTGATCAAATACACGACTGCCAGACGAATAAATTGAGATTATTAATGGCCTCGGATCTCCTATGGTATGCCTCCATCAGTGGAGAAGAATGCCATGGAGCAGAAGAAACATACATAAATGACCCTGGTTGTTGCCAGGTGAGTTCACATGAAAAAAAAAAAAAAAAAAAAAAAAAAAAAAGACCTTGTGTCACATCTCGTTTCATAGCCAGTTAACATCACAGCGGTTGTAACTTGAGATGTTATTATAGAACTAATTTATTATTGTTTATTTAGAAAGAAACACAGAAAAGGAAAAAAAGAAACGGTGAAACAGCAAAAAAAAAAATGAAATCCAAGTTGAATGCACTAGTAAAAGTCAAGATGACTAAAGACTAATAGTTTGTGTGTGTCTATGTGATAGGGAATAATGGTACATTTGATTGAGACAATTGTTTGGCTCACTATAACATATCTAATCTACTAGAAGAATACCCACCCCAGGATGGGTCAAATTAATTCAAGAGCAGTTTCACGCCATTTTTATGCCTCCCTACAATGAGTAAAATCAAGATATAATGATACTAAACCTTATGTCTAGAATCATTATTCTGATTTTGATCAAAATCCATTACATGATTTTGATTCTAGAAAATGTGGAAAAATTTAAAGCTTAAGCTTAAGGGGTCTTAATAAGAAATTAAGATTCAGGGAATCTTGTTTAATTGATATCTAATGACTATGAATCAAATTTCATGCAAATGTGAAATATTTGAATGTGAGGTTGTGTCCATATTATTCCCCTAAAAACACTTTAAAATACTTCAAAGAAACTGAAATTTGAGAAATATTTATTAATTTATGTCTAATACCTACTGTTAAAATTTCACAAAATTTGGAGGTATCTGAAATTTCATGAAGGGCTTCCATGCCCACTTTGTATAAAACTAAATATAGCCCACATTACCCACCCTTATGCCTAGCAGTTGTGTTCCAAAATTCATAATGATCGGTTAATTAGTTTAAGAGTGAATCCTATACATACAAATATATACACATACCTAATAGAGATTTTATGAATTTACTATGAAATCAAAATGTACAATAGCATTTGAACGTCATATTCTATTATAGAAACGAAGAGTCATATTTCTGTTGTTCTGTGCGTCTCCAGCTAAATTTCAGAAACTACCAAAAATACACTTACTGCATAGGGAAATATTTAATGTTGTTCTCATTTAGTGTTTATTTTCAGTCATTTTTTCGGTTCGACTGAGGGTTTTTGGCAAATTTGCCAGGTTGAGAAGACGACCCTTGTGTATAATTTAATCACGTTGAGTCTAACACAAAGACTCCAACAGTTTTCTCATTTACCTCTAAACTACCAGACCCAGCACGAGAATGGGTTGCAAAAACAAGTGGAAAGCTGCAAAACCCACTAAATTCTTAACCATTGTCAATAGGCTAATACATTCTCAACTGGACCCATTTTACCCCTCCGCCTCATCAGGTAGAACCTACACCAGTTATTCCTAACAATACTTAACATGAACTGATACATATTTTTCATGCAATATTTACCTTTCGTTTTTTATTTTTAACATTTAACATTATTCATTTTTTAGTTTATTTTTCATTTTTAATTGAATAAAAAAAAATTTTTTTTAATAGAAACAATATGTAACACAATACATAAATCATGACTTTTCTAACGTCAATAACATATCCAATGTAGAAGGAAAGTTGACAAAAGAAAAAAAAAAACATGCACACAAAAAAAAAATCAAAAGTTTGACTCCCCGAATCGTAATTTACAATTCTCCAAAACACGACTACGCCAACTCTGTTGGGTCCTGTTTATAATATAAATACAATATGAAACTGATCCCTGACTTTCTGACATACAAGTACTTTTCTTTCCTTTATGTGGCTGACCAATCTATTTAAGTATTTCTGTTTAAAAGTAAATATTGTATGTGTATGTGTGTGATGTTCATTTAATTTTTTGGTAAATATTGCAAGATTGAAATAAACTTGAAACTTTGTTGAAATTTCTTTAATCTATCGCTTTCCTTTGAAAATATATCTGCATAGAGCTGTAGCAAGCCTAGTTGATTCTCAAACTGAAATTGACATACGATGCCATTTCCTATTTTCCCTTTGAAAATATGCTAAAATTTAAACAAACACATTTCCGATATTATTTCCTATTCTAATAAATAAATTTTAAAAGTCAGTAAATGTTTATAAAATACTTTTATCCAATCTCTTATTAATAGTATGAATGTTGACAAACTTTAATTTTGTTAAAATCTGAAAGACTTTTTCCACCATATTTCCTCGTATATGGTCGTTTGGTAGTAATAGCACTATTCCAAATGGTTTCGAATTCGGAAAAAAATATTTACCCATCTCAAATCTTTTGCCCAAGTTAGTCTAATTTTGGCGGATGATACATGCACTGTGTCATTTCAATATAGATGCGGCGATATTTGTTTTGCATGATTCTGCCGGCCACAGAAAAAGATGCAGGTGACCCTAATCTTCTTACTCTATCACAGTCATGAAATCCCCAAAATAGATTGTTCTCATTGTGATATATGCTGTAGTCATTAAAAGGTCTTGAAATTTTTAAATCAATATTCTTGACCATTCAAGATATCACAAGTTGAAATTTTGCTCAATCAGTATTTTCCACTGACAGACATTTCAGAATAAGATCACACAATTACAAAATGGCTATAAACGAGAAGTTTTAGAGATAGCTATTTTCATTTATTATTCTGATTACTCTCCTGTGGAATTGATTACAATGGACATCGCAGTTTATGTAAACTAAACATGAAAATCTGTCAGTGTAAATGCGTTAATAAATCCTGTCTAGACTAAACATCCTGCAAACAGTTACAGGCCAATCGACACATTTAATTTGATGAAATAAAGCAGACGCCGGTTAAGACAAGATTTAAGCCCAAGTAGATAATAATAGAGTTCAATTGTTCAACCTTTTTTTTTTTAACTTTTTATTTTAGGTTGGTAAAATAAAGGAGATAAGTTATCAACAACTTATGTTTAGATTTTTTTTGGTGCTTATACAGGGTGGGCCAAAATAAGGGTCCTATTTTTAAAAATTCATAACTTTTTTATTTATTGATTTTTTTTTTTTTTTTTTTTTTTTAGAATAAGTAAAGGACCCCTTCCGAAGCAAGCATGAGCCGTATTAGCCCTAAGGAACGTACCCTCATTTAGAAAACATTATTTTTGCTTAAAAACTCAAAACAGTGTAAAAAACAATACTTTAGTTTTTGTAAGTTTTAAGTGTTTTTCGGCTAAAATTTGTTTTGTTTATTTCAAAAAATCTCGGAAGGGTCAGTCTACACACACATAAAGTTTGGTGAGTTTAACTTTTATTTTGTGGAAGTTATTCAAATTCAAGTTATTCAAATTTAAAGATAGGACCCTTATTTTGGCCCACAGATGAGGACATATAAAAAACGCAGTTACACAGGTAAAAATTGCAGTTCAAAATAAATTAACCGCAAAAATTCTTTCATATACTTATGTATCAGGCAAAAATAGGTATCTACACCAAAGATTAGCAGAAATTATCAAGTTGAATTATAAGTAAAAATCAAAATCAGTTTTATCATATTTTATGGATCCACCATTTATTAGAGAGATGTCTAGGGACATAACTCAATCTGTTATATAAACGAGTAATAAATGAATAGCAGTCAGCAAAATATGATAAAACTGATTTTTATTTTTAATTACAATTTTACTCGATAATTTTTCCTAATTTTTGGTGGGGATACTTATTTCTGCCTGATACATAAGTATAAACAATAGTTTTTATTTGGAAATGCGTTTTTCATATGTGTCCTAATCTGTACAAGCATCTTTTTTCAACAAAGATTTTCTTTTCATGCTAAGAAATAATTAAACAACCAAAATGAAAAAAGTGTTAAGAAACAATGAAACTCGAACAATACTAATGGAAAAGTTGTTTTCCTTTAACTAGCCAATACAAGAATGTTTTCTTCATTTCCATTTCAAAACAAAATTTAAAAACTGTTTTTGTAAATAAAAATAAATTGTTGAAAAAAATCTTTGCTAAAATAAATTTTGACAAAAATCTAAAACTAAGTTGAGATGAAAAAAATAATAAACAGAAAACCTTTGTTAAACATAAATCTAAAAGTTGATATAAAATCTTTACTTTGCCAACCTAAAGTAAAACTGGGCCAATTGTTCTTCAGAGGTGGATCCAGGAGATCGAGGGGCACATGTCACAACCTCCATGAAATTTTCGTACATTTTCCCCATAAAATGTTTCCCAGTCGTTAAAATAAATAAATAAACTAAATGAAAAAAATGTTTTTTTAAATCAAAGAATCACAGGGAGGGTTTAACAAAACGTTTGAATCTGGAAGTTAGGCTAAAATTAACTCCAGGGTGTGCATAATAAAACATGTAAATTTTGATCTCTACAGGTTTCCATATTTCACCAGGAAATTCCTTCTAAGGATATAGGGCTAGTTTTAGTCATGTGTGAACGTGTGTCTGTGTGTTCACTACACAGTCCATGATCATCCGCTGATTGTGCTGGTCCAAAATCGTTGCTCAATTCTGACACTGGTCACAGTCAATGCTGCAACAAAATTCTCCCTCCAAATAAATTTATAACTCCAGTTTAAAACAAGCAACAAAGATTTATTTTTTTCAGGTTACAATACTCGTTTTCTTCTAATAAACAACAGACTTGCAAACGAGAAGTCTTAACCTCAACCAAACACAATCCATTAGCTAAGAGACCCAGGGTCCATCTCTCTCTGAGAGACACAAACCTCAACTGAACCAGAGGGCAAACTAACAGTCCCTTCCTCTGCTGGAATATATAGACATTCTGGTCCTTTGTAGTAGACCACTAAAAAAAAAAAAAAGAAGTGAATCTGCTGCCATAATGGACATAAAAAACACTGACCAGGAAATGCCAATATGTCTCAAGTGGGTTATAATCACAGCAGAGAACCTTGTATCTGAAAGGAACATTACCTTTTCAGGGTGCTTCATCTCTCAGCATGAACCCCCATTTAAAGAGATACTAACTTTTCCAAGGAGATATCAAATTCTGGGTGGTCAAAACTCCAAATCAGACATATTTCCAATGTCTTGTGTGATTTCTCTGTTAAATATTTCTTACTCACATCAAACCTGTTATTTGCATGCATTGCAAACATGCAACCGACTAAACATGCCGCCTAGTGCATGTTATACTAGTAAATCGTGCATTAAAAAAAAAAAAATTTATTTGTTTTCTGACAAGTAAACAAAATTTCAACTATACATTCAGAATTTTGTGAGAAAAGAAATGAAAGCTGAAGACATATTTTATTTTATATTAAAGTTTGTCTTTTTCTGTCGGACAGATTTTATATAAAACTAGATGGCTTTGTCAGCTCTCTATCACTTCGTAAAGTTCTCCACTTAAAATACTTGAAACAAAACTTTTAAATAATAAGCATTTTGTTGTTATAAACATGAAACAAATATTTTCGTATTTATTCATATAGATAAACATTAACATTTTGGTAATTTTGATTCAAATGTATTCATCTTAAAAATATGACCGTAAAGAAAAGAAATTAATTTGCCTGGATGATGGTGAGTGTGTGGAGCTTCGCTTTCAAACCCTGCCACTATAACCAAGAAAGAGAACCCACCATCATTGGCATTTCTGAATTCTCTTAACTTGCTTGTCACAAAATAAAACAATATTCCTAAACAATCGTTGAATTAAAAAAAAAAAAAAAATAACAAAGTATAGTTAATTAATAAAGTATCTTTTTGCACAGCAATATGCAAATTAGATAATTTTACTACTGAGATCACATATACATAAGCATTATATAAGAGCTAGATTAATATGCAGACTTGAATTAACTTGGAATAAGGTGTTTTAATCTCATCGTCAGTGCGAGAAATGAGCACAACTTTCAGTTATTCATTTCGATTATCCTTGCTCACTGTACTCGTATAAATTACAAACTATCACAACTGAAAACTTAGGATTAGATTTCTTTTTTTAAATGACTTACCCTATGGTAAGTCATTTAAAAAAAGTTCTTTTCAGTCTAAAGTTATCCAAAGCAAAACGACCACCTCCAAAAAAAAATTGACCGCCATTTTTTTTTGTTCAGCGTTTCGATAAGTCAACTTAATAACAAATTCAGAGATAAATCTTACGATCAGTTTCCATACTTTAAAAGTATACGAGTTAATAGAAAATTAAATTTTAATGCATTTGGTGAAAGTTATTAGTTGTAATCGTTTTTTTGCGATTTCTCAGCTGTTAACTATACTGCAACTTTACCATTCTTTTCACTGCTGAACACATTAATTCAATGAACGTATCTTTTTAAAAAGATACCCATTTTTATTAATAAAATCTAAATGTAATCCAACAGATACTGTTACTGTAATCGATGAGAAAAATTTCCCTCTGGAAGTGGGAAGACACGGTTTTATAGAGATCACCACTTCACAAAAATATCCTTATCTGTGCCCCCTCCCCCCCCCAAAAAAATCAAAGAGACATCCTGCATCTGCCACTGTTCTCTACCCACTGGAATAATTCAAATGAAAATACTTACCATGTTCATAAATTTGGTCTAGTCGGTCAACCTGGGCCAGAGAAAATAGTTTGTAGCCAGTTTTGGCACCAACCGCAAGTGACCTGAGATTTAAAGAAAAATATGCAGGAATTAATTTTATATCAGTCATAAAGCATTCTTTGTTGTTGCTGTTGTTGCTTACCCTTAGCATTCAATATTAAGAGATTTGAATTCATAAAATAGAGCAAAATTATAATTAAAAAAAAACCCAACTATTTAACAAAAGAGATGAACTAGTATTAAAATGCTCACATAGAAATAAATACATACATTACAGGAAGTTTATAGAAAGCTGTCAATCAAAAATTAATATTCAATACGAGTGTATACCCTTCTGTCAAAAATTACACAAAAAAAAAAATGCTTCGTCAGTGTTGGCATTATTATTTATCTAGATTTATTACCAAAAATATTCATATAAAATTATAGAATTACGTCAGTAATTTCATTTTTCATATATAAATTATAATTTCTGATGACCTAAAGTAAAAAAAAAAACTGCTGTTAACTCTTTATTTAAAGTGAAGGATTTCTTTCTGAATTCATTTCAGACGGTGGGGTAAGTCTGTAGTGGTTTTTGCTATTTGCTTTCTTGAAATGGTTTCGTCTGGTGGCTAGAAAAAGGCATGTGTTTTATTTGCTAACCCCTGCGGACGGGAGGGAAACACACACACACACACTGGTCTTTATTATAAAGTGGAGGATTTGGGCAATAACTAAACAACTTAATATAAAAAAATAAAAATAAAGTATTCTTTTTAAAATGTTGCATGTAAAAAGGTACAATAAAAAAGAAACATGATCTATCTAACATATAAAGTTCTCTTGTCGATGTTTTAAGTCAGATCTAAATCGCATTTAAGCTGACAAATCAAACGGCTTCTAACTAGCCAATTTTCATTTGTTATTGTTGTGCCATGTTATTGGTAATATAACATACTTAGGTACAATTTATTTAAAAATTACTTAGTTCGGCCCAGAAAACTTCTAATATGAAACATTTTTTTTTAAATATTCACCTAAAAACGAAAATCAGCAAAGGTGGATAACTCATTTTCAATTGAAAAAATATAATAGAAATTGTCTACTCAAGTTAAAAAATACGCAAATAAATAAAAATTAAAAACTAAAATACTTCACTGCATCCCAGGCAACGCCGGGTAGGTACAGATAGTTTGTTATAATTTCAGGGATACATTTAGGCTCAGAATAGGGCAGGAAGAATGTTCATTTTCAGACCATCTAAAAATGAGGGCATGAAACATTTTAGAATTTGCAAAATATTTTATTTTTATTTGTAAAAACTAACATCAATGTTAAATCTTACAAAATTGATAAAAATTAACAAAAAAAAAAAAATTTTTTAAATCAATTTTTTATTGATTAAGAACCAATCAGAATTCGGTTTTCGCTAATTTTTACATTTTTTGACAGTTCCGGAAGTATTCTCTTGCCTTTCATCATTTTTGAACAGTGTGTCGTTGATAGTGGGAGGGGTGCAATTAAAGGTTCACATTTTTGAAAACGAAACCAGCATGCATGGAGCGAATAGATTTTCAGGTTTTGGTAATGGCCTACAGTTTCGAATTCAAAAAATAATTTACAATATAAAAAAAAAAAAAAAAAAAAATGAATTTTCTTTTTCTCTCTCTTTACTACTTAACCATGCCGTCAAACATTGACATGACTTGTTTTTTAAAGGCACTGCGGCAATGAATATGAGGCACCACAGCATTTTGCCACAGTCTAATAATTTATCCTCCACTTTATAATAAAGAGCAATGTGTATTTATTTGTAAATATATATTCATCCCATCACAAAAAAAAGTCTGCCTAATGAAGGTAAAATGCAAATCTATTTCCATAATCAGATATTTTCTTTCTTTTTCGATTTTCTATGTGAGCCTGTGTTTGTGTTAGTTCATTGCACAGACCATGAACGTCGACTTGGGTTTGTCTGAATTCGGTGCTTAATTCCAATACTGGTTGCAGTGTCAATCATGTGGCAAAAGGATTCTCCCCCAAACAAAACCACAACTCTAGTTTAAAACAAGCAACAATGTTTTATTTTCAGAGAAGTTACAATGATACTTGTTTTCTACCGAATGACAGGATTGCAAATCAAGACAAACATATCTTCTAATCAGACCCAAACAGACCATCTGCTTAAAGCTTAAAAGGCCCATCTGTCCGAGACCCACAAAACCCAACTTGCCCACTCTATATATAGATACTGGAGGCATTTGGAGTAGACCACACAGCCAGTGCACTTGAAAAGGCCCGTATCTAGAAGGGAAATTCATTTTTCTAGAACTCAAGTGGCTCAAAATCACAGCATGAAACATTGCTTATTCAAAGACGTCAGCCCATTTCTTGTGTGGTCCTTTCTCTTAGCTAAATATTTCTCCCATTGCAGGACTGCCGTCTGCAGCATGCATCTATGTATCCCACCAAACATACAACATTGTGCATGTTTACATCTATACCGATTTATACGTTTTTCATCTTTTTTTTTTTTAAACTTTCCAGTTTGAAACATTTTCTTCCTTATTTCTGTAAATGAGCGACAATTGTTTTTTCAATTTCATTTTTAACCACTAACATCTTTTGTTTTTAACATCCAACATCAATTTTTAAATGTCTAGACCCCCCCCCCCTCATCCATCCTACCAACAATCAAAGGAACAAAAATTTTAAAAAAGTAATGTCAAGGTTGTTTTTTTTTTCTTCAGGTTATCAGAAATTAGTCACTTTTCAACTCGCGATAGTTCAGTACTATCCTATTGAAAACAAAAAAAAGCATTTGAAAGACTTACAATAGAAAGAAAATAGCAAGTCAGACAACCACCCCTGACGCCTGAAATTAATTCGGAAAGAAATTCTTCACT
>OY744518.1:163779212-163966712 GCA_963556195.1 Sepiola atlantica | reverse complement strand
AAGCATGAAAGATTCTTATAGAGATGCTTGGGTACATTTAAAATAAGATGTGTCAGTTTAAGCTGTATGTTTAGTGCTGAAGCTTGATAGAGCAACTGACAGTCTCTCAGAGATGCAAGGATGCATTTAAAAACAATTATCACAAATCAATGACAGAGACAGAGGTGGATAGGAAGAGAGAAGGGGAGAAGGAGAGAGGGGAGAAGGAGAGGGGTGGGAGAGAGAGAGGGAGGGAGGGGAAATATTGTCACTTTCATCAATAAAATGAAAAAAGATATTCAATTTGATATGTGAAGAAAAAATAGCAAATAAGGTTATGCAGTGCTACATTTTGAAATTTAGTTTTTTTTTTATTACTTTTTTAGTTTTTTTTTATCGCAATCCAATTGTTTTGGGTTATTTAAGGCCAAAATGATACATTGTGTATGATTAATTGAACACAAGTTGCCACTTTACCCATAGCTGGATATAGGATATGTTTATATATTCCCAACAGTATAAATACTTAAATAACCAGAATAGATGTGAATATATGAAAGAACAGCTACAATAGTATGACTGTGTACATCAATACAAACTCTTTTAAAATGTTATCTGGTTCCATCATAATACTGATTTTGTAGTTAGATGATTTATGGTCTTTTTTGAAGACAAACCATAAAAAGTTGTCTTGCCCACCGGATGGACTAACGAGATAAATGTCAGCCTTTAAAGACAATTGAAGAAGCAGGTTTTAACCTATGGGTTGTATCGTGTTTATCTCTGGTCAAATGAATAACTTTTTCCATTTTAAAAAATAAGAATCATGTTTGCTTAACATTAGAAAATAGCGTCACTTAAAGCAAATAAGAACGGACTAGGCTTGTGGGTGGACGAAAAGGCCCCCCCCCCCAAAGACATAGGGTGACATTGTGGTGCATAAACAGATATAGATGTGAAAATTTTCCTCACCAACCATCCACTTAAACAGTATGATTGTCTCACTTACACAATTAACTTGAATCACTTTATCCATTTCTCTGCAATAAAAATACCAGAACTATCTGTTCCCTTTTCATTACCAATCCAATACAGTTTATACCTTCCATTCTTTCCCACAATTATTCTTGTAGATTTACCTCTCCATCAAGTTTCTTGGTCACAATACAGGTCAGTACATTTTCTCAAGAAACTCAATCTCACCAGACCTTTGCACGCGTCCAATATTTAAACGATACAGCCTGAAATGCAACCAATTTTATTTAGAAGTCATTTTTTGTTAATTGAGGCAAAATTTTTAGAGGTCAAATACCCTTCCTGATGCCAACCTAGTGATGTGATGAGGACCAGTGTTTTTATAGAGACATTATCGATAGGTTATTGTCCACAGGGACAAAACGCGCTTCACCTGCTCTTTTGGATTTCTTAAGAAATTGTTTTTCTACAAAAAAAAAGTATTATTATTCACCGATTCTGTGCTTCACCACCCACTGCAAAGTCCAACTTCTGTTGGGAATATACCAGGGGAGGATTCCAATCACCTTGGTTGAAACAGGGATACAGAATTAGTATATTTGCACCAAGTACAGTTTTGAGTCAATACTAGTTTAAAAATTAGTACCCCAAAACTAATATTTAGTAACATGGAGCAGTGATCAAACCTTTTGTTTCTTGGATGATGAACAATACGACAGTCAATGGCAAAATAATCTGAAATCAAGATAAATTTCTCAACCTAGGGAAGGCAACAGCCCTCCACAGATTTCTCAAACTTGGGGGCCAGGGTGTTCACTCATAATCCCCTAAAAGAAAAGTAGAATCTCATTGCTTTTTTTGGGGAGGGGGCGATTTAGCAAAGGATGTTGATCTACAATACCTTTTGTTTTTTTCATACTGAAAGTATCGACTGATATGTTTTAAAGGAGACAGAAAGACATGTATCTCTGATACTATGGAAATGATGGGTGGAATGGGCAGAATTTAATTACTTAAGAGGACGGCTCGTTCCTCGATTTTTCTTGAAACCAGTCATAATCTGGTACCTGCAATCAATAACTAAACCTGAACAATACTATACTCATTTAAGTATTTACTTTTAGTAATAAGCACTAAAATAAAAAAAAAGAAACAAATTAAAAAAATAGTAAACAAATAATAAAAAAAAAGTTTCTAAACAAATGATATAAGATCTATATTTGTATCCATTTACATTTTGATCCAATTATTTATGAAAAGTAAAAGAAAAGGAAAACAGAATGTCAGAGTGGCAACATCCTTAGGTCATTATTTTGTCTGGCACTGATTAACAATAGTTAATCATTGACCTTTGACCTGACAAAAATATGAACAATAATCAATTGAACAAGCAAATCCCTCAAACAAACAAAAGACAAACAATATTTTCCACTAAAAAACAAAAACATAAATCCAACATATTTGCTGTCACAATAAATAACCTTTATGTCAGCTCTATTATGAAATATTCGTAGAAAACCTTGACTAATTTAGGAATTAAAGAGCGAATATATTTTCAGCACTAATTATTCTAGCATTGCAAAGGAATAGCTTTACTATGACACAGTATCTGACTTCACTCAAAACTATCACATTTCCATATATAAACAAAAATACATTTTTAATTGCCTGTCTCAGAATAACTTTTCACACACACACACACTTATTTCTTACAATATATAAATATTTATTTTTTATAAAAAAATTCAATACTGGCTACTTTTGTAAGTTGAACAATTGATAGCATAAACATTACTTTTTTTCATCCAAATTTCAATAAATAAGAAATATGCAAATTAATTTACCAAAAATGTATCACACTTCTTTGGAAATTGACTGTACAAATAGTTTTTTTTACTTAAACATGTATCATTTCTTTTAGAGATTGTAACAGTTGAAAAACATGTACAATGAATTTACGAACAATAAATCAACAAAAACTACATCTTCCATTTTCAGTTCTGTTGGTCGATAAATGCATTTCTCGAGGTAATGTACTAAATATACTTATGATTGCATATTTTTTTTACATTTTTTTTTTTTTACTTCAATTCACTCAAACAAGGGGACACACTGCCACTGAGACGTAAGGGGCTACTGTGAATTATGGGCCAGATTTATAGGGGTATCCTAAGTGGGGAGTTGTGCAGCGAGATGTTTGTTCACATTTCATTTAAATTTCAGCATGTTGGTGCAGTCGAGGAGCAGGGAGGGAATTTCAAAGGTAAATGGCCCAAGAAAAGAGGCTATTAGACTAGAGCCTTCTGTCATTTGGGGTCCTTTGCTGCTTGGTCAGGGCTATTTACGTTGGGGGGGGGGATAAGTGCAGCAAATTCGTTGGAGCACATTCTGTTGAAGTACAAGAATGTAACGTTGTGGCACAATGGGACGGAAACTGGAGCTTGGTAGACAGTGTAGGACCTATTAGGTAAGAGAATTTTTTTTAGACCCCGTCCAAGAGGGAGAGACTAGTGGTTGGTGAATCAGCTCAGAAAGGCAAAGCTCCTTCAACAACTACAAGAAACCTCTTCAACCACCGATTGCCATGGCAAATAACACCCTACCTGAGAGTCCAACGTTCAAACTCCTCGGTCTAACATTCACAGGTAACATGAATTGGAAAAAATACATAGAAGACATTGCCAAGATTGCTGCAAAGAAGGTGGGCTCCCTCTACAGTGCTAGAAAACTTTTCACACCTGACAGTATCCTATGTCTCTACAAAGCCACCATCCGCCCATGCATGGAGTATTGTTGTCACACCTGGGCTGATGCCCTATCCACTTGTCTTTCCCTCTTAGACAAGGTCCAAAAAAGAGTATAATCTAATAGGTCCTTCATTATCCACCAAACTTCAGCCTCTGTCCCATCACCGCAATGCTGCATCCTTGTGCTTGTTTTATAAGTACTTCAATGGAATGTGCTTCGATGAACTTGCTGCTTTGGTGCCCCCTTGACGTAAATACACTCGACCAGCCCGACAATCAGCTAAATCCAATCCATTCACTGTGGAAGTCCCCAGATGCTGGAGAGCCTTCTACTCCAATAGATTTTTTCCTCGGGCTGCCGGCTTTTGGAACTCCCTCCCTGCTCCCTGTTTTCCCAACTATACCGATATGCAGAAATTTAAAACTAATGTGAACAGGCTTCTCGCTGCACAGCTCCCAATTTAGGATGACCCCTTAAACTTTCACCCTACAGTGGCAACTTGCTTTGTTTGGGGTGAACTAAAAAAAATTTAAAAAATACTCCATGCCTGGGCAAATGGTGACTTCGTAGAGATATAGGATACTGGCAGGGGTGAGAAGTTTTCTAGCCAAGTAAAGAGAGATTACCTACTTTGCAGCAGTCTTGGCAGTATTATCTATGTATTTATTCCAAATCATGTTACCGGTGAATGTTAGGCTGAGGAGTTTGAAAGTTGGAGTCTTGGGAAGGGTGCTATCAGTCATGGCAATCGATAGTTTGTAAAGTTTCTTATAATTGTTAAAGGAAAAGAGCTTTGTTTCGATAGTATTAAATGTAACCACCCATTTCTGGCCTCATTCCACTACAGACTGGAGGTCATTTTTTAAGGATTCGGCCATTGCCTTGGATATGTGTGCGTTCGATTTGCCCTCATGTCGAGAATAGAGAGTGGTGTAATTAGCAAATATACTCATCTCTGACGTGATTGCATCAGGGAGGTCGTTTATGAAAATCAGGAATAATAAAGGTCCAAGGATCGACCCTTGAGGCATACCCGCATTAATGTGGTGATGTTTAAATGTTCTGCCATCTTGGATGACTTGGATCTTTCTTTTAGCTAAGAAGGATCTGATTATATCAAATAAATCCAGTAATAGTGTATGAATTAATTTTCTTAAGACATTCATGCCAGACCTTGTCAAAGGCTTTGAATATATCAAGTGCTATCGTTCTAGCTAAACCTGCCTTATATGCGTTCAGAGATGACAGAGGATATCTGCAGTAAGACGGTATTGCCTAAATCCATACTGTTCGTCAGAAAGAAGTTTAGCATTTTCGAGGTGGCGGACTATAGCTAGATTGATTAATGATTCAAAGATTTCAGCGAAGAGTGTGAGGAAACTTGTGGGGTGATAATTGTGGGTCAGTTCTTTTAGAGTTCCTAAAAACTGGTACCATAGAGGACATTTTCCAGTTATCAAGGAAGCAAGATTCGGCAAGGCATTTGTTGTAGAGTTTGGAGAGGAAAGGGACCAGCTCAGCAGAGCATTTCTTTATTACTATAGCAGGAATAAGATCAGGTCCACATGCTTTAGAAGTGTCAGTGTGTTTTATGATATCCAGGACAAGGGAAGGTGATGAGCAGATCAAGTGTGGTTTCTGTCCATAGTGAGAAATTTGGGAGGGGTGGTTTGTTAAGTCCAAGGTGGAATTTAAGGCGAACTGCTGGGCAAGAAGTTCAGCCTCATCCATATTAATCTTTTTTTTAAATTACCTTAAAAAATGTCATGTACTGTTTGTCCCCTAAGTCTTTAGCACATTTCAAGTCCTTATATTTGCTGAACTCTGAATGGTAGTAAGATGAAACTGGTATGATTTTAAAGCTAAATTCATTCAGTTTTTTGTAATGCTAATGATTATGTCAGGTGCATTTTTATATCCTTAATAGTTTGAGATATTCAATGTCAAGATGTGTCTAAGACTAAACAATGTCAAGATGTGTCTAAGACTAAACAATGTCAAGATGTGTCTAAGACTAAACAATGTCAAGATGTGTCTAAGACTAAACAATGTCAAGATGTGTCTAAGACTAAACAATGTCAAGATGTGTCTAAGACTAAACAATGTCAAGATGTGTCTAAGACTAAACAATGTCAAGATGTGTCTAAGACTAAACAATGTCAAGATGTGTCTAAGACTAAACAATGTCAAGATGTGTCTAAGACTAAACAATGTCAAGATGTGTCTAAGACTAAACAATGTCAAGATGTGTCTAAGACTAAACAATGTCAAGATGTGTCTAAGACTAAACAATGTCAAGATGTGTCTAAGACTAAACAATGTCAAGATGTGTCTAAGACTAAACAATGTCAAGATGTGTCTAAGACTAAACAATGTCAAGATGTGTCTAAGACTAAACAATGTCAAGATGTGTCTAAGACTAAACAATGTCAAGATGTGTCTAAGACTAAACAATGTCAAGATGTGTCTAAGACTAAACAATGTCAAGATGTGTCTAAGACTAAACAATGTCAAGATGTGTCTAAGACTAAACAATGTCAAGATGTGTCTAAGACTAAACAATGTCAAGATGTGTCTAAGACTAAACAATGTCAAGATGTGTCTAAGACTAAACAATGTCAAGATGTGTCTAAGACTAAACAATGTCAAGATGTGTCTAAGACTAAACAATGTCAAGATGTGTCTAAGACTAAACAATGTCAAGATGTGTCTAAGACTAAACAATGTCAAGATGTGTCTAAGACTAAACAATGTCAAGATGTGTCTAAGACTAAACAATGTCAAGATGTGTCTAAGACTAAACAATGTCAAGATGTGTCTAAGACTAAACAATGTCAAGATGTGTCTAAGACTAAACAATGTCAAGATGTGTCTAAGACTAAACAATGTCAAGATGTGTCTAAGACTAAACAATGTCAAGATGTGTCTAAGACTAAACAATGTCAAGATGTGTCTAAGACTAAACAATGTCAAAATGTGTCTAAGACTTTTTATATCCTTAACAGTTTTCGAGATATTCAATGTCAAAATGTGTTCCCAACTTCTGGAACACTCTGTATAGGTAAGAGTAATCCATTTCAGACTGACAATGGAGATAATGAAACAAGATTATATTTAATCTTATTTATTGAAACAAAAAAATATATATTTGAAAGGTTTTTATTCTTTATCAACAATATTTAGGCAAAGAAGTTTGCACTGATTTTCCTTTTGTGGCATAAAGTTCTCTGTATCATCAAATATCTTTGTCGGCAGAATTTCACACTTTAATACTGTGTTCGACATTTGGGTCTTGCTTCATAATAATGTTAGAGGCTTCATCATAAAGCGAAAGTAATATTTCTATGTCAGCATTGCTAAATTCATCAACTTCAACTCTATCATCAGTTGATTTTTCTTCTTCCTTTTCTTCATAGGTTCGTCGTTTATTAATTCCTACGAGGGTTTCGCTATTAAACGCACCAGATTCTCCCCCCCCCCCTCCCCAACACTAATACCAAGAATTCTTTTTCTTGTGAATGTGACCTAGGCATTACTGTCAGTAGTGATTTGCATCAGACAAAGCACATCTCTAAAATTGTCAAGAAGGCTGAGGGCATCTTGGCATCACTCAGCAAGATCTGTGTTAGCCGCTCTCTGGCCATCTATTTAAAACTGTATACAGCTATGGTGCGACCACACTTACAATTTGCCTCATTAGTATGGAACCTATATCTTGCTCAGAACATTGACTGCCTAGAAACTGTTAAGAGATATACAACCAAGCGAAATACCCTCCATCAGACATCTGCCATACTCTGAATGCCTTACCTCCCTTGGCTTGGATTTATTGAAACATTGACATCTAGCAAGTAACTTAGTAAACAAACCAAATTCCTTAACCTTTTGGCTAGGAACAAAGTGTAGTATCTGTTCTGATGCTACACTTACTCTATTCTGTCCTTGGTCAGTGAATGAGAAATCCTTCTCGGTTGAGTCAATTTTTATTTTTGTTCTAATCCAGAGTGCCCCTTTTGAGGGAGCTGGATTTTTCCCACATTAAAAACCGACCTTGTGTCTAACTCTTTTTTTTTTAGGGGGCGGAATACGAGTGGTGCAGTTCTATAAATTTACCTCTTCATGTTTCCCAAAATTCGATAAAACTATACCTGATGTCCCCACGCATGTACATGCGCTTTTGATGAGTTTTAATGCACCTGAGCACTGTACCCAATGATTTAATTATTAATATGCATCAAATACCATTGTCTATTTTTAAATCCAAGATCTTTCCAGATTTGAACAATATTTTCTTCAACTGTTTGAACTTGATATTCAAAATCATCAAAATTATTTGTGCAGTGAGATCAAAAATGTCTCTCCAGCTATTATGTTGCACATAGTAACTTGACTATGATGAATTAAAATTCTAATTCATTTTTTTTATGCAAGTCGCTCCAGACACGGAATGAAGCCACTTGATGTAAGGAGCTAAAAAGAATGAAAGATGATTAACGCAAAGACAGGAAATGCATATTGCACTTAGTCTTGAAATGACTAAGACTATAGGTAGGAGGAAAACAGTGCGTAGGAAGAGACTTCCACAAACCTGCAGTTCTGGGAAAGCGACTAGAATAGAAAGAGGAATTGCATTTCTGATATCATAGGCTTTCAAAAAAATCAGTTAATGAAATGCCATTTTCTCTTATTATAACTTTAATTGCTTGAAAAACGTTTGCCTTATATCATAAGTCTTGAATGGTGTGATTACTCCTTGGTCATTTGACTGCAATAACAAGGTTATGTTTGGTAGCAAAAGATCATATTTCAACATTGTGATCTCAATCGCCAAGTAAAGGCGAATATCCTGGTGTATTATCTAGTAACAAAAGAATGTCAGATTCAATGCCATTTTCTTTGCACTATCATTCTGTTGTGAAAGACAAAAATAATTTACAAACCAGTTTTCAAAGAAATCTCTCATAACTCACATCTTTTGATTTGATCGCAAAAATACTAGGAGTGTATTTTTTTTTTTAATAGTTTTTTAAAAACTCTCGGATTGTTTGACAGGTAAACAAGTATACGGTTCAATTTGAATTCACTAAAGGCATTGCCACCCAACAAAAGAGCTAGACGATCTTTTGTAACTGTGTTAGATATTGAGCAGGTAGATCCCCTAGTATGTAATTTAGTTAGTTGAGAATTAAAGGAAATGGAAAACTGCTGAGACTATCTAAAATACACATTTTGGGCCTTCAAGATGTGATCAAAGTGTAGTATTATAATTTTGAAAAATATAATTTCCAACAAATTTCGGGATATCTTAAGTAGGACGACCCCTAGAGTAAATGTGGTACTGTGGTGAGTGAGATGATGCTAGTCAAGAGTAGGATAGACATTTTTATCACTTTAGACCAAGGATGGCCAACACATTTGATGGCCTTGAGCCTAATTTGTTTAAAATGTAAACTTTTTAATAGTTTTCTGCAAATAAAATGTCAAACTGTAGTATCTATTCTGTCCAAAGACGATATAATAATATTGTGGCGCCGGACATCCATAAAAATAGCAATATGTCACAAATTCCTACAAGGGTTTTGGAGATAGATTCCCATAACCAGATATATTCTGAAACTACATTAACCCAAGTACTAAGATAAGTATAAATAAAAGTAAGTTTGAATAAAGGTGGTACATTAATATCGTGGGGTCTGTGTTTGTGCCCAACATCCATAGAATGGAAATATTTTTATGCACAGCAACAATATAAACAGATGAAGGATACAATTGTGGAATTTCCACAGGTCCCGCTAGTGTTTTCTATTTTTTATTTATTTATCAGGATATTTTGTGGCTACATCTCTACCTGTACTTTTATCAACAATTCCAACATCATATATTGTTTAAAGCAATAAAACTAACTATGGCTCGCATTAAAAGATTTTTCTTTCTTTTGTAGTCGTAGTAGTCGGCTCTTCATTTTTCTGTGGCAACTGCTTTTTCTCCAATAAAAAATCGATCAAGTGGAATTCATTTTTTATTACCAACTTCAATCCACATCAATAACAAGCCGCGCGTGCGTGGTACCCCTCTGTATGTGACGAGTGTAAAATGCAATAATTTGGGCAATTTGAGGAATTTTTTACCCCCTGGGGGCGCGAACCAGAATTTTTCTGATGTCAAGGATGCTCATTTTATATCCAGAACAATTGTCTCTACATTTTGGCCAAGTTTCAGAAAAATTGAATGGATGGATCAAACGTTATGAGAGAAAAGGGTAATTTTTTGCCATTTTGGGGGCGTTTGACCCCCTGGGGGCACGAACCAGATTTTTTCCAAAGTCAGCGATACTTATTTTCTATTAGGAACAATTGCCTCCACATTTTGGCCAAGTTTCAGAGAAATTGAATGGATGGATGAAAAGTTATGGGGCAAAAAATGTCATTTTTTGCCATTTCGGGGCCTTTTGACCCCCTGGGGGGGGGCTAACCAGACGGACATGCCTCAAAACATAAGTCCCCCGATTTATAAATCGGGGGGACCAAAAAGTCAGTCTGTATATTCAATATCTGTTTACCTATGTATTGCAATTGTATTTGTATTAGAGATGTCTGATGCAACAGCAATTTCATTATCTTTGTTTCTTCTTAATGGCATGCACAGACAGGGTCCTGCTAGTATATGATATACATAGACTTGATAACCTCAGAAAAATAAAATCCGGATGTGCACACATCTCCCTATACTCTCTTGAGATTATGACTATGCACTTCCTACAGCTACATACCTAGAAAACGGAGCTGCTAAAATTGACATAGTGATATAGGACAAGAGGGATAAAGTAGCAACCCTAGTTGAAGTCTATGTCCCTAATGATGCTGGTCTAAACAGAGCTGAGAGGGAGAAGAGAACGAAATACCAAGGTCTTATGTGCGACATGAAAAGAAACTGGAATTTTAGGAAGATCTCCATCATTTCAGTAATTATAGGAGCAGCCGGGTTCATGAAAAAGAATTTGAAAAACTACCTGGCAAATATACCCAGTAAACCAAGTGCAAGAGAGATACAAACAAGTGCGCTTAAAGGGGCGGTAAGAATTTTAAAAAGATCTCTCGGTCGGAGTCTCTGAAATAGCAGGTGAATGTCTGGCACTGGTAGGATGCCCCATCTCCAGCAAAAAAAAAAAAGAAAAAAAGATAATTAAAAAAAAAAAAATCTGGAGAATTTGAATGTGTACTAGACACTGTCCTTGAGTATCTAAGGTCTCTCTGTACAGCGTTTTGTCAGGCCATCCTGGTATGAGGATACTTCCCTCTACAAGTAAACCCTGACCAAATATTAAAAATAACATAGTATTCAAAGCCTCGGTATGGCTACATACTGATTTATACGAGGAGTGGTTCACCTTTTCCCAGTCATGTTGTCTCTAGTAAAAGCACTTAGCTGGATACTCCACCAGATCAGATAAATTCTTATCCTAGAATCCGGTAGGACTAAGAGAACACAAGATATACTAACATAGTTTATTGGATAATTGCGGAGAGGAAAATAGATGTTCTTAATTTCTTTACTGACTCAACGTTTGAGAGGTAATGGAAAACTTTAATTGAACACTCGCATATCTATGTATCTCATATAGTGATGAAGTGTTAGCCCCATAAAGGGCCCCCTTGATTTCTGAAGTAAAATGAAAAAAAAATCCAAAAATAACAACAAATTGAATTGGTTTGATCACATTGAAAGAATGAATGAGAGCGATTGGATAAGTAGATGTAGAACAGTTGAGGTGGCAGGGGACGGTAAAGAAAACATAGGAGGAAGTGATAAGAATGGATTTGAGAGAAAGAGGGATAAATAAAAACCTGCCAGAGATAAGTTAGTTCGGAAGTCAATTTCTAAAAGTCGTCCAACCATGGCTATCCCTACTACATTAAACCAAATATAATAATGATCACACACATACACTGATAAAATGGATGCCTGTCCGGATTATTGGATGATCGCAACACATGAATTTGTTTGAAGATGGATTGTGCATTGTAGAGAACAAGACCGACTCTCTCCACCAGGAAAGTTGTAATTGTCCAGGTGCACAACATGACAGTCGCAGGTATTATTTCAGTTTTCTTTCTCCCAGACTAGTTGATATACGAAGGCTTTAAAGTCTACCATACTACTTCACCCATACTTCAGAGATGGATTCATACCTTTCCCATGGATATTACAAGCGAAATTAATGCAACAGTCTCAGTAAAACTTGGAACACTGCATGCTGATCCAATAATCCGAATGTGCCACGCGCTTACAGTGTAAGAGAGTTTGAATGCATCTACAAGTTTTATACATTTACAATTCGAGAGTGTCTGAATGTTCTCCCCAATCGAGTAGCCAAGTATTACAATACACAGCCCTGAGTGTGCTCAACTAGAGACGCTGTCTACCAAATTAACGTCTGCCATAAAACAATTGAAATCCCTTTAGAGCTGATAAAGGGCTTTAAGAGGATAATAGTCAGGTTTTTTATTTTTATAAAAAAATATTAGCAAATTTAAAAAAAAAAAAAAAAAAAAATTTTTAAATAAAAAATTTAGAAGACAGAATCTATAAGCGGATTTCAAGTATGATTTTTTTAGTCACACTAAGATAACAGATAAAAGATAAAAGGTATTTAACAAAAGAAAGTAAAACAGTAAAAGTTGCTTATTAAAATCCCTACAAGAATCACTTTTTGATAGGAATAAATGGATTTTTTACTATCATCTGAACATTTAGTGTTTAATCTTTAACAATCTAAAAAAAGTAAATGAATAAATAAAACATTCCTCTAAAAATTCAATAACAAAAGTTTTAGAAAGGGAGACGGGGGGGTCGTATACGTCCTCCCTACAATTTATTAAGAGATTTTAGTTAGGACATTTTCCAGGGACTCACTAAAATTATCACTTGTGAATCCCAGGGACCCAATACTTAAACACCGATAAGCATCCCTAATGTTTATTTATTTATTTTTCTTTTTTACATTTTTCCACTTCCATGTCTCATCCTTCACTCTATAATAAAGAACAATGTGTATTTATTTGTAAAAAAAAAAAGTGATTTTACACACCGTTTTTAACTTTTATTTTGCTATATATGCCCCCAGACTATGCCGAGTATTGATTTACTCCTCTCCAGAAGTTAGACACAAGGCCAGTTTTTATCTTACTCCCACAAGTAAGATGTGACCCAAGGTCGGGTCGGGAAAGTGGGGTTTAAAAATTGCCTGGGCAGCCCCGTCGGCATTCCCCGGTAGGGGCGCCTCAGGCAATAAGCAATAAACTTACTCCTCCCCAAAGAGGGGAGGCGAAGCCTGGGAGGGTGGACCTCCTAGAACTGCACAGGACAGACCCATAGACCGGCGTAAATCAAGCCCCGAAGGCCAAGACAATACCATTCTATGGGGTGCAGTATCCATCGGAACAGATACTACACTTTGATCTTAGCCAAAATACTATGCCGAGTAACCCTGTTAATATTTAGCTATGTGTCTGTGTGTGTATATATATATATATATATATATATAGTCTCGGAAGTTTCTCAACCATTAAAACTATATAAAAAAAACAAAAAAAAACAAACAAAAAAAAAACTTATAGTCTCAAGTCTTCCAGTGGAAAATCACTCATGTAAGTCAATTTATTTTTTACAGTTATTATATTAGTTAGTTTCTAACACTATTTTAAGAGATCATCAGTTGTTTACCATGAAAAACTGTTTCGGGAATTTAAAAACAAGACAGTATTTAATTTCATGGCTTCCCAGCAGAGTTGATCAGACCCCACTTCCCTTAAAAGACAAAAACATAAACGTTCCTTATACTAAATCTACGTTTTGTTCCATATAAATGTTTTGCTAACTTATATTAGTTATTTAAGACATCAAAAAAATAAATAAATAAATAAATAAAATAAAAAATAAATTTTTTTTACCTGCGCTGTTCGTCTGTCTAATAAAATTTATCCGTTACTCACAAAAATGTTGTTGCATTTTAAAGTGTTTGGACGAATCCATGACACTATTATTTAAGTGATTAATGTATTATTTTTAGTTTTATATTATAAATATAAAAAAACATCAACACATCAAAAAATAAAAGATAAATAAATAAATATGTATATACATATATATATATATATATATATATATTACATACACACATACATATATATACCTTTAGTTCCTATTTTTCTCCCTCGTCCTACTTTGTTGTTCATCTCCCCGTTGTTGTCAGCCGCAAATAAATATTAATCTTCCTTGTTCACTATAGTTTTTCTAATCTGCGTTCACAACTGTCGGCTTTTTTCTTTTCTCATTGTTTCAAATCTGCGTCTGTAAGTTAACCGTTAATTTGTTCTCTTTTTCTTCTTCTTATTTACCAACTCCCGGTGTTTAAAAATCAGCGTTCATAGTTATGAACGGTTTTCTTCTTCTTCTTCTTCTTTTTTAACATTTCTTTCTTTCTTTCTACTGTATTTTTATTGTTTTTCTTATTATAATTAGCAGATGTGTTATATATACGTTTATTCATATTATATAATTTCTATTTATATATACTATGATTTGTTCTATCAGTTTATTTTGATTAATTTGATAAGATTTAAAAGCATCAGGATGGCGAGTAATTGCCTTATTTAATTGTCCAAATATTTTATTTTGATCGCCACCTTGGTTAATCATTCTTATTATTAGATCAGAAATTGGGGGCATGAAATCTAATTTTAAGGTAACACGAGCAATTCTCAGAAATTCAGACATAATACTCCCGTAAAATATATACACAGGGCTAGTACTATTTTTATATGGCATTCGCACGATACGAAAAGGGAATGAATTTCTTTGATCAAACAGTTTATAGATAAATATTTTATCTTCAATTTTTATATCCAAATCAAGAAAAGTAGCTTGTGTTCCCTTATGTTCACAGTTTAATTTTAACTCTTTAGGATATATTAAATGTTTAGTATTTGCAAACTCTTCGCTATCATTAATGCAAACAAGGTCGTCAATATATCGCCTACATCCATGATAACTATACGCTCTAGATATATCATTTTTTATTAGTGATGACATATATATATATTCCAGTCTATGTAAATATAGATCTGCCCAAAATGGAGACGGATCCAAACCCATTGGAATACCTATTGTTTGGATCAATAATTTATTCCCTATTTGAAAGTAACTCTCTTTTATAAGGTGACTTATAAGCATTATCAGACCAGTTTTGGATACACTCGTCTTACCATTTTTATTTTTACACCAAAAGGCTTTAGATTTTGCAAAGTCTATGTATTTACCTTTTCCTCCTGCAAAAGCTAAATCTACAGTATTACCTAATTCTTTAATAAGTTCTTTATGGGGTATTTTTGTATATAATGTACTAAAATCGTATGTCGAGATTGATTTAGCCTGTTTACGAGAATTAATACGATCTAATTTTTCTTTTACTAGATCGGAATTATTTACCACCCAAAATAGGTTTATATTACTATAGAATTTACTTTTTTTATGGAAATTATTTATTTGGTTTATAATTAATTTAAAGATTTTAGACACAGCCTTACTTAAAGGTTTAGTGATGCACATTTTTGAGGCAACAATGAAACGGGCGCCAACTGGTGTTTTATGCATTTTAGGTATCCAATACATAGATGGAAGTTTTTTGTATTTTTCTTCTAATTTTAATCCTAATTTTTCACAAATAACAGTATTGTTTATAATAATGTTTATATATATATATATATAATAATCCAGGTAATAATAGTAAATAAAGCTATTTATATATAATAAATGTTTTATTTCTACAAACATAGCATGGCTACATATTTCAATCATAGTTTTGAAGCTCGATTTCCAAGGGTCCGTTCTTCTACGTTTTTATTTTGAAGACGTGAAAACTGAGAACAGACCCTTATTTTGTGCTTGAGGAAATCAAGCTTATCAAAGCTACGATTTAAACATGTTCTGGATGTGTAGCCATGCTATGTTCGTATAAAACTTTTATATAAATACATGATAAATCCATGTCTGCTTTTGTGGTCATTTAAAGCATATTTCTCGAAGACTCTAAAAATTATGAATTTCTTCACATTGTGAATTACAGGTGTTGGTATAATTTTAATATTTTGGACAGTCCAGTTGGGCCTGTGTTCAGGAGAGCTGGAGAAACGTCCAAGATTATAGGTTACATTACAGTAAAATCTGATTTTCATAAATAAATGCTTATATTTGGATAAAAGTTGATGGCTAGGGGGGAAAAAAAAAATCGAGATTAAGTTATTATATAGGAGATTGCCTTATATATACTGAGACAACTTAACATTTATTACAAGCTTGTGTAGTCTTTTTTCTTAGCCTAAGCACAAGGTTAGCAAACGACATTTAGATTTGAAATAAACAAATGTAAGGCTGGAAGTATAAATTGGTTCTCAGATGGAATGGTTTCTAGTTAGAAATGCTGACCTAAATTAAAACACGACCAGAATGGCGAGTCTCCATTTCAAGTATGTTTACATTTTAAAGGCAGTCCTACTTCTGTGACATATTTCTAGACATAAGACATTCAAGTTTGAAGGAAATTTTTTTTTTTATTGTTTTTCATAAATATATCAACTAGTGTTATTTATTCATTTTTTTGTTCGTTTTATTCAAAATATTTGATCTTCATTTTGAATATGTTGTCTTCCTGTTTTGAGAAAACCAGAGAACCCCTTTAAAATAAAAGAGATATGATCCCCTTAGGACAATTTACAGAAATAGAGGATCATTCCAATCAAATTTCAAGATCGTCTTAATAGCCTAAAAGTACTTACCGGACATACACGAGCTAAGTGTAATACCTATTCTGATATCACACTTCATCTTTTCTGCCCTTGATTAGTGAAGAAATCCTTCTAGACTGAAGCAATTTTTATTTTTGTCCTAATCCAAGGTACCCTTTTTGGGGGAGCTGGATTTCTCTCACATTATAAACCGAACTTGTGCCTAACTCTGCCCTCGTGGGGAGGCAGGTTAATAGAGGCATACACATGCCTCTCCTATTAGTATAGATTAATATTGTTATCTATATTTAATTTAAAACAGACCATTATTAATTAATACATAATGTTATATATATATATATATATATATATATATATAAACTAGTGGGATTAACTGTCGAATATCTATTATTATACAAAGGCTGAGTTAATCAACGTTTGTTTCCCTAAGACTTTTTTCCTATAAATTTTAATTACAGAAAATATATGCTAAAATTTTCCATCAGTTTTGAAATTGAGTTATGTTTAAAAAAACACTTCCATTTTAATCATTCTAATTAGTCATAATTTGCAATTAACTCATCAAGTGACCCATCTCTTACTAACTTTTATCTATCACTTTCACCCTCTCTCAGTATTTGACCACCACTATTCTATATGTCGTCTCTCTCTACAGTCGAAGATAATAAAGACAGGAGAGAATAAATACAGGAGAGAATAAATACATTGGAATAATCCATTATAAACAAAAGGGGCTACTATTACAAGCAATAATACTATTTAACCTGTAGTTGAAGAAAAGAGGGAGTTTTCCAATTGGTTTATTGTTTAGCAGGCAGTTCTCTGGCTTTTATAACATGTAAGAAAAATAATATAGGTGACATATCAATTAGGTCTAGAGTGCAAAACTTCAGAGTAGACAAAGATTTTTTTCTTTTTTGTAATTAATAACGGCAAGCAAAATTTTTTACTAGTATGTATGACAACACACATACTATACTGCCTCTCCAAAGGAGGAAATAATGCCTGGGAGAATGGCATCATAACAGAACAGATACTACACTACACCCCCTCCCGAATTGAGCATTAAAAGATAGTAATAGTATAGTTTCGGCTTCAGACATATACTAAATCTCCATTAGTAACAGATAGGTACATGCAAAATCAATGGTCGATCCCCAAAATGTAAAAACATTTTGACCCTCCCTTCACTTAAAAATTCACCAAAATTCAGGAAATCAACCAATTTTAATGAAATTTTCAGTATTTATTAATTAACGATCACGTAATATAATGAAGCCATTATTTCTTTTTAAATCTTAGCGAAAATGGATTATTTTTTAAAAACAAAATACATCTTTACTAAAGTTATATTTTGATGTATTAATAAAAAATAAAAAAATTCATGAATTAAAAAAATTTTTTTAATGAAAATAAAGTACTGTAGATGTTTAAAATAATTTTTTTTTAAATTATTTCGTATATATTACGAAAAAGGCCCATAAATTTCGTGTTAATAAAATCACTATAACTTGAAGAAAAATTAATTTCTTGAATTGGCGATGTTATCGTTGAATAAAGCATTGTTTAATCAATATTTTCACAAAATGCGATGTAATTATATTTTTCTTTCGCACATGAGCGTGTCATCATCAGCGTAAGAAATGTTTTTTTTATAATCTTGAAAATAAACAAAAAATTGAAAAATTTGAGACTCATGATCATAACGAAAAAAAGAATTTTAAAAATTGGATAATTTCTACTAACGATTGACTTGGAGAGGTATGGTAGCTCTGTTCTGTAATAAACAGGCGGGATTAGCTCACCAACCACCACTCACTCCCCCCAAATTTTATTTTAAAAGATTCAACAATTTCGTTAATTTCACAATTCATCGTCAATTATTTGGAAAGATAAAACGTAAGTTTGTATTTGCTTTGTCATTTTTTTTCATTAATAAATATTATTTAAAAAGTTTAAAACAATTATTATAAATAGAATTCAAATATGACATTTTCTTTCAAAATTGAATTCTATTTATTTATTAAATATTTTTTAATGTTTTAACATTTTTTTTCAATGAATATTGTCAGTGTAGTCATTGACTTTAATTTACTTTTTCACACTTAAAATAAAAAAAATACTCTTAGCTTTATTTTAAAAGAATTAATGTTATTTATCATTACGACACATGTAAGAAATTTTTACATGTGTCGTAACAATAAATTAGTTATTTATTCTTTAAGAATTAATGTAATTTAAAAAAGAATAACTATTATGGCAGTTCGAGTCTTCCATACTTAGAGATTTTGTAGCCATATTTTCTGTTTACAATTACAACACAGGTTCCGGACATGTTTTAGCTAACTTTCACTTCTTTTGGATAATTAAGCAATTTTTAGTAAAAAAAGAGGTACATTCTTTTGTAATTCACTCTCTTAAGATTTTAATTTAATAATTATCTTTGAAACAGTTCCAGAAAACTAATATTTACCTTTTCAACGAATTTTAAACATGTTGTATTGAATCTGCAGTTTTAACTGATTTTCCGCTTTTTTGATAACATTTTCCATTCCAATTTTATTTTTCACATGTAAATATACATTTGTTTCCTTTTAGATATTAACTTAATGCTTTTATCTTTCAAACACAATCAAAGGTTAAACGAAAGGTACTTTAAAAAAATTAAGAAAATACACTTTTAAGAACTATAGTCAGTACAAGCGACAGCGATTTTTGCAGTACCTAGTAATAGATGACACCAGTGGTCAAACATTGGAAATTTAAATTAAATTTGATCATTCTATATTAAATTTATACAAGAAAATGATAACTTTTTTTTTTAATAACTATTTTGCAGATATTTTTCCAGGCTGTTTACATATAAAGTAGAATCTCATTTTTCTTTTTCAGTTAAAAAAATTAATATAATTATCGAACTTAATAATATACTTTTGTTCCAATCAACAATCAAATAAAAAAGCATAAAAGAACAAATAAATGATTATTGTAGTGAGTACTGTACTAGTAGTAGTAGTAGTAGTAATTTGTGTAAAGTGAATGGATTTTTTGGTAAAAAGGTGGTAAAATCAAATATCTTTACTTAAAAAAAATGTTATACCTAGGATTTCTAACTAAAAGTTTTGTTTACAAAATCTGTTCTATTTAAATAAATTAATCTTAAAACTAGTCGATAAACGCATGCAGAAAAATTATTTAATTTAAACAAAATTATTTTGTTTTATATTCTTATAATTTAAGTTGTTTTATTTTGCATAGAATATGCCATATATTTATTCAACATTATAAAACATTAATGTTTTAACGAACTGAAAGCATGGTTTTAAAAATATTTGTATAATAGAAAAATATTGAAAAGAAAAAGAAAACGAAAGTGAATTTCTTGAAATAAAAATCGATTTTATTCACAAAAATTAGAATAAAAATAACAGCTGCATTACAAAATACTGACGTATAACTCCAAATTTTAAAAGGAAATATTTTTAAAAGGCAAAACCTGTTTATTTACTTTGTAGTGTTTCCATAAGTAATTCAAATCAAAAGAAACACTTTATGGTAGTAAAGCATTCCTTTTTGGTTGATATTGAATTTTATTTTCAAAATAATTAGTGTATTAAAATGTTTTGCATGCTAAACTGAATCAGAAAATATACGGTTTTGAATGATTCAATAGTCGATTTTAGTGGGCAGATTCAGAAAAAGATTTACCATGGTTTTCTATAGAATCTCATTGCAATCATCTCCCTTTACTGCGTCGGGTTTTTTCTGTTGCAAACTATCAGAAGAATTGAGATATTTGCTGATTTAAACTATTCTGTGTAGATTTAGACGACAAAATGGGTAGTCACTTATCTTTTTCTTTTTCTTGCTGATTTCAAATATGGATTTACTTTTTCTCTAAGACGTTTTGTTCTTGAGATAATGCTACGCTAACACACACATAATAGTAATGAGAAAACAGTAATACTGATAAGGGAATATTTTGAGCTCGAGTATTCTAACTACTATTGAGCTTTCAACCCACTTTCTGTGTGACCGTAAGGAATTAAAATAGCATTATAGACATTATATATATATATATATATATATATATATATATATATAAATATAAAAGGAGATTGTAGTTTGCTTGAAGCATTGCTGGTAAATATAAGTGCAGATTAGTAGTCCGAGACTGTAGCAATGCGGTGTAGTTGCCGGAAGATGGAAAAAGTGAACAGAAATAAACGATAAGAGAAAACGAAACTCAAAACGATTTATTAATAATTTAACGAAAAACTGATTAAATACCAGAATAGTAAATACTGTCTTGTAAATAAAAAGTTCGGCAAAAGGTAATCTTAAATTTTCGAAAGAAAAACTTTCATTTTCAAAAGACAACAATAGAAGACCGAGAGGATCGAAAAAAACGGGAAAAACCGGTGTCAAATCATTGAAACACCGCATATAAATATATATATATAAATATATATATATATATATAAATATATATAAGAGAGAGAGAGAGAGATAAATAATTTATTTGAAAACTATGTTACATATTTCAGAATCGTTCTGTGGTTTCATCCAGATGGGCTGACTTTTAAAATATTTTAAAAGTCTATACCCAAAGGGAAGTGTCAGCATACTGAAATAAGATTAAAAAAAAAAAAACAATGAAAAATGGTGTTTGTGTTCATCGTTATAAAACGGTGCATTACTGAAGTGTCTCTTTAAAAAAAAGATATTGGTTGGGATTCATTGAGTTTTATGTTTTAAAAAAGGTTTTTATTTTATTCTACTAAGTGTTTTATTTAATTATTTATTGGTAGTTTTGTATTTTTATTTTAATTTTAAAAGGGTTGTATTTTGAAGATCGTCTATAGACCGTAAGAGATTTTTGGCTTCTTGAAAAATGTAAATATATATATATATATATATATATGGCTGAGAGGGTGATGGTGCTTAGAGTAAATTGTATTCTAATTTATATAATTATTTTAAAAGAAAAAATTTAAATAAATAAAATTGATTAAGTTTGTTTTATTTTCATACATAAGCAATTTTATGATGAAGTCATTAAAAAATAATTTATTTTGAGTATATGGTCTTCCTATTTGTCACAGCTTCTATAACACTCAATTCAACACAGATTAATTCTAATAAAGAAAATTAAATATATGTCTTCTATCAACAGAAAATGGTGAATTAATTTCAACCAAACTTGGCATGTAGTAAAGCCAATTTTCATTTGTTATCGTTGCACATTATTATTGGCACTAGAATGATGTACTTGACTACTATTTATTACTAACAAATTATGTAGTCCAACCCGGATAACTATTAATACAAAAAAAATTGGCTCCCTTACAAGTAAGATTTTTTTTTTGTATAAGTTTAAAAAGTGTTCAAAAAATAAGAATAAAAAAATAAAATTACTTCACTGCATCCCAGGCAATGCCGGATAAGAACAGCCAGTTGTACTAAAATTACTTCACTACATTCCAGGCAACGATGTGAAGTAATTTTGGTTTTTAATTTTTATTTGTTTGCACAATTTTAAAACTTATACAGAAAAAGACATAAAATCTTAGTTCTCCATAAAAAAATTACATCTTAGTTCTCCATAAAAAAAATTACATCTTAGTTCTCCATAAAAAAAATTACATCTTAGTTCTCCATAAAAAAATTACATCTTAGTTCTCCATAAAAAAAATTACATCTTAGTTCTCCATAAAAAAAATTACATCTTAGTTCTCCATAAAAAAAATTACATCTTAGTTCTCCATAAAAAAAATTACATCTTAGTTCTCCATGAAAAAAAATTACATCTTAGTTCTCCATGAAAAAAAATTACATCTTAGTTCTCCATGAAAAAAAATTACATCTTAGTTCTCCATGAAAAAAAATTACATCTTAGTTCTCCATGAAAAAAAATTACATCTTAGTTCTCCATAAAAAAAAATTACATCTTAGTTCTCCATAAAAAAAAATTACATCTTAGTTCTCCATAAAAAAAAATTACATCTTAGTTCTCCATAAAAAAAAATTACATCTTAGTTCTCCATAAAAAAAAATTACATCTTAGTTCTCCATAAAAAAAAATTACATCTTAGTTCTCCATAAAAAAATAGCATCTTGGTTCTCCCAGAAATAGCATCTTGGTTCTCCCAGAAATAGCATCTTGGTTCTCCCAGAAATAGCATCTTGGTTCTCCCAGAAATAGCATCTTGGTTCTCCCAGAAATAGCATCTTGGTTCTCCCAGAAATAGCATCTAAGTTCTCCAAGAAATAGCATCTAAGTTCTCCAAGAAATAGCATCTAAGTTCTCCAAGAAATAGCATCTAAGTTCTCCAAGAAATAGCATCTAAGTTCTCCAAGAAATAGCATCTAAGTTCTCCAAGAAATAGCATCTAAGTTCTCCAAGAAATAGCATCTAAGTTCTCCAAGAAATAGCATCTAAGTTCTCCAAGAAATAGCATCTAAGTTCTCCAAGAAATAGCATCTAAGTTCTCCAAGAAATAGCATCTAAGTTCTCCAAGAAATAGCATCTAAGTTCTCCAAGAAATAGCATCTAAGTTGTCAAAGAAATAAAATCTAAGTTGTCAAAGAAATAAAATCTAAGTTGTATATATAACAAAAACACTGTTCAGATAAGAACAGTAATCTGTTAATTTCAGAGTTAAAGAATCTGTTAGATTCACTTAATTACGTCGGGAAATTTCAGAATAATAAATTCTTCTTCAGAGGAGACCCCCCCCCCCTGAAAAATTCTTGTTAATTTACCGAATAGTCTGTCTTGTTTAAAGAATTGTAGAATTTAGTAAAATAATTCTTTTCAATTAATCCTTGAAAATGTCGAGTAAATATACATACAGAAAATATAACAAAAGATCTTTGATTTCTTACTTTTCACAAAAAGAAAATCTTTTTCTTCCACAAAAAAAAAATCTTTTTCTTCCACAAAAAAAAAAAAAAAAAAAAATCATTGATTTCTTATAAGAAAATTTTTTCGATTTTCCATAAAAAAGCAGAATAATATCATGGTTGGGGTGATCAATAAAAAATTCTTCAAATCTTCCAACTCTTACTAAAACCAGAACTTTATATATATACATATATATATATATATATATATATATATATATATATATATATATATATATAAATAAGAACGTTTGTTTGTAGATTTATTTATTATAGGAAAGCAAATGCTTCATATTAGAATTCTAAAAATGACTTTGAGGCTCTGAAAGATTAAAAAATTAAAAAACAATTTGTCCCAGAAATTGAGATTTTAAGTTATGGCTTCTGGGCATTGTCAGTTTTCTTCACTTGTTACTGCTGTAGAATTAAGCATAAACATAATTTAATAACTACTTATATTGGATATGAACAGATTTTGAATCCTAAGTAACAAAAATTCATACAATTTTGTAATCATTCAATTTTAATAATTAAAAAAAAAAAAAAAAAAAAAAAAAAAAAAAAAAAAAAAAAAAATCACACATTACATTGATTGTTTACAAAATGAAATTATATTTTATAACAAGGTCAGAAAACTTACACATTAAACTAATTAGCTAAGACAGGTGTATTTGTCATGAACAAAATTTAAATTATTTTTTCTTTGTTAATAGTGAAACATGAAAAATGTTCACAACTTTATATAGAAATCTGTGTGTCATCAATGACTAAAATGATCGATATTTTTTCGGTTTCAGCCTTTTTTTATGATGTATCACTTTTTGAGACAGAGTAGGACAATTTTCACTGACTCAGACTCCAAAAGCAATGCATTTTCCCCTGACTCCTCATTCACAGCCATGTTGACTAGACAAAGCAGTCATTAACTTTTAGTAGTTTCTTATCACAAATGATCTTTGGAATTGCCTGAAAGAAAACTGCATTTGTTTAGACTGTTTTCGTAGACAATTGTCTTACTACAACTAGTGTGTCGAAAACAAAAACTAAACCAGTCACTTGTTAATAAAGCCGAGAAAATACATATATATTTAGTTCTAATGTTTGTATTACAGAAGATCAGAACAACATCGCTACCGTCGGTTTCAAATCCTAACAAAGGGAACCTCTAAAGGCCTCTTTATCGGAACTCTTTTCAGCCTAGGCTGAAAAGAGTTCAAATAATGAGGCCTTTACCGATGTTGTTCTGATCTTCTGTAACACAAACATTAATAAATAAATATTACGCTCTTATTTTTTTTATTTTTCTTAATAATCGAGCATTCTGTTTGGATTGTCTCTCACTAACTTATATATATATATATATATATATATATATATATATAAAATAAATACATACATTTTATAATGCATGTACACATATTCCTTTTGTTAGGAAAATAACAAAAACAAATTAATTCCAGATCACTGTAACTCACTGTTTTGTTTATTAAATCTGTCTGGTATTTTTAGACTTTTTTTTTTAGGAAGTATGATTAATATATCATTAAATATTTTTTTTCCCAATTTGGGGAGGGGTAAGAATTCTCGAAGAACCTATCTTCTTTATCAAACAAATACGAAACGTGAAAATACAGTAGAGTTGTCACCTTTATTTTGAGATGCATACAAAAGTTAAGTTGTATTCGTTTAAAATTGGTCTCAACTGTTTTTATTTTTCTGGTGTAGATTTTTTGTCTATGCAATATTATACATAAATATATTACTATTTCTTGCAATAAGAACTCGTCTAGCTACAACAACTGTAAATAATTTTTCTTTCTCCCTCTCTGTACCTAAAACTAAACGGAACTTTCATGAGCAAAGTTTCTTCCAAGAACTATCCGTCTGTGGAACAATACCAGAGGGCTGCTTCCCAGCTGACTAGCATGGTCGTTTTCAAGTCCATTGTTCTTGTTGAGCTGTCCTCTTAAATAATCTAATTTCTTACCCGTCTCAACCATTGTTACCAATTCTCACATTGTTGCTTCACTGTTCTCCTGACCAACTCATTAACCCTTATCCTCGAGTGGCTTTTGAGCCTTGATCAGCTGTGACTTGGTAGTACATCAAATTTTCTTTTTAAATACTCTTATAATATAATGTTATGTGTATATATATATATATATATATATATATATATATGTTGTGGTATTTACTTCAACAGTGCTCAATACGTGGGTAGAGCTTAGTAGTAGTATAAGAATATACTTATGGCAAGTAAGCTACACAGAAACGTTTGTGTTTCATTCCCGTGAGAAATCATCAGTCACTAGTTTCTTATGTTGTAACTAACTTTCAACCAGATTAATTGCTTTTATTACCCGTTTCCGTTTTAGTCTTTACTACTAAGTGGGTCAAAACGAACAAAGGGTGACCTTGCTATGGCTCTGGAGATGCAGAGTTAATCATTATGGGCAAATTATTTTTCGTCATTTCTTTATTTTGATCACTAATATATTAAATTTAAAATTTATATTATTATTATTAGCACTATCGTTTCGTTTGCTTTATTTTAAATTATCGATTCACCGTTTTTGTTTTTTTTAATACCAGAGGAAACTTACCGAACTGCAGACACAGAATAAAGTTTACATTATTTTTTGCAGAATAATTGATTATGGACAATTTTGAACCTCCATATTTGTGGAAAACACAGAGTTCTCCTTGGAATCCGTCCCAGAAGGACAAATAAGGAGGTTTTAGACTTCCTCAGCATCAGCAGGAGGATGGTAGAAAAGGTTAGAAAGGAATTGAACGATTCTGAATTCAACTAACAGATGACGTCAGAAAAATGCATGATCGACGATCTAACGCTATAAGAACGCCAGAGTTTGTCGTTGAAGTTCAGGAGATGATCGAAAATGAACGCAGCAAGTCGATGTACGCCATTGCAAGGGAGAAAAGCGTAGATGAAAGGTGGAAATGTTCATAAGCCTGGTGGTGCATGAGGACATCCACTACATTTCATACAAGATGAAGAAACAGCAATTTCGGTCGAAGGCATTGCAAGAAAAGCAACTGAAGCATGCACAGAAAGTAATCTACAAGTCGAAACACCCACTGGAACCAAACTAGCTGTGTTGTTTCTCCGATAAAAAAACTTCTGCCAAGACCAGAAAATCAACCCCCAGAACAACAGTTAGCTTGCTGTCTCATCCAAAGACGTGCCGAGAGTCATGCTGACAAAATTTTCAGCAACAAATATGATCATGACCGGTACCGTCTTGCCCTTTGGACCTTGATTCTGCCAGTCTTAGGGTTTGTCCTGTGCAGTTCTAGGTCCACCTTCCCAGGCTTTGCCTTCTCACTCTTTGAGAAGGGGTTAGTTTATTGCTAATCGCCTGAGGCGCTCCCACCGGGGAATGCCGACAGGGCTGCCCAGGCATTTTTTGTAAGCCAGAGTGCCCATTCTCTAGGGTGCTAGCTTTTCAATCCCACTTTTCGACCTTGTGTCACATCTTACCGCTGTGGGAGGGAGATACAACAAAAAAACTGAAGATGACGTCATACCACCCCATTTCTTCTCTGAAGATCTGAGGCTGCACACTGATGCCTACGTCCACATTCTGAGCGAGGCAGTAACCCCCCCACCCCACCCCCACATCGACCAGATAGCTACAGATTGGCTGTACGTGTAACAGCAAAACTCATAATCCTGCCATACCAGCTGGAAGACCCAAGCCTGGTTAGAGAACTTCGTTGAAAACACTTCACCTGACATTTGACTCTAGCTCGCCTGACTGCAACCCCCTCGACTTTGTTGCGTAAGGTGTAGTAAAATGAGACACAAACAGATCCAGCCGCAACATGAAAGATGAGCTCAAGGCCAGAATTACTGGAACCTTTGAAGGTCCGGTTCCGAAGCTGTCATCAAAGTCGAGTTCATCGAATGAAATCAACAGGATAAGTTATGATGGCAAACTGACCCAAGTTTGATGAAAAAATCTAAAAAAATGAAACTGTTTTTGTGTTATTTTCCTAAATATTAACCGTGTAAAAAAATATCGTCCTCACCCTGTATACATGAATTTTCTTTTTTTGTTCGTGATGCAAATTAGACATCCCGTTTACTCTCAGAGTGTATAGTAACCAGGGCTTCAGAGTCAGCGTTTGGTTTTTCTCCTCATAATAATTTATATATACTACTAGAAAAATACTCGTCTCAGGACAGGTATAATTAATTCCCTGAACAGAACAGTTTTGCACCACTTTTATGTCCCCTTACATATATTAAAATCAAGATACAATGCTACTAAACCTTATGTCTAGAACTCTTATTCCAATTTTGATCAAAATCCATTATATGATTTTGATTCTATAAAATATCTAAAATTTAACGTTTAAGCTTATGGGGTCTTAAGAAATTAAAATTCAGGGAATCTTACTTAATTGGTGACTAAGACTAATGACTGGATCTAATTTAATGCAAATCTGAAATATTTGAATATGCAAATGGGAGTTTGTTCCCATATTATGCCTCCTAAAATCCTTTTAAAACACTCCAGAGAAACTGAAATTTGGAGAATATATATAAATTGATATCTAATACCTATTGTTAAAACATCGCAAAAATCAGCGGTATCTGAATTTTCACAAAAGACTTCCACTCTCTCTTTGGCCCATTTGCATGAAATTAAAATAAAATAAATATAGCTCACATTACACCTTATGCTGAGCAGCTAATTGTTTAATGAGTTTAGGGGTGAATCATGTACATACAAACATACCTAACTTTGCATAAATAGAAATGTATTATTGATAGCGTTTTGATTTTAAAAAAAGATTGTCATGTTTTTCAAGGCTCTGTGAATTTAACTTTTTTTCTTCTAATGAACAAAATCTAAAGAATTACCAAAAAGTGATACCAGATGAAAAATGGCCAAAACAAAAATATATTAAAATCTTTGCATCATTATTGGTTATTCTTTAAAAAGAGGTTTATATTTTTTTATTTTGGGGCATTTTTTTTATCATGTATCACTCTTAATTTTTTTTTTTTTTAAGTAGGTGTCAGACAATTTTAATCGACTTTAATTCGACTTTTGAAAATTAAAAAGATTTGACTTCATCTCCTCAGTCCAATATTAATGTTAAAATCTCAGAGTTTCAGAAGTAAAACAAACAACAAAAAAACAACATCTTTGAAAATATGAGATATGTTTCGGAATTTTTTAGATGAGGATTGCTAACTTGTATTATTTGGATTATTCTGACTGCTGTTCTTATCTTGGATTCTCATGCTTCAAGCGATGTAACCTCTGACCTCCTCCAAGTGTGTCTTGTCGAACTCTAAAATCTGTATGGAATTTCAAACGAACCCCTTTATTTAATCCACAGGGGTAGCTTACTCTCGTTCCGTCAAGAAGTCTTAAGTAATTCGTTATTGTATTCTTAGTATTGCTCACAGTGAGGATTGAACCATCAACCTTCAGAAGGTCACTTAGAATGGATTATTACTTAGCACTGTCTGCAAGAACCCGTGGCGCAACTGGTAGTTTGGCTTGGTAGTTTTGTTTTACGGCATATCAACCCTTTTTGGGTTATTTAATGCCGAATCTGGTCTTGTTTTCTTCTCTTTTTTGTTTCTTTCCCCTTTTAATATCTGTTTCTATTTAACCCATAGTTGGGACCCTAACAGGTACTACCACTCCGGGTCAGGGTGGACCTGGGAGCAATGGTAATTAAGAGGAGGCTCCACATTCCCCAAAGTCCGTAAGCCGGATCTCACCATCAGATGTAGTTTTAGGTCATATCCAGGACCGGGAGTAGGGTAGGAAAAATAAAAATAAAAAAGGGGAGAGAGAAAGGGAGAGGGGTTGTTGTTTTTGTTTTTGGTTTTGTAGAACATAATTAAGTTTTACAAAAAAAAAAAAAAAAAAAAAAAAAAAAACGTCAATGTAGGTGAATTTCGTCTCAGGGAGCCACAGGGCAGCCTGATCTGGTATCACCAGGTGGCGCAACTGAAGAAAGTCAGAGTTTACATCGGCCGAAATGTGACAATAGCATCCAAGATGAGAAAGAATAGTAGTTTGAATAATCCATACAAATGAGATATCTTTTAAAAAATTTGACAGTTACAGACAAACAGCAACTCTCCATTATAAGAAGATAATAAATAACCCAAGGGAAATGTTACATACGTAAAAAGAAAAAAAAATAATCAAATGATTTTAAAATTAAAGTAAACATTTTGTTTTAATTTGTAAAACTTATTTTAAGCTACATCGGTAACATAATATTGATTTAATAAGCTTATAAAGTGGCATTATAGAAATGTGCACTTTAAAACAGAATGAGATGATCTGCAATTGATTTTTATTGCTGTCATTTATGTCACTTTCAAAACATTTAGCAAATAAACATCACAGAGACTAATATTATATGTCATCCACAGACAAGCCGTTTCATTGTATCAGAGTTCTTCAATGTGGCTTGACTGAAAATGAAACCCGGCCGTTTTATCAAAAGTCGGAGTCACTATTCACTGACATCAGCACAAACTACAAATAATGGCAAATTTTAACGCCTATACATGTTTTACAAATTCATTATCAGCTGCCTAGAGTGCTCTATTCTTTTACAAAGAGCTATGCATTATTGCAAGCAGTTGCCGGCAATTTCTCTTACCGGTGCTTAACTAAGGAAAGAAGGATAGGGGGCATACGTATGGGGAGAGGAGGCTTTGTTGAAATAAAATTTACAAAACACCTAATTTTAACATATTCATACGTGTTCTCCGCAGTCTGCAGAATACGATCCACCATGTGTTAACTGTTTCCAAGACCTGCTGTCTCTCACTACTTTGTTTAGCTGACTGATTGATCTGGAAGTTCAGGAACATATCACACCATCTTCTCAGTGGTAAACCTTTTTTTCTGTACCCTTCCACTATTCATTCTAGACATACCCTGCTCACTTCACTTGTTAATCATTTTGTGTGACCGTACATACATTTTAAAAATGTTTATTTATATAAACAAACTAAATGTCTGTGTGTATGTGTGTTCTGGACAATCTACCTAAAATGTATTCCTGCGTTAAATTTACCACGGAAGACAATGGAAGTGTTCCCAAATAAGTAGGCTATGAAGGCATAACCCCCTTAAAACTTAAAATATATCCTATTTTGATGAAATTTATATCATATGTATAAAATTCTCATAGGAAGACAATAGAAATAGTCCCGAATCTCTTAGTGCCCCATGAGGACAGAACCCCCTTAAAACTTAAAATATGTGTATCCGATTTCAGCTTCTGATTATATTAGGTGAAACGGGAGGGGGAGGGGCAGTAAAAAAAAAAGTAATACGGTCTCATGAGCATAGTGAAATGGTATATAATATCCTCATTCACTTCCGAGCAACGTCGTGTCTTCCTGTTACCATTTAATAATCCAACATTTTTTTGTTAAGACTTCTTCAATAGGATTTGCAAATCCGTGTAAAATTTAACAGTCTATAAGGTATACTGAAACACCTCATTAATTGTGAGAAAATACTAAATAAAAAAAATAGATTTGTATCATTTAAATAATTTCAATGAATTATGCTATCAAACAACGAAGACTAGGAATCTTTTTTACTTTGATAATTCGTGTTCATTTTTCCACCACAGACCATAGTCTTTATTCTCGGTGATAGGGTATCGACAGCAAACAAGTTTCTGATGACAATGCTTTCTCCCAGGAGGAGTACAGATGATGTCCTCGCTTGATGTTAGCTTGAATATGTTCCAACTAACCCCATCATGCACAAATATTATCAACACAGACAGCGTACACAAAAGTAAACAGAGTAAGTAAATCATTTCTGGTTGTATTTCGATCACTTTCTATTGAACAAGCAACACGAAATTAAACATGTCTGCCTAGCTTCACTGAGAAAAATGAAGATTTGCAACGAACAAAGAAATTTTCTTCAAGAAAAACACAAACTTTTCTCTATGGAAGACAAACTTCTTTGATAACATCAGTAGGTATCGTCCGGGCCTTCGGGTCTGGATTTACGCCGGTCTATCGGTTGTCCGTCCTGTGCAGTTCTAGGGGGTGCACCCTCCCAGGCTTTGCCTTCTCACCCTTTGAGAAGGGGTTAGTTTATTGCTAATCGTCTGAGGCGCCTCTACCGGGGAATGCCGACGGGGCTGCCCAGGCAATTTTTAAACAGCCAGAGTGCTCAAATTCTCGAGCGCTGGTTTTTTCCCACTTTCCCGACCTTGTGTCACATCTTACCTTGTGGGAGGTAGATAAATCAGATCAGTATCCACCTGACACTTCCAACTGTCCCATTATGAATTAAGATAATCCTGATTCTGGATATTGATGAAAATTTTGGTTTATTGTGTTTGTAGTTATTTAACAAATTCACTGTCTACCTGGATCTATAACGGAATGATATTGAGTTCCCTTCCATTACTATATGCTGACAAAAAGATATTTTAATAAATATTTCAGAAACATGTATACAAAATATTTTGTTGGATGTTCAATTCATGGAACATGTTTACATAATAGTGATTACGACACAAATCTTGTATTCTCCCGGATAAAAGTCCTATCCATTGAGCTCATCTTACACCTACAGTATTCACTAGTATCCTGCAAATTTGAATTGCTTCTCTATTCATTTTTGTAGATTTGAGGTAGGACCATATCTTATTGAGTTTGTATCGTGGGTTTTCCTTTTTCTTCATTATGAACAATTAAAAAACAGACATGCTTTGATAGTCCGCTGAGATTGTAATTTATTAAAGCTAATGATCAAAACATGTCTATGGATGTGTAGTTTTTGACATGCTTGTATGAATACAAATATTAATATATATTTATATTTTTATTCATACTGTTACAAAATGTAGGGAGAGCTATCGGGATTCGAACTCACGACTCCGGTTTACGGAGAGAGATGGGATTCATTTTTACATATTTATACACGACCGAGAAATTATAATAATGCGACTCGAATGACGTCAGAAAAAGAGATAAAAAAAGAGAGGTGAAGACAAAAACTTCAGCCGCATGCGAAGCCGCACGCGAAGCCGCCCCCGGCTCGGGCGAGAGAGCCTGTTGAAAATGGAATTATAGCCGCCCTCGGCTCGGGCGAGACGACCCGCTGAACTAAGCGGAGAAAAAGTAACCAGCCAGGAATTGTTTTCCTGAGAAAAAAATGTATTTCAAGACTACATGTGCAAGGAGGTACGGCTACGACGACATGCCGGAAATGTCGACTCTGGGTCGAACAATGCATCCATTTGTGAGTAACAACCTGAATATCTCTTCACGGACATTCGCCCCCTAGGGCTGTTGTATGTTTATTTTTTGTGTAGAAATGAATCCTGCTACTATAGGGATAAGATAGACAATCCCCCCCTCTTCTTAAGAATATACTTTTGTTTTGACGTTTTATTTCGTTTTGTTTTATAGAAACACTCCCGTTTTTTTTCTAGTATACAGTTTCATTAAATAAATGAATATAAAATTTAAATCCTAAAGTCTTTTGTCGTTTCTTCGCATCTTTTTGTTTGTTTCCTGACGGTATTTTATATTGGAGAAATCCCCATCCCATATCACGTTTTATTTGAACCTGGGATAATACGAGCCACTCCGGACTTTTTTTTTTTTACTTTTTTTTTTTTACTTTTTTTTTTATCTTTGTCACGTACTGTCTTTCGGTGGTCCTGATCGGCGGCATTCGTGACAATACAAACATGTCAAAAACTACACATCATATATATATGGGAAATTACTTTTCTCCTTCCTTTCTCATCATTTATATATATATATATATATATATAAATATATTCTTGAGATGAAAGATCGTCCATCTGCCTATGCGTATCTCACCTCCAAACTTTTACTTGGATATATGCCCGATAGAAGCATATTTGTCATATATATACATGCGTGGATATTGTCCGGTATCTATGTGTATGAGTGGGGGTGTATATATATATATATATATATGAGGAATAATAGAAACAATGTTTCAGACAAAATGCAAGATAAAAATGGAATCGTGGATAAGCGAATCAACAAACTAACAAAAATATAAACTCAAACACATAAAAACTCTACCAAGATATTTCAGTTGCTAGAAAGCAACCATCCTCGGTTGGAAGTAAGAACTTTAATGAACAGAAATTCAAATTGTATAAGACGTGTCGAAAAAAAAAAACGTAAACAAACAAGTCAGGAACAGTAGAAAGAAAGAAATGAAAAGATATGCATCAGCATTTGACGTAACTGTCAAAAACAGGCAAAGAAACAAAATTTAAATACAAGGAAGGAAAGAAAGAGGAATAAACGTGAACATAGTAGGCAAGCAAAAACAAATTGAGGCGTGCGTAGAAAACATTGGTGGGAAGAGAGGAGGAGGGAAAGGTGGAGGAGAAAGTCAAAGGAATGGCTTATTAACCATCGTCGTATCGAGCGAAGTTCAGTTCAAATGAAATATTTTTTTGCAATAACCGTATTAATGTTAAAGAACCCGGGTCTCTGAACAATTCCGTTTGTGCCGCTGGATAAGACAAGACTCAATAAGACAATGGAGTTTAACATCGTGTATATATTTTATCGAACTGGCCATACGTGTGTTGAAATAATGACTGTAGGAAATCATGTGGGCACGCAACGCGTTCGAGGTATTACCGTTTTTTATTGCACAGTTATGTTCATAAAAATTCTTTTATTTAAAGGACGCTGAGTTTCACCAAAATATATTTTCCCACAATCAGCACATGGTATGGTATATATTCCTGCTTGAGTAGGTGCTGTGGAATCTGTATTTTTGTATGTTTATTTATATGTATATATGTATGTGTATATATGTTGTGAATGTGTGTATGTACGTACTTGCCTGTGTCAGAGAATGTCTGAAATGACACCCCCATATGTATGTGTCTGTGTGCATGCGTGTGTGATGTATATATCAATGTCCACCTATCAATCACTTCAAAAACATTTAACTATCTTCTAAATCTTTGATACATAAATCCACTATTAATGCGACCATAAGCTGACTTTATTACCCCTCAGAAAATAATATTAGTAAACCTACCTAAATTATGAACAAGAATAAACAGACTCCAAATACTAATTAATTTTTAAATAAATTTTTTTAAATGAATTTTTTTCTTAATTAAAAAAAATTAAAAAAATTTTTTCAAAATTTAAGTTTAACCCACAAACCAACACAAGCACTCATTTTCATCAAATTCCCTTCATATCATTCTAATCTACCCCCACCCCTATCTAAACTTATTCACCTCGGTAAAATATAAACTCCTTTCCTCACCCATTAATACCTTACAGCTTGACACTGACCACCTAAGTCTTTATCACCCATACCCTAACCTAACCCCACTTCCCTTAAAAACTTAAAAAGAAAATGTAAGGATATGTTATACAGTTGGATATATGCGTATATTTTATATACATATATGTATATGTATGTGTATATATATGTATGTATACATACCAGTCCACCTCTCTTTGATTCCTTACACCCCTGTCACATTTTGTGCCCAGACCCCCCCCACACACACACACCACCACTTCCAACAGCTAATCTTCCTCTCCCAGCAGACAAAAATAGCCATTTTCACCATCGCCTACAAGCAATACCATCACTCAACACTGGCTTGAAAATATCGGTTTCAATTCCATTTTTGTAACCTGTCGAAACACTGATCAACCAAGGAACTAGAGGTTTTCGTAATGCACATTTTGATATACATTGAACTAGGACTACTGCATACACAGGATGAATTGAACTGTACTAACAACCGTTGAATAATCAGCTTTATATATATATATATATATATATATATATATATATATATATATATATATAGAGAGAGAGAGAGAGAGAGAGAGAGAGAGAGAGAGAGAGAGAGAGAGAGAGAGAGAAATATATATGTATATATAGAGAAATATATATGTGTAAATATAGAAATATATAACTTCTTTTGTAATATAGTAGGAAAAATCCCAGCAGAGTGCTCGATTAATCGAGAATTAAAATTAAGAGCGTAATATTTATTTATTTTTGGTACAGAAAAATTAGTACAACATTAGTACCATCGGTTTCAAGCTCAGAAGGACTTAGCCATCCGGCTCTCTTCAGCTTATGTTGTCATCTGTTTCGGAATGTGAAGTCACGTGTCACTCTAGTTTGGACGCGTTATTTGCTTAGAGTGTTATGTATATCTGTTTAAATTTAGTGTAAGGGAGGTTTAATAAGGTTTGAATAAAAAGGGGTGGTGGAAAGTAACAGTTGAGATTTAAAAATGGAAAAGATTTAAAAATATAAAAAAATAAAAAATATTATATAAATCCTGTGAGTCAATGTTTATGAGTAGCGTATATTTGGCCGTTACTGTTTTGAGGGTTAATAATGGGTCTTCTAGAGAAAATAAGGAGAGAAAATGAGTTTAAGGATTATACGTATGGAAAGATAAAAAGGTTAAAAACACACATTAAATTCAAGTTTAAGGCCTGGATTAAAGGATTTTAAATCAATCCAAAAGGAATTTAAATAAAGATTTAACCCGGATCCGATCCTGGCAGTAGCAATACACATCGACCAGAAAATTGTTTGGATAATTACAGATTTGAGGGTAGTTCTATTAAAATAGTCATATCTTCAAAACTAAAGCACTTTAAGTGCTCAAAATACCATCATTTTGTTAGGAAATGAATATCCTTTCAGGTGCATTCATGAATAATAGTATACATTATATATTTTAAAGAATTTTGAGCAAATAAAGGCAAACAAATGTTACCACTATTTTCAGCAATTTACGTCACTTTTTTCTTTGCCCCCCCCCCCCCCCCCCCTTCGTTTAAAAGTCTCGTACCATTGCTGTGTGTGGAATTTCGTCCTGAGATTTGGAAACTAGTCAGGAGAAACATCACTTTTAATGTTTGTTAGTGTATGAAGTAATTCGGCTCATCAATTTTTTTGAAATTTAAAAAATAAGACTTCAACTCGACGTCAGTTGAACATTTTTGAAAAATGCATTTCCGTCGCCCAATTAGTAAGTAAATCAATCATTTTACTTTTTTATGCATTAAAATTATAATTGTATATATGTGTTCTCTTTTGGTAGTAATAATATTCCATTACCCTATCCGGAAAAAAAAAGCGTTTTCGATTTATAGTTTGAAAAACTGATTGTAGTAGCAGCAATTACTGCTATAAACACGAGGCGATTTTTGTTTATTTTCATTCTAGAACGAATTTTAAACATTTTAAAATATGAATATAGAAAATGTTGTTACATTTTTCGTACCCAACTAGTAAATAAATTAATCTTTCATCTTTTTTTATGCATTAAAATTATAATTGTACGTTGTTTTGTCTTTCGGTAATAGTAATTTTAAATTATCTTATCCTAAAAAATATTGTCCTTTTTTTGAGCGAAAGTCAACAATGGCAGCTAGTATTGCTGATATAACAATCAATCAGCAGCAGCGTCTTGTAAAGCTTTGTAAAATTCGTTTATAAACTTCTTTAAAAGTAAGATAAAAATACTTTTTGTGTTTAAAAAAGTTAATCCTATTTGGTTCTTTTATAAAAAATACTTTAAAAAATACTGGTTTTCACTCAACTTTCGAACTTCTAGTAGTAATGACTTTCTAGTCGCCAATTTAAAAAAAAAATAAGATTCTACTTTTTTAGGCGATTACGTCTTGGCGAAAAAAAGAAAAAACAAAACAAAAAATAGTTTAGAATTTAGAGTGGGGGATCAGTTTCGCATATAAATTTAATGTAAAATGATCTCCGATTTCCCGGCCATTCTTGCCTTTTAGTGAAATTTATAAAATAAATAATTACTCTACCATTAACTCTAGGTACGACTAACAAGCCCACCTCCTAAAAATGCCTTCTTGAACGTATCGTACCATTAACCTTAAATATGAGTGGCAAGCCACCCCTAAAAAACTCCCTTAACCCTAACACTAGTCCGAATGGCAACCTCCATCTAAAACAAAACCCCTTCCTTAACCTTATCACTAACCCTAAGTCCGAGTAGGAAGTCCTAATCCTACAAAAAAAGCCCATTAAAACCACACATAATCATCTAAAAAAAAAAAAAAAAAAAAAAAGCAGACGCCCATAAAAAAAACGCACAGGATTTATTTGCCATAGAAAAAAATTCATTAATGCCCTAAAACGCTGGAATGGCCCGGAAACGGTGAATTATTCTACATTAAATATATGTGAAACTAATCCCCCACTCGAAATTCTAAATGAATTGTTTTTTTCTTTCTGCTAAGTTTTCAGGGTGTTCACACTTAATTGCCCCTAACCCTACCACTAACCTGAAGTTCAAGTGGTAAGCCCCCCTCCTCCCACAAAGACCCTCATAATCGTCTAAAAAAAAAGAAAAAAAAACAAGAAAAACGCACAGGATTTATCTCCCATAGAAAAAATAATTAACTGTCCTAAAACGCTAGAATGGCCTTGAAATGGGGGATTATTTTATGTGAAACTGATCCCCACTTTAAATTCTAAAATAATTGTTTTTGTTTCTTTCTTTCTGCCAAGTTTTTCAGGGTGTTAACATGTAATTGCCTAAATAAAAAAAGTAGAATCTCATATTTTGAGGAGGTAAGGGGGTGAGTTAACAGAAGGTGTAAATCTACAATAATGCTAAAGAAATCTTGCAATATATTCATTTTTAAACAGTCCTAGTATTAGATTTTAGTTTCTTGTACATAAAATGTATTACAATTCAACTTTGAGTTTTCTAACTTCTTTCTTTTAATGATTCATGGTATTTTTAAGGTATTGCAGCATATTTATGTGCACTTAGTGCAGATTACTTGGAAACCATTAATTTCTGGAGATTTTCAGTGGCATATTCTGATTCCTTGTACAAAAATACACTTATATGGTAAATTTCATTGCTTAATCTTGTGTTTTAACAAAGATATAACATTTTTACTGAAAAATTTGTGTAAAAAATGTGACGAAACGCATATGGTTTTAAAGAGGGGAAAATATCCAATTGTGTGAGGCACAAAAATAGTCATAACTTCCTTATTTTTAGTCAGATTTAAAAAATTTAAAAAGATTTTTTCTTAGATCATCAAGCTCTTTCTATATATGCCATTATTGAGATATTTTAAGCAATTTAAATTTTTTCATGTGTATTGCTACTGGCAGTTTGTTGATTGGTCTAAGGGCAGGATTCTTGAATGATTTGTATTTGGGATTTAACATTAACTAAAGTATAGTGAAGGCTTATGGGAGTAATAATATTGGTATACTGATTATCACTGGTTTAGAGATAAGAGTAAGGATTGGGTCAACAAGATTAAATCTGTTTGAGAGATATGGGAGGTTAGCATTTTAACTAAGATATAGTGGGGACTTTTGGGAGTAATAATAAAGTGAAATGGGGGTGTTACCCTCTTAATGACTGGAAAAATTATTGTTGGAAAAGTTATTTCATATTTGAGTGGTGTAAATTATTGGTCTTGAGTAGTGGTATGGATATAGGCTGATTAAAGTACTTATTCCTATTTTTTAAATTTATATTTATGAGGGGTGATAGTTGGGAGGATTTTCTGAGTGGAAGTCGATATTTAGTGGGGCAATTATGGGGTTATGTGTTAGGCAGAGGGGGTGTTGCTAAGCCTTTATGTGTAAGTCCAATTTATAAGTAGTGCTTATCTCCTGTGAATGCATCCTTTAAAGATTTCATCTCTGATATTCAAACAGACTGTATTTGGGTCAATATATATATATATACATATATTATAAAAAGTCTGAATCTTCAGACTATCTCAACACATGAATTTGTTTTAAGCAGAGAACTAGACCCACTGTGTTCACCTATGACACTATAAACATGTCTATATCAGTACATATATATATATATATATATATGCATAACAAACATGCAAATATATTGTAAGGGCATAGTACTATGTCAATACTTAGATTTATAAAATAATGTTTCTCTGTATTTTATTTTGGAGTAAAAATACCTAATAAAAAATAAAGAAAAGTATTTTTTACTCAATGTCATTTTTTAAGGTGTCAAGTTTGAATAGAATTTGAAGGATAAATAAATGAAAATTCGTATTTTGTTGTGGAAACTGATAAGTATTAAACAAAACAAAGACGTAATTAAGACGTTTAGTCAAAGATATGATCCAGATATGTATTTTCATTTATTTATCTTTTAACACATCTCATTCTCGGATATGAATAAGAATGTCATTCTGTGTACTCTCAAATATAGTTGACTTAATTTCCTTAAAAAATTGTGAATAGGCCTTTAGTTATGCTTCTCAGCTACGCCATTGGGAACATCTGATTTTCTTACAGAACAAGGGAAGATAATCAATGCATTAGTTGATTATGCAGGAGGCAACATATTCCAACAGTGGGGGGGGGGGGGGGTAACAGCGGAAGCGGATGGCCACTAAAAGATAATACAACAATTAAACAATAACCCCTCAAGCTTAGTTTAAATATTTCCATTTGCCAAATTTCGTAATTGGAATTTATTTAAAAAATTGGAATCTTTTTTTTTTTTTAACTCACAATATGACTAGGTTGCTAGAACAAAAGAATAAACTTTCTTTTCAAGAATTTTAAGTGATATTTAGCACCATTTACGCTTTTAATAAACTAAATTTTTAAAACATTTTATTTATTTTTATAAGGAGATTGTGGAAATAAAAAAGTTTTGCAAAAAGGAAAATTTCTTAATGTTCCGTTGCTTATTATTTACAGCAAAACGTTTTTTTCGGCATGACTCCCAAACAACTTACACATTTTTTTTTAAATTTAATTTTATTAATGAGTCACCAAACCCACTTAAAAATAATAAGCCAGCTACAAATAGACAAAATTTTTTCGTAAGAGTGTAATAGCTGCAGTTAAGAGTAGGTCTACAGAGATGACCATAAAACGCATTGAGTCGCAGAAATTAGGAACTCGCGAGTTATGTAAAACTTATAATAGTGTGGTGAATAATAGGCAATCAACAATTTCTCTGCTATCCCACTACCATAATGTCGATTGCACAACTGATAAGGCTGAAGTGCTTGCCCAGTGGTTCACCTTAAACTCCACAAACCACACCCTCCCAAATTTCCCACTACGGACAGAAGCCACACTCGATGATCTGATCATCACCCCATCCCATGTTCGGGATATCATAAAAAACTTGACATCTCCAAAGCATGTGGACCTAATCTTATCCCTGCTATAGTTGTAAAGAAATGCTCTGCTGAGCTGGCTCCTGTTCTCTCCAAACTCTATAACAAATGCCTTGCTGAATTTTGCTTCCCTGATAGTCGGAAAATTGCTTCTGTGGTACCAGTGTTTAAGAATTCTAGTGAAAGCACTGACCTGCAAAATTATCGTCCCATCAGTCTCCTCCCGCTTTTCGCTAAAATCTTTGATTCATTAATTAATCTAGCTATAGTTCACCACCTCGGAAATGCTAAAATTCTTTCTGACCAACAGTATAGATTTAGGCAAGTCCATTCTACTGCAGATATGCTAACGGTCATCTCTGAACACTGGATAAGGCAGGTGAAGCTAGGGCAGTAGCGTTTTATATATCCAAAGCCTTTGACAAGGTCTGGCATGAAGATCTTCTCATGAAAATTAATTTGTACGGTATTACTGGACGAATATTTGATATAATCAGATCTTTCTTAGCCAAAAGAAAGATCTAGGTTGTACTCGATGGCTGTCTGAACAACATAACATTAATGCAGGTGTAGCCCAAGGATCGATCCTTGGAACTTTATTATTCCTGATTTTCATAAACAATCTCTTGATGCAATTGTGTCCTGGATAGTTATACTTGCAGATGACACTACGCTCTATTTTCAACATGGGGGCAAACAAATGCACACATATCCAAGGTAATGGCTGAATATACACCACATTCTGACATTCCAGTTTGTAGTGAAATGGGCCCACAAATGGGTGGTTACATTTAATGCTACCAAGACAAAACTCTTTTGCTTTAACAATTATAAGAAACCTTTCCAACCACTGATTGCCATTGCTAATAGCACCTTACCTAAGAGTCCAACATTCAAACTCGTCGGCCTAACATTCGCAGGTAACATGAACTGGAAAGAATACATAGAAGATACTCCCAAGGCTGCTGTAAAGAAGGTCGGCTCCCTCTACCAGGCTAGAAAACTTCTTACATCTGCCAGTATCCTATATCTCTACAAAGCCAACATTTGCCCATACATGGAGTATTGTTGCCACATTTAGGCTGGTGCACCAACTACTAATCTCTCATCCTTAGACGGGGGCCAAAAAAAAGCCTCTAATCTAATAGGGTCCACACTGTCCACCAAGCTCCAACCCCTGTCCCATCACTGCAATGTTGCATTCCTGTGAATGAAATGTGCTCCAACGAACTTGCTGCCCTTGTGCCCCCTCGACAATCAGCAAAATCACACTCCTTCATTGTAGAGGTCCGCAGTTGCCAGAAAGCTTTCTACTTTAAATAGCTTCTTTCCTCGAACTGCTAGCCTTTGAGATTCCTTACCTGCAACCCGTTTCCTTGATTGTACTAACATGCAAAAATTTAAATGTAATGTGAACAAACATCTTGTTGCACAACTCCCCACTTATTCCCCTAATTCACAGCAGCCCGTTACATCTCATTGGCAATGTGCCTTGTTTAAGATAAATAAATATATAAAAAATGGGTTAACTTAATGTATAGATTGTCAGTTGAATGATCAGAACAATCATTTTCTCTCTCCCCTGGCCAAGTCGTCAGATGTAGTGGAGCCTTAATCAGACATTTTGAAATGAGGGAGCTCAACAACGCTTGGTCCTGCCTCTCCCTTGCTCTCAAATAGGGTGCCACTTCTACTCGCGCTGGTTCTCGTCGTGCATTACTTTTTGATAATGCACCACTACCACAGTCCATGGCAGCACTGAATTGTGCCGATTACGCCACCGACCACTGATTGTGGAGTTGTTACCTCTTCTAACCACGTCCTCTTTTTTGTACTGTGCCGAGATTCCTTGATGATCCGATGGGGGGGGGAGCGTCAATGCCGTTCACTCAAATCGTATACACCGGTTGCAGGAGTTCAGTCTTCCTCTGCACATTATTGAGCAACTCTGGGGAACTCTCATTAGTGAATCCGTCCAGTTCTGGTCAAATCTTACAAATGCCACATTTACCGAAAGGATGTACTCCTCGAAAGGATGTACTCCTTCACAAGTGAAATCCCACATGTCCATACACCATACTCCTGAGCAGGTGAAAGTCTCGGCTATCATATGACCCAGAAGAGCATCGCTGACTCTCATCCTAGTTCTGTGTGACAGAAGTAGTGTAATGTTTAATGACACCTGTTGCTACTTGGAGCCATCCACATGCAGGAAAGTATCCCACCAATTTTCCACACATGGCCTTTCTGTGTCATTGTCATAAGACTGTCCACAACACCACTTCCTCATCACCATTGCAGTCGACCATGCTCTCCTCAAACTTCTAGACCTGGTACTCTGGCACTGTTTTACAGCTTCTCCAAATCCTTGCTAGCAATTCTGTACAGATGAAAAAGCTTCTTCAGAAATTCTGCTAACACCACATTCTGATCGATATATACTGACATTCTTCTCTTTATGGTTTTGTCATGTGCTAACACAGCCTCGAGCACAGACGACATTACCAGGGGTGTCACATTGAAGTCAAACTCTCACCTGGTCAGACAATATCTCTGTCCTTTGAACATCACCGGCCGGTACGGCCACAGGGATTTCTCTACGTGAATCTACAAGTACGCCTTCCTGAGATCCAGAATGGATACATTCGCATCCTGTTGTCTCTATTCTCGCAGTTTCTTTGCACAGGCATCTGCAGCACTCATGAACTTATCAACGTAGATGTTTACTTTGCAATAGTACATCACAGGATGCACCTTATGTTTACTGATCTGTAGTATGGTCATCAGTGATGGTAGTCCTTTAAGCAGACAAAACGACTCAGTAGATGCCAACCAATTGTTGTCCATTCAGATGTGCAACCCTCGCTCATACTTCTCCCTCAACTTGTTAGACATTCGAAAATTTAATTCCTAAACTTTTCGGTGAACGAACCGCTGACCACTTCCAAGCTGCAACCCACTGTGTCACTTGTAGAATTTTGCACCAAAATCAGCTATGTTAATGTGAAGCACTGCACAAACAGGTTGTATCTCCTAAAACTTCATGCTTCTAGACTGCACGATGTGAATGCCGCCAAACGCCTTAATGGCGTCGATGCCAAGCAACAAGTTAAGGAATTTCTCTCACATCAGCACATTGATCATGGCAGTGTTACCAGTTTGTGTGAATCCGTGGTACCATTTCCGCATCAAACCCGCATAGCTCCGGTTAATGTGGTTATCACCATGTTGTACTTTGACGAAGACTGACATAGCTTTGAACTCAAAATGGAACATGGGCACACAGTGTTGAGGAGAGCTAAGCATGTGGTGTCATCACCGGAAATGGTAATGATATGTAGTGCTGAGTGCACTCTGCCTGCAGAATAGGCCACTGCTGATATCTCATACTCAACTTTGCTTCCCGGACAATCTCTGCCCAGATGATCGGACTTGTTGCTCGTTAACAGCTTACGCGAGTGGTCGGCCCCCTCTGCATGCAGTCTCTAGCGAAATGGTTGAGGTCCATTGCATTATTTAACAAATAATCAATGTTTTATTTAATATTTGCTAAAATGATTAATTTTATCATAAAATTAATTTTTATATTCAAATTCCATATACTTTAATTTGACTCAGACTAGAGAAAAAGATTAAGTTTTAGTTAACAAGTTTTTAGGTTTTAAACTTTTAATAACTTGTTTAACTAAGACTAAAACTTTTGTACTTTTTCTCTAGCAAAATCAAAGTAAACAAGATCTGAAATTTAAATGTAAAAATTGATTGTATGCATGCATTAATCGTATTAATCATGAAAACACATTTTAGCATTTTGTTGGAGAGCCAACAAAATGGTAAAATGTGTTTTTTTATTTTTATTATTTGTGATTAATTAATGCATTAAAATCTCGTTTACAAAATATCACCCCCCCCCCCCAAAAAAAAATGGTAAAATAATGTTTTACTCTTATTAAAAAAATAAAATGAAATAGGTTTTCTGTTCTTAACTAAAAAAGTATCAACTTGAGTTATGCCGTGGCCGTCATAAACGAGGGCCACGGTTATGTGCTCTATTCCTCGTTTCGATATTTTTCTTTTTTAATAAAGATTGCAATTATATTTTTCCGGGCGAGTTTTCATTTCAGCGTTTACTAAAATATGGTTTAAGTATAATTAACTTGTTTGGGAGTAATGCCGATATACTGCGAAACCCATTTCACTTTAAATAATTGATGTGCTTGAAATAGGAATTTATCAACACTTTCTATGTTGCATCATTTATTTTGATATTTTTATAGAATCACTCCCGTCTCCAAACCCGTTACTGTTAGTTATTAGGGTGTTTCCCTCTCTGACGTCATATGACGTAACAACCAAACTACTTATTTACGACTCGAAAAACCTATAAAGCCACCCTATAGACACCCGATTGGAGACGAGAATGATCCTACATAATTACCTATTTAAAAAAATAATTTACACCAGCTGAAATAAAAATTCAATCTAATATTACCATTATTGAATTAATATTGATCCGGTGGAAACAGACAGGCACACCGGGGTACAATTAAAAGTTTTAAAAAAAAAGGCTTCGGTTATCGCCCTTCCAGACAAAATAGCGAATTCAAATTATTGTAACAATGACACATTTTATTAAAACAATGTTTTAGTAAAAAAAAAGATATTATTAAAACAATAAGTTATAGCAAATTTAAGAGTACACATGACACAACTAAATGGAAAATCGATCGAAAAAAATATAGTCGCCATCTTTATAAATAAGTTCAGAAAAAGACTAGCTAACAAAGAACAATAACTCAAGTTCATAATTTTCTAGTTAACGGTCCTTTAACTAGAAAATTATAAACTTGAGTTATCGTTCTTTCTTAGCTAGCCTCTTTCTGAACAAGGAATTAACCAAAAACAATTAGTAATTTATGCTATTTTGGTTTAACTTTGTAACATTTAACTTTATGGATCTAGATTATAGTTCCTTAATTTTTATACGATTTTTAATTGTAGTCACCGGGCATGGAGAATGTGGTAGACTATGAAACTGTATTGCTTTGTTTATACGGCATATCAACTCCAGTGAGTCATTTAATGCCTACCAAAGACGAGAGAATGAACAATACTATCAGCTGCTTTGGGTTCGTTGGGAAGGGGGGGGGGGTAAATCGTTACCTTTTAAAATAAAACTTTATTTTAAAAAAGAATAAAAACTGGTGAATAATGTAAACCAATTAATTCTGTCTATTGGGGGCGGGGGGAATATCTTAATTTAATTTTTTGAAACTTACGAAACTGAGGAACAACAACAAAAAAAAGGAATCGCGATTTACTCAATGTTAAATTTAATACGTTGTTACGTAAAAAGTATATAATTTTTTAAACATTTCTTTTAAATTATATAGATTCAAAAAAATATTTTAAAATCCAAAAACACGTATTCGTAAAAAAAATTTTTTTTAAATAGTATATATATATATATATATATATATATATAGATTTATCGAGAAAAAAAAATCAGTGAAAGATTGCAGCATATGTTGTTTTCTTTTGTAAATAAAAATAGTGTGCTGATTTTTAAGTAAAAAAAAAGTATTGTTTGTTTTGTAGTTAAAACGATTACATAAGATCGTCTTAATTTACAATTCTTTAACTTTGAAAACTAAAAATTGTTTTTTTTTATACTAAAAAAATATTGGTGACACCAATATTTTTAAAAACTTCTAGTTTAAGATGTTTCTGTTGTGATCATTAATATAAAAAATAAAGCCAACCTATTTTGTAAATATGTTTTAAAACAATTTAAAGGAATACGAGGGTAGGAATTGTGACCACTTATCGTGTGGACGTGTATCCGGCCTCTACGTGACATTATTTTCGTATTATTATTATTATTATTATTATTTATGTACTTCTACAGCATTTAAACCGAACTGTTTTTTTTTTAACCAAACTCCAGCTGAAATTTTAGGTTTAATTAAGTTGGGCAAAAGTCGGTTTTGTTTGGTTCAAATTCTGTAGAAGCACCCTTTTTATTACAATTATTTACAGAAATCAAAAATGCAGTAGCGGTAGGGCTCAAACGAACTTTGTAAAAAATCCTATATTAAAAAAAAAATAACTAGGAAATCAAAGCCACCAGAATGTATTTCGGTTTCTTCGTAAACAAGTCAGCTATTTTAATATTTTGTTAATTGTTGAAACAAAAAAGAATTAATTACTTCGTGACCTTTTAAAATTTCCAAGGAATTTTTAAGCATTTAAACTGTGGGAAGCTATTTACATCAAAATAGTAATAGAGGTTAACACAACATTGTCTTAACAAAGTTAGTCATAGTTTTATGACAATTAATAACTTACTGACCAAACAATACCGCAATAATTAAATTTAGCTTAAAATTCTATTAAAAATAAGTTGGTAAATAAAACAAACGATATTATTTTTAAAAATAGAATAAAAAGGTACTTGTAATGAATGAGTACCCAGAGGATTTCAGATCTTATGGCGTCAGTTCTGAGTATAGACGGGGAATCTCGAATCAGCCCCAGAAATTGCCGAAGCAGTTTACGATTTGAGTACTTTTTAGGAATAGGTATCCAAGAAAATTGGAGTACTTACGTCACTAATTCCGAGTTTCACCGAACACTTCCGAGACTGGGAAACGTTAACGAACTTCACCGAACAATCTACACAATACGAACCGAACTGTTTTTGTTGTTGTTGTTTTTTTTTTTAAATTTTTACCTTAACCTAACCCTAGTTTGCGAAGTCGGTTTAGTTCGGTTCGTATTGTGTACAAGCCTCGAAATTTGATTCGGCTTTCTCCGTTCGTAGTGGAACTGTTTACGTCACGACTGCAAATTTCTGGATACCTATTACTAAAAAGCACCATTTTAAAAACCCTAATCATTCGCATACTTAGTGTCGTCTGCCCGTTAAAGTTTTTTTTCGCAACTTTCAAAGCGTAAATTGTTTCGGCAATTCCCAGGACCGACTCAGGATTCCCCGTCATTACTCAGAACTGACTTCGTAAGTACTGAAAATCTCTGGGTGCCCATTCCTTTACAAGTACCAAGAAAAGCGAAACAAAATAATGAAAGTAAAAAAAGCCTCCTTGGCAATATCGGCTAGGGACAGCTATTTTAAAATAAATAAACCTGAAATTAGATTTATTTGAAAATATATCCAAAACTAAGTCTGGATACTTTATTATTATTAATTATTATTACTATTTGAAAATAAGGTTTTAAACAGAGCGGACGTAGATAGGATATATTTTAAAGTCAACATTTTTATTATTTGCTTTGTCTGGTTTTTGGAAATTGAGGCCACGACAATTTTATGTTGAAAGTAAATAATAAATGTTTGTTATTATTTCTGTATTCTTGTTAACTCTCATAAATAAAATAAAACAGGAAATAATTAAAACGTTTTAACATGAATAACAGACAATAGACATAAATAATTCTTATTTTATGTAAATAAACATTTAAAAATAAAATACATGTTTTTTTTTTAAATAATTATTGATTTTTTTTAAAGCTTAGACGTTGTTGTTGATTACATGATTCATTCCTAAAAATAAACTCACTTAAAAAAAGAGAATTTTTACCTTTTTAAACAATACTCGTAATGTTTACATTTTTAATGTCATTATTGAACAATAATGAATCAGCGTTTGTATAGATTTAAAAAAAAATCTATCAATAATCGAAAAACATGTTTATTTAATTCGAATTCTCATTGATTGACAATAAATACAAATTAAAATATTTTTCTGATTTCTAACAGACATTTTTTTCTTTCTATTTTCTTTTAAAGAAAAACAAATACATCCGAGATGTATTATTTGGACTACTTATTCTCACCTTGATTGTTATATTCACAACGTTTCGGCCGATGTAACCTCCGACCTTCTTCGGGTGTATCTTTTTTTAACCTGGGAATCTTTATGTCAAAATAGGGAACTAATATGGAATTTCCAACTGAAGTGATCCAAGTTCCCAAGTTAAAAAAAAATTTTTTTTTTTAAATACACCTGAAAAAGATCGAAGGTTGCATCGGCCGAAACGTTGTCAATATAACAACCAAGACGAGAATAGTAGTACGAATACTACAAATACAAAGATTATTTTTAAAAGAATTTTTACGATAAAAAATGGATAAAAATATATTACAATAAAAAAAACAAGCAAGTAATAAATAAATATATATTACAATAAAAAAAACAAGCAAGTAATAAATAAATATATATTTAATTCGATATTTGTATAAAGGTAGACCAAATGAATTTGGTTAGAATTTTAAAAAAATTATTTACAAAAATCATATTTTATTTATTTATTTTTGAATAATGCATTTTTTTTATGTAGGAACCGAAATGGATTCTTGATGAAAACAATGGTACCCACTGCTATAGTTTGATTCGCAGTTTAGGTGTAAAAGAACAGATAACATAAAGAAAATCGGTATTTAATTTATTTTATAAATCGAAGGTAGAATTGGTAAACATACATAAACAAAAACAGACAAACTGCTAGGAGTTTACTACAAGAAGACGAACGATGTCGATTATAAACAAAACAAAAACGCGAACTTACGTGCAATCCTGGTTAAAATTGACAAATAACAAGTCACAGAGGAGCTGGTCTCCGCTTTGCGTTGCTAGATTCATGAGGCCAGTGATGCCGTTGGCCACCGAACTAACGTAATCCGTGGTGACAGTCAGGAATGAAAGAAATAATACAAAAAATCTAACGATGCATTTTTAGAATGAGAGTTTTGGAATTTATTATTACAAAGAAGACACCACCGTCATCATAGTTGTTGTGGTCGAGTAAGAATATCATATACAAATGGTATCACAAAGAAACACGCTCAACGATTCGTCCATTACATAACACGTGGTCCAAAAGAAGCGACCAATCAAAACCTTTCATATATCGTTTATTGCATTTTTGTCATTTCGATCGCGGCAAATCTAAATTTAATTAAATCTAAATATTTTAAAGTCTACTATACTTTCTAAATCTATATACTACTAAAAGTCTATGGGTCTTGCTTGTCCCCGTGCACTGACTTTAAGTAAAAGAAATGACTCTTTTTAGAACATTTACTTTCAGAATTAAGAAACAGCTGTGTTAAAATATTTAAATCTCTCTCTCTCTCTCTCTCTCTCTCTCTCTCTCTCTCTCTGTACGTAATATTAATTTATATATATATATATATATATATATATATATATATATATATATATATATATATATATATATATATATATATATATATATATTAAAACTATGTGGGTATCTTATATGCTGTGAATCTTGTTTGCCCCCATACACGGTGGATGACGTCACAAATGGATGACACCATAAAGAGTGATGCCACTAAAATATCATGTCATCCATTAAAACAGAGATGGGGGAGTAATTGTGCACAGTGAATGACGTCACGACATTATGACGTCATCCATCAAATCAGAGAGAGAGAGAAAGTCATGGGTCGTCGACTAAAGGAACATTTAGAATTTGGAGAGGGAGGGCTAGTATCTATTTAAAACTGGCACGGGCCCTCGGGCTTATATCAGAGTAGAGATTGGTTTATTACCGGTCACCTGAGATACCCCTACTGAAGAATGCTGAGGTATCCAATAAATGCTATCCAGAATGCCCCCATTTTAGGGGAGCTTTTAAACTGATTCCATGTCTAACCATGCTGCGGTTGGAAGCAGGTAAATAAACAGGCTCTCGAGATGGTTCTGTTCAGTCACAGGAGGCCATACTCCCAGGCATTACCTCCATCTTCAGGAAAGGAGATTTGCTTTTTGCTGGTCGCCTGAGGTTCCCTCACTGGTAAATGATGACGGGTAGGATCAAGGTAAATTTTGCACATACAGATTGAACCTATTTTGGGTGAAGGGGAGCGGGGAAGCTGGAACTCTCCACCTACATGTTAAAAAAGGTGGAAAAATCTTTAAGCTTTATGTTTATTTCATGAAATCGAATTGAAAGTCTTTAGTTCCAGGCAATATTTTTATTTTATTATTTTATTTCTTTTAAGACCAAGGAAAAATGTTTATTTACCTCCTCTACAGGAGGTTAGACACAAAGTCAGGTGAGGTTTTGAAAAGCCAGCACACTCTGGCCTACAAAAAATTCCTGAGAAGCCCTGCCTACATTCCTTGGTAGGAGCATCTCAGGCGATTTGAAATATACTAACCGCTTCTCAAACAGAATGTAAAGCCTGAGAAGATAGGCCTCCTAGGACAAAACAGAACCATATCTCAGCCCGATAGCAACAAAGCTACTGTCAGACTGATTGTCAGGGACATATCCTTGACTAAAGTCATCCCAACGATCTGCGATTGATTTTGGTACTCCAGTGTTCTTGATTGGTCTTCTCATCTAGCCGAGTGTTGCTAAATTTCTTTAGCCATTGCATACCCAGTATTCTCTGAAGGAATTTTCTGTGGATGCAGTCCACTTAGCTTAGCTTGGTGGTTAGCGTCAATAGTTCACTATTATTATATAGAAAAATACATCCCACATAAGCATCAAATATTTGAATCTTTGTTTCTGAACTGACTGTTTTGCTCTTGAACATGTTTTCCAGCCTGTTGTATAAAGAGGAGGACAACCCATGCATTCTAACAATATCAGTTTCACTATCTAAGGACTTTACATTTCTTTTAGCTGCCATCTCCATCAATGGAGACTTTGTACTCTTCTGTTTTTTTAACGTTTTCCTTCAGCATGATTGGTGCAAACCTTTTTACGAGATTCACAGTTGGTACCCAAAGATTAATCAGGTAAAAACTTTTGTACCAGCCATGCTGAAGGAAAACGACCTGATAGTAAACCAACCACTCAAAAACAGAAGAGTACTGTTGTAAATTACATTATTATCTCCCCTTGGATTAATTCGTTGGTTAGTTTCTCTGCTACTAGACTTACTTATCCTTAGGAACTCCCGCGACATGAGACGCATGAAGCAATCAAAGTGATCCATCACATTCAGTCTGTATCCAGATCCACAGTGTCTCTCCAGCTTCTGCCCATTGCTTGCAAATGTCTCTCGATTGTTTGCTTCCAGTTCATTTTTGGTCTTCTAGAAGAAATTCTGGTTTTCAGGATGCTGACTTCCTCAATTAGGCTTTTATCGGCATCTGTCATATGATCTCTGGGTGGAGACAACCATTATTCTGACTGCTTTGAATTTGAATTTGGTATACTTTTGACTGTTTTCGTTGCAAGAATATTTTACGGGGACAGGTCGCTAGCCTGAAACCAAACCACTAACATTTAAAAAGTAGACTGTAAGTAAAGAATTCTATGGTGGAGTTGCAAACTGATCACCACTGATTAAAATGTGGAATGGAGCTTTCAAGTCTTGGAATGGAACTTTCAAGTCTTGGAATGGAGCTTTCAAGTCTTGGAACTTTCAAGTCTTGGAATGGAGCTTTCAAGTCTTGGAATGGAGCTTTCAAGTCTTGGAATGGAGCTTTCAAGTCTTGGAGTTTCAGTTGGTGGTTTCGTATCAAGAGTGAAATTTCAATCATATCTCCACGTTGTTCTTTTGTTATCATTATTATTATTTTTAGACATCACAAAATTAACGACTTTCTGCTGCTGTAAGCGAAAAAATATCTACTTCCTTGTTTTTAAAGGAGAGCGAAACTTTATCACGTCTCCACATTGTTGCTGTTGTTATCCTTTTTTTCAGCTGCTAGGTGGATAGCTATATAGTTCTTAATTCTTCCTACTTTTCATTTTTTTACAAACGAGTCACTGCTTATCAACGCCCAAAAGCCACTCGAGGATAAGGGTTATTAAATTGGACAGGTAGATGGTTAGAAACACAGATTTGTAACGATAGTTGTAACTGCCCAGGAATTGATTATTTAAGAGGACGAGAATTTGTTTACATTGGACTTGAAGACAGCAAGCAGCCCCATGGTACTGTGTTCCACAGACTGGCAGTTCTAGGAAAGAAACTTTGCTCGTAGAAGTTCTGCTTAGTTCTAGGTACACAGAGGGAGAGAGGGAATTTATTGACAGTGGTTGTAGCTAGACGAGTTTTTGTTGTGAATGTTTTACAGGGGGACCATAGATTGAAGCTTAGTCAAACACCTGCCATGAAAATAACTAAAAGAATAGAGAAAGACTAGCAACATCTCTTCTGTGCGAAAGGGTGCTGCAGGGGAGAGAAGACAACACCCCCCCCCCCCACCACTAGATTTTGAAGTCGGTTTTGTACTATATCAATGGCAGGAAAGGTGCTCTGAGCAGCACCTCTCTATATGTGTTGCAACAGTACTCCATTTTAGGACTTATTTGCCTCTTATACAGGTAGATGATTGCGTCAGGAGTGAGATACATTTTGGAGTGATAGAATGATCCAATAATTTTTCCAGCGACTTTGACAACGGATTTGATGTAAGTATTCCATTTCAGGTCTGGAGTGAAGGTCAGTCCAAGAAGCTTATCAGAAGCTGAGAGGCATTCATTTCAATTGGGGCAAAGATAGGATCAGAGCGTCGATGGTTAAAGGAGAGAAGCTTGGTCTTAGACGTATTAAAAGTAACCAGGCACCCTTTTCTCTATTGCACGACGTGCTCCAGATCGGAGGATAGAGAATTCATTCATTGTTGCTAAAACTGTTTTTTTGTTTTGTAATTAAAACCTATTTTAATGGATATCTGTAGTGTAAAAGGCTATATCAAAAGTCTATCCATACATAAATATATTGATTGTATTTACAACTTGTTAGAAAAACCAAAGAAATTTACAAGAGTTCAAAGTGTTTCGACGAAAAAGGTGTTGTTTTCTTCATATGTGTGTGACGTGTGTGTGAGTGAGTTCTTGAAACTGTGTATAAGCTGTCGCTATATTTAGTAGTCCATGACTGTTCATCTGCCGAGAACCTAGCGACCCAGGCTAGATTTAGTTTGTCTGCAAGAAGTCTGTATAGTAGCTGATAACACCGTGTTGTGATTGACAAGGGTTCGTGTGACAGGTTGAGTCTCTCACTGCTGGCTGTGCTCGGTTTCTTGCTTATGTAGCTAATGCTAGCAGGTGTTCGGCTCACAGAGCAAGTCTATCTGATTGGTTGAAGTTCAGTTTCGAGAACCAATCGAGATTGAGTAGTTTGATCAATCAGTATCAATAAACATCGAATATTTTACAGAGATCGTTTCTCTGATGATGTTGTTGTTGCTACTATAGCTAGAACTGAGTTCCACATATCTAGTGTCTTGTTGCTTTCTACATTCTACCGCATTACAAATACAAGGCTCAACATTCCCTTTAATTCAGTCAACGTTTATTTAAGGGTCTAGATTTAAAAATGCTAAAAGAAAGAAAAACAAGGCAAGAGAAATTAAGCGTCCCCCCCCCCTAAAAAATTAAATAAAAATGGTCCTTTTTACGTTAACATCATATCAAGGGAGATAACTTTTCTTAATCCAAAGTATTTCTACGTTTATTAATTTTTTCATCTCAGCTTACTTTTAGATTTTTTGGCCAACAATTGATTTTTATTTACAAAAGCAACAAAGATTTTTTAAATTTCGTTTTGAAATGGAAATGAAGGAACATTTTTTATTGGCTAATTAAATGAAAACAACTTTTCTATTGGAAGAAACAAAAAAAACAATAACTAAAAAGACACTAAAAATACAATTTCATTGTTTCAACAATTGACTTTTATTTACAAAAAACAAAGATGTTTTATATTTTTTATATTAAGAAACAATATTACTGCGCAATAACGAGAAATAAAATGTTAAGAATCAATATTAACGAAAAAAACTAAAAATAAGTTAAGATAAAAAAAAATAAACATAAAACAAATACTTTGAGATAATTTTTTTTATCTCCCTTGATATGACAAGTTGACACCTTAAAGTAAAAAAGGGCAAAAACAAAAAACAAAAAAAACTATTTAAATTAGTTAAATCCCAAAATTTACTTGGATTCACACCAAATAGCAGATACCAACATCTGGAATATGTCTATTAACCTGTAGCAGTTATATAATTACGATCTATTTTCTTTTGCGTTAGTTTATCTGCACTCACGAAGTGATTGATACATTGTCCAATCAGAACACTTTTGCGTGGGAGACACTTCCACTGAACTTTTGCATTTCCTCACTCTTTTTAGATAGTCAGTGTTTAAGCATCAAGGTGACAAGGCGACATATTCCTGTCTCACCAAGCCCCGACTTGGGCTAGGTGAGATGAACAACCCAGACTCAACCACATGTTTCTAGTACATACGGATCTACCGACTCAACATATTTTCATATTCTTGTCTCTGTAACTCTTTCCAGACCTTTACATGCCTGCTGTGTTGATGAAACTGTATGGATAAAATTGATTTAAATTGTAATGAAGAAGTTTGTACTTATAACCAAACTATTGTAACCCATTTTTCTTCCTACCCAGCGAGGCATAGAGGATGAATATCTATGCAACAACCTTTTCCTCATACAATTCACAACCCTTATTCCTCAGGGTTGTCACAAGGAACTTTAATAAATTTGACGAAGATCCACATCTAGATTAAACAACATCACTTCAGACCAATCACCCTTATTAGAATTGATAAGACACCCATAGATTCTGGGCATCATCATCATCCTCATTGGTTTAACGTCTGCTTTACATGCTGTCATGGCTTCCAAACTAACCTATCTCTGACCAGGTCTTTATTTATCCATCTTTCTCTCAAGTCCACTGTTATCACTTCCTCTCATATTTTCTGTGGCTTTCCCCTGTGAACTGGATCTACTACTTTAACTCTTCTACATATACTGACCCTAGAACATTTAGAGAGTAGAAGATGTGTACAGAACAGGCGACTTTGTTGGTATGGTCACATTGAAAGAATGGATGAGAGTTCCTGGGTTATTAGATGTAGAACAGTTGGTGTAGCAGGGCCAGTTGGTAGGAGAAGACCAAGGAAATCATTAGAGTAAGTGGCAAGGATGAATTTGAGAGAAAAAGCGATAAGTAAAGACCTGGCCAGAAATAGGTTAGTTTGGAGGTCAATTTCTAAAAGCTATCCAACATATGCCAACATGTAAAACGGACGTTAAACAGAAGGAGGAGGAGGAGGAACAACAACAACATATGAAAACAATACCCCACTCTTTGAGGAAGGGAGGGAGTAGGAGTGGTGCTAGGATTCATGACGCACAGTTTGTGGAAATGGCTAAGCAAAATTCAAATCCAGTCAGATCTATTGCTTTCATTTATACTAGAAGAAGTATAAAGTTTAAGACTATCGGAAAGTAGTGTCTTTTTATGAATCTACATTTCACCTAATTATAGACGACGAATCTTCAGATATAATTGTAAGCATTGCGCATAACTTGTATATATTTATATTTTCTCTGTAAAACCCACTTAATTAACCCTTTCAATGCCAACGTGCATGATTTTATATATTTAAAAGAATATTTTAAACAAACAGAATGTTGTGCATCCCCTCTCCCCACCTCACTCTGTTAACAAAATTTTAAGAATAGTTCTAAAACGAAAGTGATGGAAGAGGAAGCATGGGTAAGGAGCTTATAGTGAACTTTTTGAACTTTGTATATATATATATATATATATATATATATATATATATATATATATATTTATATTTATACTCTCTTTGAACCGGGAATAATCTCTATTTTTAATGTTTGAATTTTAAATTTTCATAATGAATTGTAGCAAAACACTTGTACATTAATTTGTGGGGTTTTCATATATATATATATATATATATAGTAGAAGAATACCCGGCCCAAGATGGGTAAAATTAAGTCTCTGAACAGAACAGTATTGCACCAATTTTATGTCCCTTACAAAGTTTGAAATTAAGATATAATGATACTAAACCTTATGTTTAGAATTTTTATCATGATTTTGATTCTAGAAAATAGCTCAAATATAAGCTTAAGGGGTCTTAAAAAAATCGAAATTCAGAGAATCTTGTCTCATTAATGTCTAATGACTATGGATCAAATTCAATGCAAATCTGATATATTTGAATTTTCAAATCAAAGGTTGTGTTTATGTTATACCCCTCTAAAGAACCTTTAAAATACTCCAAAGAAACTGAAATTTGGGTAATATTTATTAATTGATGTCTAATATCTATTGTTACAAAAACTCGGAGGTATCTGAATTTTCACCTCCTCTTTGCCCCCTTTGCTTAAAACTAAATCAAACTCAATATAGCCCTACATTTGGACCTGTAGCAGTTACCTCCTCCTTTCAAATCATAACTACACCGGTTTGCCGGTAGGTGTCGCTTTTTCACCGACAGGTGGCACTGTAAAGCAACACCAGAGTTATCTGCCCTTCTGACTATAAAAACCGTTACAAACAGAAAATCCATCTCTTCTTCACCGACCAGCCTCGGCAGAACAACGCTGGCACCAGCGCTCCGTTTCACTCGCTTTTTGGCCTCGACAGAACGACGCTGAACCAGCGCTCCGTTTCTCTCTCTTCTGGTCAATTGGCCTCGGCAGAACGACGCTAATACACTAGCGCTTCGTCTCACGCTTTTCTCTTCAAATGGCATCGGCATAACAACTATCAACACACGTGGTCAAACAACGGTAAGAGTTCTCAACTCATTTTCTTTGTGTACGGCCTTCAAAGACTTTCCTCACGCCGGATTCATTTCTTCTTATACCTTTTCAAGAACTGTTTTTCCATCGACACACATGCATACAGCACACACTTCATCATTCCACGTACACACACGTTCAATAAACCTTATTTGAACTACTTCATATTGTTTGTTAATTATTACTGTCTTTGCATGCAACATTGCTTGATTTACTGAACACGTTTATAGTCGCGGGAACATCACCCGCGATCCTAACAGACCCTTTACGCCTAGCGGCTGTATTCCAAAATTTATAATGATTGGTTAATTAATTTAGGAGTGAATCCTGTACATACAAATACATAAATATACACATACCTAAATTTGTAAAAACAGATACCATTCAGGAAAGATATATTAGCGTGTGTTCAATAAATATGCAATACTGAGAAAAATATCACCAACAAAACAAAAAGGATATTTACATTTTTAGACTGTTATCTTTATCTTTATTGTTTTTATTCACACAACTTTTCGGACACTGTGTTCTATGGCCTTCTTCAGGTCGTAGTTAGCAACCATCTGAGAATTTTAAACTCAACCCTCATTGAGAGCAAGCTACTCTAGTTGATTAAATAAGAGTTCAGTTAGTCTGCTGCAAAGAAGATAGTCTCCCTCTACCGGGCTAGAAAACTTCTCACATCTGTCAGTATCCTATATTTCTACACAGCGACCACTCGCCCATACATTGTTGCTATATCTGGGCTGGTGCAGCAACCATTAGCCTCTCTCCCTTGGACAGGGTGCACACATTAATTTCTAACCTAATAGATCTCACACTGTCTGTCAAACTCCAGCCCCTGTCGCATCGCTGCAATGTTGCATCTCTGTGCTGGTTTTACAAGTACTTCCACAGAATGGGCATCAATAAACTTACCGCACTTGTACCCTTCTCCTCAACCAAAATTACCCTGAACCCGACAGCAGCAAAATCCTACTCCTTCACTGTAAAGTTCCTGAAATACCTTTGGAATTCCCTTCCTGTTCGTTGTTTCCCCCATTTGTACCAATATTTAAATGCAATGTAAACAACCCTTTTGTTGCTCAATGCCCCACCCAGGTCCCCCCCCCTTAAATTTGGCACCTATCACAGTAGCCCCTTATGCATCAGTAACAATATGCCTTGTTTAAGGTAAATAAAAATAAAAGTATCTGTTCTGATACTGCATTCATCTTTTTTTATCCTCGGTCAGTGAAGGAAAAATCCTTCTAGACTAAGTCAATTTTAATTTTTGTCCCAATGTAGAGTGCCCTTTTTGGGGAGCTGGATTCTCCCGACATTAAAAATCGACCTTGGTGAAGAAGGTGTTTTATCTGTAAAAAGAAATTAAATATACATGATCATTTCGATTGTCACTGTGCGTTTATGCTTACATATAGGCATGAAGATATGTGTGTTTGTATATTAGTGTACCTCTGTTTTGTTAGTGAGAGAGTGTGTGTGTTTACAAACTTGTGTAATATATGCGTTTGATGAGCAGCGTGTATGTGCTTTTGCTGGGTGTACAGTAGTTCGTGAATGTCTTGTGTCATTCAGCCCCAAGGGAGCCAGGCAGGATTATGTGCGTTGTCTGGAAGAAAATAGGAAAGAAGAAGAAAAAACAACAAGATTTCGAAGTGAATATTCTCACTTTTTTGATGAGCTGAAATAAACTGCTGATTGGAGATTTTGTCCAATCGAGAGTTGATAGGTAAAACAACATTTACTGCCACTGCTGCTTCGAACAATAAAAAGAAAAGTTCTGATAATGAAATGGTTAAAAAAAGGCGATGGTACTACAAGATGTATGTCTGTTTTGTGTTCAAAGAACAATTCGGAATTTTCAATGGTTTGCCACAATTTTTGCTAAGCTATTCAATCTATCTTTGAGACCAGAACATTTCTACACTGTCTGCACACATACACCAATATCTGGTTCCTTCATGCAAGACATTCACAACAAGAATTCGTCCTTCTACTACAGTTGAAAGAAACTTTCCCTTCTTCCTCTGTGTGCCTAGCATCAGAAAACTTCCCATCTATGGAACACATTACCACGAAATTGCTTCCCTACAGACTAAAACATAGTCGTCTTCATATCCAATCTCAACAAATACTTGTTGTCATAAACCATAAGTAATCGAACTTTATTCATTCACTTCATTATTTTCAATCTTCTCATAATATTCTTCATCAACTGACAATCCATCCATCTCGTTAACTCTCATCCTCCAGTGGCTTTTGGTCTTGAAAAATGATGAGTCATTAGTAAAAACAAAAAAACAACAAAAAAACAAACAAAAACAAGAAAACATACACACAGAATTTGTAATGTGAGTGATCGATTTACAATAAACTTAAATAGTGAAGTGAAACCTCATCACTAAAAAAAATGTAAAATGATTTGGTAAAAGTGCAGTATGTTTCATTTTTGTTTTCTCGTGTGTCGAAAAGAAAGTTTGAAAAATAATCTAATTTTGTAAAAAATAAATAGATATATAAAAAAATTAAAAAGTGAAGCAGTTTCAGAACGTTAAAAGTATACAGGTCGGTAGAAAATTAAATTTTAACGCGTTTGGTAAAAGTTATTTGTTGTACTTGTCTATACGTTTTTTTCTTTTGATTTCTCGGCTGTTAATTATACTGTACTTTACTGGAGTATTTAAAGTAAACAAAAGTGTTTTGCTAATCTTAAAATCTGAATTTTTTAATATATAGGAAATTAAAGAGAAATCAATTCCAAAAATTTTAGGAGGGGGTGGTCGTCATGATTCGAAATTCTACTAAAAAGAGATTGAAAAATTCAAATAATTTAATTTCATCCATTTATGATAATTGATTTTATCATTATCTCAATGCTTTTAAAATTAGTTTTCGAGAGAAAAAAAAATACCCCTCCTCTGAAAACTTTCTTTAACACTGAAAATACAAATCAAATCTAGTTGCTAACATTAATTACAAAAAATATGAAAACAACTAATTACGTTACAGGATTCTTAATCTATTGTGTTCCATCGATGTATAAAAATGACGTCATTTAATATTAGCAAGGGAAGTAATTCGTTATGTCAGCAAATTTTAAACTTTAGAGTAGCCCCCCTTACTATTTACAGATCTTCATTCCTACCTAAAGTTTAAAAACAAATTTATTTAATCGTTAAATTTTATAAATATTCCATTCAATAGAAACCATAATTAACTACATTCAACATTCAAAAAATATAATTATAATAATATGATCATCATTAGTAATAATTAACTCTTTTCTTGTATTTGTAGTTCAAATGTAAAACTTGTTCGTTTTTTCCTTTCAAGGTGAAAAACAATATATAGGTCGGCTCAAAAGTCTGGTTAGTCCCTACCAAAACGTAGCAACAATAGAGGAACGACATTTTGTGCCACGAAAATCGTGTTCATACAGCCTTTCTCAATGTGTAACAATGTTAATGAAAGTGAATAAACTGAATAGAGGACATTTGTTTTGTGTTGCTGTATTACTTGTTCCTCTTTTTTTCTTACTTTTTGGTAGAAGTATTGTAGAGTTCGATGTATGGAGGCCAGTCTTACAACTATTTAGACACAATCTGTCCCAATCCGGAATGCCCCATTTTGGGAGGTTGTATTTTCTCCATATTAAAAACCTACCTTGTGTCTCACTTTGTCCTCATGGGGAGACAAGTAAATAGGGACTATCAAATAAAATAAAATTTATTGACAAAAAATATAAAGTGCAACAAGCCATGTAAGACAACAGTAAGAAAATGTGTACGTTTATATATCGTCCGAATCTTTGTCCAAGACTTTAAACCTGGATATGATAGACATCGTCACTACCTCTAGAGTTATGACTATGTTGCAAGATATGACATGGCAGAGAAGCGAGATCGAGTCTTCCTTTTAGGTGTATTTCAAAGTGACCAGAGTTTTTTTTCGAGGTCCACCATTCCTACGGAGGTGAGTCGGGAAGTTGCAGTTCATCTTGATGTACATTGCTGAAACAAGTAAACTAAACCCGAAAAACAAATCATGGCGTTATTTGTTGTCTATTTTAATTCCTCCCATTACTACAGCAACCAGAAAGAAAGAAAGAAGAAAAAGGAGCAGCGAGACGTAAATATCCACAGAGCAATTTGAGATGTGTCGACAGACCAGGACTTCTGACGTAACACTGGTCAAAGATTTTACATTAAGATCATCCAGCAATTTTACTTGGAGCAAAAAACTATGGCGCTGCCATCATCAGCCATCAGCGACCTGGTCGATGATGCTTGTCTCAGATTTGCCATCCCCCTGCGCACAGGTCCAAGAGTGTGCACTGTCTACGGGTGTCGTTTTGGTCGGTCAGTTGGTGCATGTGGTCTTCACGCGCTATTATGTGTGGGGGTGGGGCGCTGGCAGATTACCTGGCCATCGTGCTCTTGGCGGTGTTGTCTGACTGGCCCATGACATTGCTGGCTTCCTGTTTGTCCTTAGGCCGATTGGCTTCAACAGAGGGGATGGCATACGGCCTGAAGGTGTTTACCTTCTCAAAAGTCTGGTATGAGATGCAACCTGTGTCAACACTTTTGTACTCTCATCAATGGCAGAATCAGCAACAATCCTTGGACATGTAGCAGCATCAGCAGAGGATCGCAAGTGACCAAAATATGCTGGTCTTCTCAAAAGATTTGTATTCCAAATGATCGCTGTAGAAATGAGTAAAGCGATTGGTTCTGCTATGCAGGACTTCCTCAACCGCCTGAGTCTGTTAGTGGCATAATGCACTGGGTGCTGTTGTGAGTTGACTTGGTTTAGTGGACACCTCTCCATTGCCATTGTTCGAGGGAGTGATTCAAGCTTGCTCTCAGCTTGCCGAGCTGATGGAGTGTCCGATGGAACTTCCTGATAAATCTGCAATCGATTTTTTGGATTTGACAGTTGAAAAAGATTATTTAGAATAGTGTGGCAACAAAATAAATGTTTACATGAACTTTTAAATTTAAGTCTAATATTAATATTTTGTCAAATGTTGAATTATGTATTTATTGATGCAGACTGTTGTTCCACAACAACAAATAAAAAAGTTGTCATACATTTTAATTTGACCAATTATATTTGTTTTTGTAAGAGTCAGGGACATCATGTACGTTTTGCTTCCATTATTAGTCATTGCGGGCTATTTTGGAAATCAACTGAACTGGAAGCACACTGTTCAAGAACAAGTTAGATCAGGTACATAGAATTTCTGTAAAAAAAAAAAAGCATGCATGAAAGGGTTAAAAAAAAATGTAATTAAAATTGAATTGAAGTAACTTTTGGAGAATTTCAAACTTTCATTCCATCAAGGTTACCAATTATGACAAAAGTCATCTGATGAAGGTCAGGAAGTATGACGGCTCAAAAGTTTTGAATCTAACAACAACTGAGAAGACGAAAACAATCAGAAACATGGAAATAATATAAATAAGACCACATCTCAGAAATATCATCAAAAAGGGGTTCATTTTACTCCAATTTCCATGACGTTTTAATAAAAGTTAATGAATTCAGTCTAAAATGTCACTATTTTGTTTGCCTTCCTCCTTTGCTGAGATCTGGTGTTGTGTTCTCGGCTGGTTGGTCCTGTAGCAGTTGCATAATTACAATCTATTTTCTTTTGTATTTGCATATTCTCACTCACAGAGCGATATATATGTTGGGCGATGAGAACACTGTTCGCGTGGGAGGCAACTTCCGCTTCCACCCAAAAACCGTTTTGTAAACCCTTTTATAAAGTCAGATTTTGTGCGCTGTGTTGACAAGACGTATATTTCTTTCCGCACTTCTCCCCAGGACTTGCGCGAAAGTCCCATTTTATAGATGTCAACATGACAAGATGTTATATTTCTCTCCTCATTTCTAGCAATGACTTTGTTAGACGAGTTGAAACTCATGGACTCATTTCCATTATACATGTACATCGGCCTACATTGCATTCATAATTGTTACCGGGCCATATTTTGCGTTGATGAAACTGTTTGAATAAAATTGATTCAAATTGTAGAGAAGAATGTTGTCTTTTTAGACAAAACTTGGTGGCTTTTTTCTTCGTATCAAACACGGCCAATAGGATGGATACCTAAGCAGCAACTACCACTACAGTCCCATCTTTCCATTTATTTGGTTAAATGTGATTTCTTCTTACCTAAATAGACATGCAACATAAACGGGTTGAAGCTTTTTAGATCTTTTATTCAATCGGGGTTATGAATGGTAGGCATGGATAAAGATGATCCATTTTTTTGTTAACTATTGTATATAAAAAAAACGAAATCCGTCGAAAGAGCTGCTGACAACACCAGATCTGCAAACTCACAAGGAATCTTGCCAAAATCTTTCAGAGTATGTAAGTTAGGGCCACTGATCATAACGTTCGTCTTCCCCATATTGACATGAAAGCTCCATGTTGGGATTCCACAGGTTGAACTTTGCATGTATTTCTTCAACTGATTCAACAATAATTACCAGATCATCGGCATACAACAGTTCCCAGGAACATTCTGTATAGAATTCCCTGGATAAATGTATGATCATGCAATGATGGCAGGAGGCGCCATCTTGCTTTAAAATAGAGAACTGATAAATAGGAATAGATCCATCCTTCAAGCTTGTGAATAAGTTCCACTTAGTACAGGGAAATCAATCAGTAAAAAAAAAAAAAAGAAAAAACCCAAAGAATTAAAAAAAAAACAATAGAAAAATAAGCAATAAAAAAATAAACAAAAAAACAACAAACAAAACAATTAACAAACAATACAAAACAAACAATAAAAAACAATGGATTATTTGGACTACTGCTCTTATCTTGGATGTTATTTTCGCAACATTCTGGCCGTGTAACCTCCGACCTTCTTCAGGTGCATCTTTTCGAACTCTGGAATCTGTACAGAATTTCAAACGGAACCCATTATTTAATCCACGGGAGAAACTTGCTCTCATTCCATCAGCCATGACTGGGTAGAAGTCTTAAGTAATTCCATGAAAAATGCCAGTATACTGAAATCATATGCCCTTAATAGGTTTAAGATGAAAATTCATATACACTAAATGTACAAAAGCAAGGAAATTCACAAATTTTTACACTTTTATTGTCATTAAGTAGATGAAGTGTGTGAGGTGCGCTGAAGAAAAATTCCTACCAGTAAAATACATAGCCCTGTTGTGCTCGCATACCCTTAATGACAATAAAAGTGTAAAAATTTGGGAATTTCCTTGCTTTTGTACATTTAGTGTATATGAATTTTCATCTTAACCCTATTAAGGGCATATGATTTCAGTATACTGGCATTTTTCATGGAATGTCACTACTTTTGTAAAGGCTATGCCTCAATACAATGCCTTCTCATAACTGATATAGTTGGTAGTTTGACTAATCAAGGTATATGGTAAACTGAAATTAAAATTCCATCAACTAGACACTAGAACCTCTACCTTTGCCAAAAATCAGCTGAATCCATCAAATGGTCGATAAGATATAGAATAAAGTGTATGAATACTGGTCATTTTTAAGGTTTTTTGGAATTTTCTGGAAAACTAAGGTATATGGTAAACTGAAATTAAAATGCCATCAACTAGACCTGCTATCTCTGCCAAAAATCAGCTGAATCCATCAAATAGTTGATGACATACAAAATGGCACATACGTACGTACGTACACACAGATAACATGATTTCATGATTGAACTTTCTGGATCTCTGGGTTGCTTTGACTAATGATGCTGAAATTCTACACACTTATAGAACCTATCAAATAAAAATTTTGTGCAAAGTTTTAACTAATTTGGTTCATTGAATTTTGAGTTATGATTGATCAAAGAAATGAGATTTCCAGCATAGGCCATTCTTGAAGTCTATTAAGGGATAGAGCGCTCTCGCGCCTCCCTTGATTTGTAATAGTATTCTTATCGCCCGTAACCAACGATTGAACCTTTAACCTCCAGAGGACTGTCACTTATAAGTGCTAAGTAATAATCAGTTCTATTTGTTATGCCATAGGTCCTTGCGGATATAATAAAGGGTTCCATTCAAAATTCCGTACAGGTTCCATAGCTCGACAATATTCACCTGAAGAAGGTCCGAGTTTACATCGCCGAAACCTTGTGAGAATAACATTCAAGATGAGAACAATAGTCTGAATAATCTAAATAATACAAATTATCTATCTTCATCGAAAAAATTCCGAAACAAACAATAAAAAAATCAGAAACAGACAATAAAACCAAACAATAAAAAAAATCAGAAACAAACAATAAAAACAAACAATAAAAAATCAGAAACAGACAATAAAAACAAACAATAAAGAAAATCAGAAACAAACAATAAAAACAAACAATAAAGAAAATCAGAAACAGACAATAAAAACAAACAATAAAGAAAATCAGAAACAAACAATAAAAACAAACAATAAAGAAAATCAGAAACAAACAATAAAAACAAACAATAAAAACAAACAATAAAGAAAGGCTTGTACAGATGGTTTACTTGAATGAGTTGTCAGTGAAAAGTAATAAAAATACATTTTCTATAAAAAAGTTAAAATACTTGAAAAAAAAAAAAAAAAAAAATGTTTGTAAGTGAAATAATATCACCTCAGTCAGTTAGGTGGTAGTTGATTCTGTCGCCGTGCAGATGACAAGCCTAATGACAAAAATGAGTTCAGAATGGCACAAAATTACAGCGTAAGATACAAGCAAATTTACATAAAGTTAATAACCAGATTCATTTGTACATGAATTGATTTTACAGATCAATTATTCAGATTATTTATTCTTTTGGTTCAGTTTGAGAAAACTATGAAAGGAAAGGCCCTTGGCAAATAGAAAGGAAGGGGACAGGCACACTTTATTTGATGAAACAGCTAAAGTCATCTAACTCCGAGCTTCTATTTCCACCTGTTTATATTCGTTTCTAAGAAAACATTTAAAATAGTAGCAATGTTTAACTTGCCCACCATTATTGTAAAATTCATTTTTCTGTTTTCAGAGAAAGCAGAAAATTGTCATCTACACAATTTATAAGGGTCTACATTTGTCGAGAAATTATAGGTGGAAATGAGAGAGAGAGAGAGAGAGAGAGAGAGAAAGAGAGAGAGAGAGAGGATTAATCAAATAGCAAGTAACTCCCATGCCTGTAGGACCATTCATTGTTGTCACATAAAGAAAGAAATAAAGAATGGTTCTAAATTTAGACATGGCACCTCAAATCATCTTGTTTGGTGCAGGATTCATATTAGGAATTATATTCTTTCCAGCAAATGCCAAAAGCCTTTCCGATGTTTCTAAAAATGCACTATAATTATTGTGGAGTAGATTAATTCCAAAACAAGACATTATCACATTTTTCAGGTTACCACGTTTAATACGGTTCAGCAAATATCAGGCGCTTGGATTTCATAACTATTAGCCATGATTTACAAACAAGTTTAAATAATTTAAGACCAAGCTCAATGCTAAAAAGGCATAAAACTGTTATACCAGTAACATTTGTACCTTTTTGAAGCTGAGCCACACATTCTTTTTTTGCAAGAAGAGTTGGGGAACTTAGCCATTAACTTAATCAAATGGTCATCTCTAGCTTTGTTCTCTTTTTTCAGACAGACACTTCTCTCCTTGTCTTTATAAAAACTTACAATGGTAGTGTGCACAGCTGATATCCTACAAAATATTTTTTATCTTAATTTCATGCTGAGAATGCATTGAAAATAAGGTTCAAGAGACACAAAAAATAGTGAGCGTTTTATGCTGATGTAGTTGAACCCATCAATACCCATGGGATTATATTTGATCCATCACATGACTTAGTCATGTGACATTGCTAGGCAAAATGGTTTAATCAAAACAAAATAAAAAACAAAAAGCCCATCAGGACAAATAAGGCACACTTTGAGGTTAACAAAAAGTCTGTCCAACCTAGATTCCTTTGTTAAAAGATTGTGTAGTTTCAGCATAAAATGACCCAACAAGTGTTGACATGTCTTAAACCCAACTATTATCCAATCATAGTCCGTGATTAAACCAATTTAAATATTTAAAAAAAAATTGATCATGTCAACATGATTGTAAAGAAACACCTAACAATATTCTCACAAAATAAAACTTAAACTTTTTCTAATGCCAAAAGAGTATGTCATTAAAAAGTTAAGTATATAAAACGCATTTTTTTATATATAAAATATATCACAAAAGATAAAAAAGAACAGAGGTCTTTAGCTTTAAAATATATGAAAAATTATTAATATCAAAATGTCATTTACATTTGAGATGATGATTAAAGCTTAATACAGCAAGTGAAAGATAAAAAAGCAATAATTGTCAACATTTTGAATTCTAAATAAGATTCAATAAAAATTTATTTATATATATATATATATATATATATATATATATATATATATATATATAAGATTTTAAGAATGAATACATTCTGAAAATATTTACGTATGGTGTAAAAAAATGTACAATAATATTGATGAGATTATTTATAATTTCAAAAGTTTTTGTTTTTTTTACAATTCTTTTTTTATGCTAAAGAGATTAGAAAACATTTTCAGCAATTGTAATTTTGAAATAAAAATACATTATTTTTTATAATATTGTGTGAGAAAATATTGATGAGATTATTTATAATTTCACAAGTTGGGTTTACCTTTTTCCAATTCTTTGATCGCAAGATTAACAAAAAAATGTTCAGTTATAGCCATTTTAAACTTTGAAATATATGGACAGGATTTTTCTTTTAAATATGATCAACTGAAATGCTGCACAAGTGAGGTAAGAGTAAAAGAAAAAAGAAAAACAGTTAAATTGTAAACATCACAGACGTAAATGTTCCTATTTTAAAGAATGATGAGAGAGATACGTGAACCATAAAACGAAATTTTGGCTATCTTAAAGAATTCTAAAAATAGAGAATTACTTTTGGATTTCCAGGAAGAAAATTAAAATACCGAAACAGACACATTTTTTAATAAAATGGTTCCAGTCTCCAAGAGAAACAAAAGATTTGTTTTTTTTGCGATTCATTTACGTTGTTTAACATTCATCAGACTGTCCTCTGCTCATACCAGGTCAGTTTTGAAAAAGATTATTCATAAAATAAAATGGTTTTAAGAAAGTGGCCTGTTTACTACATAAAGACAATGTTGAAATAATCACAAACTTTTTTAATATGAATGTAAAGGTTTCTATTTTCAACGTTTCGTTTTACTTTGTTGCATCTATTTTATGGTGTGTGAATTCATTTAGTATTATTTAATACCGATAAAATAGAAAGTATCCACTCTGTCATGGCTGTCGTTTTTGAAATCCGAAATTGGCAACCAGTGTTTATCAAAAAACAGTTCAGCATTATATTTTTGGTTGATGTTTTTTTTGATTTTTTTTGGCAATTAATAATTTGTTTTCAACAACTTTTTAAAAATTATTAATACAATAAAATCAAACTTTTTTTATAATTTAAATTCAAATTTTTTATTTTGGATAATTTTTTTAAACAAATAATCAAATCGAACTTTTTTTTCATAATTGGAATGTTTTTATATTTTGAAAGTATTTTTTGAATAGCTTATTTTGAAAATATTTTTCAAATAGTGCAATAGTTTTTATAAATGGAAATTTAACAAAATTTAATTATATATATATAGCCGAAATCATTAAACATCATAGTAATAATGGTTACAACTCTTCCAAAACCGAAACAGTCTAAAATAATGAGGGACTGTTTTTTTGATAAACACTGGTTATCAATTTCCAATTTCAAAATCAGTAGCCATGACCGAGTGGATACTTTCTATTATACCGTAATACCAAAATAATATCCACTTTAAAAAGTTCATTGAATATACGTTTCTATTTTACCTGTTACTGGGGCAGAGCAGGGTGGATCCGTACACTTCAACATAATTGAACACAATAGATCCAATAGGATTTAAACTTTGCATAGTAAATTCCATAGTATGGGATAGCATCCATTAGGGCAATCATGCTCTCCCTTTATTTTCAAATGATAATATTAAAAAAACGGTGTTGGTGTACATATAGTAAGTCAGTGAGGATCTCAACATTGTATTTATATTATAAACAGGAGTTTTAAAAAATCAATTTGTTTAAAAATATGATAAATTCTGCAAGTGGAGAAACGTTTGTTGAATGTACAAAAAATAAAATTTAATCAAGAACACTTTTTTCTATTAAAAAAATTTTTTTTTGACTTAACCTATTTTTCTTAAGTTTGATCATGAAATTTTTCTCGCAATGAAAAAAAAAAATTAATTCCGAAAATATTAATAACTAAATAAACAAAATGCGTAATAAAAATTTTATAAATTCAAAATCATTGAAATAATTTTTTTTTTTTTAATATATATAGACATTCTATGTCACATGAACAAGAGTCAGGCCATGACAGACACAGATTATTTAAAGGATTTTGGTCTACGGTAAAAGTACAGAATACTTAACACTCGATAACGTGTACCCCCCCCCCAAAAAAAAACAACTAAAAAGCACAATTTATATTTAATACATGAAAATGAAATTCTCTACCTAACTAGCTAAGTTTTAACATCCATAACACTTTTTATTTCACACAGAAAAATCTTATATAAAATCTGTTTTCTCGACACTTGACTTTTAATAGCTGCCAAGACGTGTAGGCATGTTGTAGCCGCATTAAAAGTCAAGTATTAAGAAGACAGAGTTTATAGAAAAAAAAAGTGTAACATAAAAACTGTTATAAACGTTAAAACTTGGCTTATTACGTAGAGAATTTAATTCTAATGTGTTTGATGTAAATTATGTGATTTTTTTTTCATGAGTTATCAAGTGTTAACTATTCTGAATTTTTATCTGGTCCACTCATAGATCTTTATGAAGGATGAATGTCACTTATTTTTAAATCATTAGTTCAAAAGATTCCGGGTATATGACTCTTTGACCGTTTGCTAAAAAATATGAATTTTTGAGGATAGTGAAAAAGTTTAAAAATCAATATCTCAGTTGCTTTCTCACCCACAAAGCTCATTTATATACCATTCTTAAATATTTTCATATAGCATGTTATGGGAGATAAAACAATGGCGATATTCATTTTAAACTTTATTCCTATCCTTGAAAATTCAAAATTTTTGCAAAGATCAGAGTGTCGTATTTGCAAAACCCTTTGAGCATTCAATTTTTATTGCGGAGATTTATAAGTGTATATATTTGAAAAGGTATGTCTATCAAGCTTTGTAATGTAGAATTTAAATTCTTTTTAATGCTTAAATTATTTTATTTAAATATATTTATTGTTATAGTGTTTGCTATATATAATTGTTATTTTTCAGGAGATTTCTCAAAAACATTTGAATTGCATATTCAGAATGAATACCTTAGTCCGGACTTTAAGCAGAGATCAAAACTGGGTTTACTGTTCAACAATCGAATATTTAAATATGAGTGCATAGTGTAATTCTTAATTATTCTTTTCTGAATTAAAACATTTTTAATTTAGAATATTGTTGGAGCAAAAACAAAGGAACATTCATTTATAAACTTTATTACTATCCTTGAAAATGTCCATTTTTGGCAAAGGTCAGAGTGTCATATTTGCAGAACCATTTGACCTCAATATGTCCCCCAATTTTTATCATGGAGATTTAAATGTGGATCAAATTTGAAAAAGTATATCCATCATGATCTTACCCTTCATTTGACATGAATGACTATAGCAGGTTGCCACAAAATTAATACAAGATATTTTTCAACAATGAGAAATGTCCAAGGTGGGGAAGAGGGAAGGATGTTTCCCAGTGTGACAAGTATGTGGATATTAGTTATTAAGACTGGAAAGACGTAGATTCAGATCATGTAGAAGAATCTTTATTAATAGTGAAACTGTCTCTGGAGCACTTTTGGATTTTTTTCAATTACGCTAACAAGCAAATCATCGATATACGTTTCCAATCCGCGGATGTATTGGTCCTTCCGGATTAGTTGGGCCTTCTGGCTTACGATCAAGCTAACCATTTCCTGAAAGTGAAAAACAATATCAAGATTTAGAATTTATAAAGGAAATGATACTTATATATATATATATATATATATATATATATATATATATATATGTCTATTGAAGCTTTGAGTCATTTTAAACAAAAGAAAAAAGGAAAATGCAGTTTAAATTCCCAGAGAAACTAACTAAATCCAAGATATCGCAGACTTAGCATTCGTTGGAAAATTCATAAAAATTTTTTTTAAAAAGGGGGATTCAAGTATCTAACAGTGAAACAAAAACAGGGGACCTTAACTTATGCGTGAAATATTATATATATAAGAACAACTAATCCACGGTTCCCGCTAAAACTATTACTAAATATTTACAAATACACGTTTTTACTTGATAACTAGCCCTGAAGATGGATCAGGATGGGTTTGAAAGTACTAGGGCTCAAAACGAGTATGGAAAATACATCGACCAGTTCCTTCCAGCTCGAAATCCAAAAACTAATAAGGAACTTAGAAAGGATTAAAAGTAAGTTTTGCAAACAAGTTGTCCGTAACATTTAATGAAATATGTCTTAAAGAAAAAATGCTGGCCAAATATACATACATACATAAATAAATAAAATATATTGTACAGGGGGAAGGGGTCCAGTGTCATTAGTATAGTGGCTGATGTTACAGTTGCCTCAGGCCTCTCACCTTCATGGTCTTGCATTCAAGAAAAGAAAATCAATGGACTATTTGGATTACTAGTAGTTATTTTCATAATATTATAGCCGATATAACCTCTGCCCTTCTCCAGGTGCATCTTTACAAACGCGGTAATCTGTATGCAAAACTAGTGAATCTATACTGAATTTTGACTAAACTCGTTATTTAATTCATGGGTAGATTGTTCTCATTCTGTCAGCCATGTAAAAGTGTTTAGTAATTTTTTAATTTTATTCTTAGTTATTATTGCCTGTAGTGATAGTGAAGATTGACCTCTAAAAGACTGTCACTTAGAGCTGATTGATACTAAACACCTTTATCCCTTGTGCCACAGAGGCATAACATAAAAATCAATCTTATTTTATTATATCCCGACAATTTAAAAAAGTGTCTTTGCCAAAATGTGGTTCACTTCTAAGGATTACTAAAAACTGGCATCGCATCTCTAATAGATGCGACAAAAACCATCTTGGAATTTAAATAATATCCTCTGTTAACTGACAAAAATCATAGTTTGGAGTCAATTTTTGCAAATGTAGAAATTGCTCCACTCACTTATGATGAGGATCAATTTTAGTGGAAAAAGATATTTTCTAAAATTAAAAATGAACAGAAAAGCTTGAAGATTGGAATAGTCCATTATAAACAATAGGGTATATCACTACAGTATTAATACTATTTAACTGTAGCTGGAGAAAAGAAAGAGAGATAGATAGTGATGAAGATAAGAATGTGTTTTTGCTGAGGATTGGGAAATGATCATATACCCTCGAAGTAAAGTCTATACAGACTATGGGGTCGCATATAATGAAATCAAGTGATTTCTGTTCAATGGGTGGGTATATGTTTGTGCACCTGTTAAGCAAGCATAAATCATTTTCATTGAAATTCTTTTCTCAAGTTATACACTTTTTGTTTATATTTTTGCATCCCCATAGCTTATTGCAACTACAGACTCCTAATCAGCTTATGATTGGCTAATAGCAAAAAAATCTTAAATCAAGATGAATTTCCTAACCTGGGGGTCATGGCCTTCCACCGATTTTTCAACCTGCCTAAGCAACTCCCTCTTGCATGTATGAAATTTAACGTAAAATGATTCCCATTTCTAGACCATTCTGGCTTTTTAGGGTAGTTAACCCCCTAAATTTGTTTTGCTATGGGAGATAAATTCTGTGTATGTTTTTTTGAGGAGGGGGGGGTAAGGGGGGTATGCTGAAAGTATGAGTATAAGCCTCCCCTTACCAACCTTCCTTAACCGTACAACTAACTCAGTCAGAGTTGCCCCCCCCCCATTCGCTTAACCCTACTGCTAACCATAAGTTCACGTGGCAAGCCCCCTCCCTCCAAACACTATTTATTTGGAGTTCTCTCTTTTGGTGTCAGAGAGGTTTCCATAGATAAGGGTGGTTTGTATCCCTGGCAGGGAGATGATTTTGACGTTAGTTTTTGCAGGGAGGTGTCTCCATCTTCTCACATACAGCACCTGGTATTCCCAAATGGTAACCCATCTGGTTTACAACTGGACATATGTAGGTAATTGTTATGGTGTAAGCTGATCTACCTATTACAGGAATAAATGGACTTACCCAGGCACAATAAATACAGTTATGACTAAATATTGTGGAAGCAATTGGTTGTAATTATGGCCCAGAATCATAGCGCATACTTCTGTAACATACTTTTGTTAATACACTTTTGTTAATTATACCACTGAGTTTGTCTTGATTATTACCGGCCTGCAAGGCCACAACAGTAATGTATGTAGTGATATTGGTATTAATATGTAAGGGTTACTAATCGCCTGAGGCGTTATAACTGGGGAATATTCAAAGGGCTGCTCATACATTTTTGTAGAGTACTCTCTGATAGTTTATATGCAGAAACACAATTATTGTCTATGTAAGATTAGCAATAATTGAATTTTTTCACTTTCATCATTCAGTTCAGATTTAATATAATTCGTTATTACTTCAAAGACGGTGATCATATCAATTTTTCCTGTCACATAATCATATAAACCATCTGCGGGAGAGGTTTGGATTACCTACTAGACATTATCCAGAAGTGTCTTCGGTCTTTGACAAATTTGTGTTCCAAACAATCACCGTGGAGACAAGTGGAGTGATAGGCCCTGCATTGCAGAGCTTCCTCAACAGCCTTGCTCTACTAATGACATGCCACACTGGGGACCATCATGACTTGACTTAGCTTGGCTTTATGGGCGCTTCTCCAGAGCCACCATTCGAGGAAAACCTTGAGCCTGCTCTTGGAACGTTTGATGGGGGCTTCCTGATGTTCAAAGTGTTGGATTTTTGAGTTTGGTGGTTGAAAAGGATTTTAGTGAACTTTTGGATTTAATTTATATTTTGTCAAGTATTGAATTGTGTATTAGTTGAATAAAATTTCCGTGGTGTTTTACAATAGTTAACAGAAAAAAAGGGTGAAAAAAAAACCCAAATAGGCAACAAATTAATGTTACCAGAGGCAAGACAAGTTACTTTTCTACCTACCTGGATAAGTTTTTTTTGTGTTTTAAAGTGTTTTAATGTGTTTTTATTGCATTATAATAATCCGATAAAACTACAATGGATTTTATCTTTTTTTTTTCAAAATGGCTACAGTCCGGGTTCTGGAATTTGCCGAAGACCCTTTCTTTTTTCTGTTAACTCGATTTTTAAGAAATAGTCAACTAATGCCTGTACTAAACGCCTTAAAATTAACTTTTCTACCTAATTGAAAGAGTCGGAACAGGTATTTGTTGACTATTTCTTGAAAAGCGAGGTAACAGAAAAATAAAAAGGGTCTTCGGCAAATTCCGGAATAGGAATCGTAGCCATTTAAAAAAAAAAAAGATAAAATCCATTGTAGTTTTATCAGATTATTAAAATGCAATAAAAACACGTTAAAATACTATAAAACACAAAAAAAAAATCATCCATGTAGATAGAAAAGTATTTTTTTCTTGCCTTTGGTAGCACTTAGTTGTTGCCTATTTGTTTCTTTCACTCTTTTTTTCTGTTATCTGTTGTAAAACATCGCCGCCAACATTTCTTTCTTGATAATAATATTGCAAAATAATTTAAAAAAACGTTACAATGTTTACCATTATTCGTGTTTAAGAAATCAAGTTTGAAAATAAAACTCTAAAAAATCGTTTTTCGTAGATTTGCAAAGCCAGCAGGACATCCAATGAAATTTCCCAATATTTTCATATAGGTTTTGAAAAAGGACATTTTATTAATTAATTATTATTTGTTGTTGTTTTTAGAAAATGTTACATTTTTTTACATATGATTGAAAATTTTTTCAATTTTTTAATTTTCAAATTTATTGTTGTTTGTACAAAGAATATTTAAAAAAAAAATATGTAGAATGTCAATGAATAAAATATTAGGTGAATGAAGATTTTATAATTTGAGCAGATCAGCATTCGGATATTAAAGAAAATCCTGCTTACATCTTTGTGCATGCTTCTGTACCGTCCGATTAAGTCTTCGGTGAGTAAGTTGTCAGAATGATAGTCGTAGAGCAAGTCGGAGAATTCTGGTAACCGGCCATCAAAATTAAATGAAATTGGTCGCCTCTTTGATCCAATAAAACTTCGATTTTCTGTTTGGAGAAAAAAAAATGTAGTTTTATACAAGTAAACATTTGCTTTTTTGTCTGCATAAATAAAATGACGTGCATACTTCCAGTTTAGATTCAAATTTAGCATGCAGAGAAGCTATAAAGGAATTTAAATTTCAAACAAAATGAAATGTTTAGCATAAGGAATAGTCGATAAGTATGGCAACAAACTAGTAGAAATAAGAACACATCTATAAAGCAGAACCGATAGTGCGGTCGATTCAAACGACCATAATCATCTGTTGTTAACTCTAGAAGTCATGGAAGATCAAAAGTAGTACCAAAAAAGCCATTTCCCATGAAAGTAAAAATGTAATTTGAAAATTCCATAAAAAAAAAAATAGAGAGAAATTAAAAAAACAAAAAACAAAACAAACAGAATGAGATCAGAATTGACCTGGGTTTATTGAATATATAAAATTGAATCAGTCAGATTCTCGATTTTTGTCATCGATAGCTTTCGTTCTACAAAATTAATATTTCATTCAAATAGTCATTTTATTTTGTTGATTGTTGGTCCATGTTAAGAAAAATAAAATGTAATTCGAGTTAATTCCTTTCAGAAAATAAGCTATCCGATTAAATTTATTTTGTATAGCCGGTATTTTTTTATAAAAAGGGAGATAAATCTACATTCGTCCATTACAGACTTACTTCCCTTTTGTTGGAGCAAACATAAAATTTATAAAAAAAATAAAACGGTATCGTTTCAAAAGAAACATAAAACAAACTACAAATAAATACACTACCAGGCAATTTATAATAAAGAAAAAATAAACCACAGCAAAAATCAACATATGACAATGGTCTTTTAAAGTGTACGAAACTCAGTGTAAATTTAGGAACTCTGAGGTTAATTGTAACTTAAAGAATTCTTTCTGTTTTTGCTGGAGATGGGGCATCCTACCGGATGCTAGACATTCACCAGCTATTTCAGACACTCCAGCTTAGAGATCTTTTTAAGATTCTAACCGTTCCTTTTAAGTGCAATTGTTTGTATTTCTCTTGCACTCAGTTTACCGGGTATACTCGCCAGATAGCTTTTGAAATTCTTTTTCGTTAGTCCTGTTGCTCGTATAATTACTGGTATGATGGAGATTTTTAGTATCAGCTGTTTTATGTATTTTTAAATATTTATAGCATAGAAGACTACACAAAATGATTTAAATAAATACCATTTCATTGGTTAAAAAAAAATTATTTTGTGTTTCTCATGAACTTATATATATATATATATACAGGGTTTTCAAAATGTCATCTATTTTAAGATTTTAATAACATTAAAACTGTATTTCTAACAATAACAGGGATATGAGTAGCCAATGGCAAAAATAAAGCTGAACTTCCCAACCTGGGGGCCACTACCCCGTGTGTGTGTGTGTGGAGAGGGCAGCACAACAAAAGCAGCTTTTGTCCTAAACAACTCAGTTTCAACTAAGAAAGTCACAATTAAGAGCAAGACACCGAGTGTGTATGTAGAGCGAAGAAACTGGAAGTCATTCTTTGATGAAACAAAAGTCATCTAATTCCCATAGCCCCAAATGAATTGCTTGAAGTCTTAACTTTCACAGCAAAATTTACATTTTCAATTTTCAGAGAGAACTGTCATAAGAGGAAAAATCAGCTTTTTCTTATTAAAAAAAAACGGAATTCAGTCAAAAAAGCTGAGAACTCACATCTATGAGAGGTTCTCGCAATTTAAGCAAAAATCCGCTTTTTATGGATTAAAAAAATAGGAATCCTGCTAAAAACTCACATATCTGTAATAAGAAAACTTATACACAATGAACAATATATATTAAAAATGTCTGTCATTCAACTGAATGTCCCCTACTTACCACACATTTCTGCAAACGGCTCACAAATGATTGCATCACATTTTCCAAAAATTCCGAAGTTATTCTCAAAATTTTTTCTTTAATAAATCACTTTAATTGATCACTTGTTCGTAATTTTCTTCTGAAAGCTTAATTTTTAAAGAAACCCCACAAGAAAACACCAGAAGGAACCACATTGCCATAAGAATAACTATTCTAACATGCTCTTTGCAGTAGAATAGGGTCGTATGTTGTTTTTTTTCTGGTCCAGAATAGACCTGGGAGCAGTGGTAAGTAAAAAGTGGTTTCACACTCCCCAAAGCTCCCAACTGGGTGCAGTTTAATGTTATTCCCAGGACATATTCTATTTTTTAATTTTTTTTAGTTTATTATATATTTTTTTAGTCCTCAAGAATAATAAAATTGTCTCCATATTAACTTTTTCAAATATATCTTTCATGTTATCAGCATCAAAAAACAGTTGTCTAGTGTGAGTGAAATCATCAAATTCCATCATGAAAAAATATTTTGTGTTTCAAACAAAGGGAAGTAATTATGTACTGACGAATACAGAATTACGCCCCTTTTTTAAGATGGCATCCATATGATAATAATTCTGACCCAGCCAAAGTATTTTCTGGAAGGAATTACATTGAATTACATTTTAATCTCAATAACATGCTACAACGATCCACAAAAAGAACTGACTGACCAGAATAAAATATTGATTTTGTAGGAAGAAAGTTATTGATGGGTTTACTTTATATATTAGATATTTTCTCAAAAAATAAATAGTCAAAATTATTTGTACACCTATAAAAATAAATATTTTGACACATTTCTTATAATTTAATATTCATATGATGCCAGACTTTTTATGTTATTAAATAATAATAAAAAAAGAATATAAAACTCAATTTTGAAAAGGATAGGTTTAAATATGAGAAGAAAAATAAACAAAAGAGGAAAAAGACAAAATTATTTGTACAGTGTGAAAAGAAATGAAAAATTGAACAATTTTCCCAATAGCATGACCTGACATCTTTATAACTTGCTGCAATCGTTTTCTTAAGTTTTTGATTTGAACAAATCGTTTATGGGATTTTCTTCCATTCTTCAATAGTTATACATTCTAATTCCAGAAGATTTTTTTTGTTGACCAGCGATTTATTCAAAGTTAGTTCTTGCCATAGATTTTCAATAAGATTCAAGTCAAGACTCATTGAACGCCATAGCAAAACTAATTTATTTTCTGAAGCCACTCAGTCACTATATATATATATATATATATATATATATGGGAAAATGAAAAAGGAAAACCAAAAAATGGATGTTTTTTATGTGTACATCAACGTTTCGTCTTTATTTATAAGACTTCATCAGGATGAAGTCTTATAAATAAAGACGAAACGTTGATGTACACCTAAAAAACATCCATTTTTTGGTTTTCCTTTTTCATTTTCCCATCACGTCGGATTACCTTCATCCTTCTCCTCCCATATATATATATATATATATATATATATATACAGAGCTTTACGCGCTCCACTACTTTTGGAGCTGCTCCCGCTCCTGCTCCAACGCCCAAAATTGGAGCTCTCACGCTCCCCATTTTCAAAAAGGAGCCGCTCCTGCTCCAACTCCTATAAAAAAGGAGCGGCTCTTTTTCAGCGCTCAATAATAAAAATATACCTTCTTTCATAAACGTTGTATTCTGCCAATGAGTGGTCAAAGGATAGGGGTGGGCGTCAAAGGATCTCGTCAATATGGGTTGAGATGTCACTTTAAGTGTAAGACCGTAAGATAATATTTGACAAAATCTCGCTAATATTGTGAGAGTTATAGGAGAACATGTCGGACGAAGTATAGGATTATACGTAAATTTTCGTTTCTTGAGAACAAGAAAACAATTTTGCTTTTTTAAATACATTGAAATTTTCTAAGAATTTAAAGCCAGTTTAAATGACTTTCTACTCGATAGTTTATAAATTCCTTTCAAGTTTTGCACACACACGAAGTAATTGATGTTTTGTCAATTAAAATGGCTGACTTGTTTACGAAGAAATCTAAATGAATTATGATGGATTTTATCTTGTAACCTGATTACGAACCGGCTTGAAATAATAACATTATTTAGACAACGATTTTTTACATGGGGAGAATGGGGTGGTGGTGCTTTGTTAACTATTCTGTACTTTCACGTAACAATTTAATAAACAGAAGATATCGTAAAAATTGAATTTAACTTGAAAATTTGATGTAAAAAATAACCTGGTCCAAACCTTTAATTTCGTAACGTAATTATGAACCGGATTGAAATAACATTATTTAGAAAGCCATTCTTAACATGGAGTGAGGGGGACTTTATTTAACTATTCTATACTTTCACCTAACAATTTAATAAACAAAATATATCGTAAAAATTTAATTTAACTTGAAAATCTTATCTAAAAAATAGTCCGGTTCGTAAACTGCACAAGTACCAAAAAAATAATACAAAAAATATTCTTCACTGGGGAGGGGGTAGCCCCGTATTTACAAGTATATCTCCTGTAAAAACGGTTCTAAAATCTATTTTCAATCGATATTTATTCGATAATTTCTGAATTTTCCTACTTGGCCAAAATTGCAGAGTTTTCCGTTACCGAATTTTCCATTTACAAATTTTCTGTTGCCGAGTTTTCCTAAATTGTGTATTATACATATATACTTCTATCCAGTCAAGTAGACTATCTAGTCTAAGAGAAGAAAAACAACATAACTTTTACTAGTACACTTAGGAACGGTATGAATCCACATATATCCTCCCCAAAGTTATATGAATTAAATAGTAGGGTAGACTGTACTCTGAAACCTTGATTGGGAAACTTACCTCCCCTATCTAGAGTGCTAATTTTCAGAGTTTTTATTCAACAAAAAGATAGCAGTGTACTATTTAAAAGGGCCTTAGTAATTATCTTAGGTCAGCTAGTAAACATTTTGAATTCTCTCTCTCGCCCCCCTCCCGACCTGCACTCAGATGGTGTCAAAATCGTTCGTACCCCTAACTCAAATGTATTTCAACTTTATTTAATCTTTCAAAAGAAATAGAATGCTCAAGTCACTGACTGCAATAAAAACTTTAATGACGCCTTTGATCTGTCTCATCGCTTGATAGCAAGTCGACGGGGTTGAGGGGGGGGGGGGGGTAACGAATAAAACAATAAAAAAAAAAGATTGTTAAAAACATTACAATTAAATTGTCTTTCGCCTGAGCCCCCTCCCTCTCTCTACCAGAGATATAATTTTTTTAAATAATTCAGAGTAAACTCTGAGACTTTCTTTACTTTTCCTTTATATTGCTGAATAAAAAACTAATGTTTAAAAAAAATCAAATAATTTTGGAGCGCGGAGCGATAAAACCACCGCTCTTTAGTCCCAAATGGAGTTATTCAAATTTAAAGATAGGACCCTTATTTTGGCCCACCCTGTATATATATATATATATATATATATATACAGGGTTTTCAAAATGTCATCTATTTTAAGATTTTAATAACATTAAAACTGTATTTCTAATAATAACAGGGATATGAGTAGCCAATGGCAAAAATAAAGCTGAACTTCCCAACCTGGGGGCCACTACCCCGTGTGTGTGTGTGTGGAGAGGGCAGCACAACAAAAGCAGCTTTTGTCCTAAACAACTCAGTTTCAACTAAGAAAGTCAAAATTAAGAGCAAGACACCGAGTGTGTATGTAGAGCGAAGAAACTGGAAGTCATTCTTTGATGAAACAAAAGTCATCTAATTCCCATAGCCCCAAATGAATTGCTTGAAGTCTTAACTTTCACAGCAAAATTTACATTTTTAATTTTCAGAGAGAACTGTCATAAGAGGAAAAATCAGCTTTTTCTTATTAAAAAAAAAAACGGAATTCAGTCAAAAAGCTGAGAACTCACATCTATGAGAGGTTCTCGCAATTTAAGTGAAAATCCGCTTTTTATGGATTAAAAAAAATAGGAATCCTGCTAAAAACTCACATATCTGTAATAAGAAAACTTATACACAATGAACAATATATATTAAAAATGTCTGTCATTCAACTGAATGTCCCCTACTTACCACACATTTCTGCAAACGGCTCACAAATGATTGCATCAGATTTTCCAAAAATTCCGAAGTTATTCTCAAAATTTTTTCTTTAATAAATCACTTTAATTGATCACTTGTTCGTGATTTTCTTCTGAAAGCTTAATTTTTAAAGAAACCCACAAGAAAACACCAGAAGGAACCACATTGCCATAAGAATAACTATTCTAACATGCTCTTTGCAGTAGAATAGGGTCGTATGTTGTTTTTTTTCTGGTCCAGAATAGACCTGGGAGCAGTGGTAAGTAAAAAGTGGTTTCACACTCCCCAAAGCTCCCAACTGGGTGCAGTTTAATGTTATTCCCAGGACATATTCTATTTTTATTTTTTTAGTTTATTATATATTTTTTTAGTCCTCAAGAATAATAAAATTGTCTCCATATTAACTTTTTCAAATATATTTTTCAGTTATCAGCATCAAAAAACAGTTGTCTAGTGTGAGTGAAATCATCAAATTCCATCATGAAAAAATATTTTGTGTTTCAAACAAAGGGAAGTAATTATGTACTGACGAATACAGAATTACGCCCCTTTTTTAAGATGGCATCCATATGATAATAATTCTGACCCAGCCAAAATATTTTCTGGAAGGAATTACATTGAAGTACATTTTAATCTCAATAACATGCTACAACGATCCACAAAAAGAACTGACTGACCAGAATAAAATATTGATTTTGTAGGAAGAAAGTTATTGATGGGTTTACTTTATATATAAGATATTTTCTCAAAAAATAAATAGTCAAAATTATTTGTACACCTATAAAAATAAATATTTTGACACATTTCTTATAATTTAATATTCATATGATGCCAGACTTTTTATGTTATTAAATAATAATAAAAAAAGAATATAAAACTCAATTTTGAAAAGGATAGGTTTAAATATGAGAAGAAAAATAAACAAAAGAGTAAAAAGACAAAATTATTTGTACAGTGTGAAAAGAAATGAAAAATTGAACAATTTTCCCAATAGCATGACCTGACATCGTTATAACTTGCTGCAATCGTTTTCTTAAGTTTTTGATTTGAACAAATCGTTTATGGGATTTTCTTCCATTCTTCAATAGTTATACATTCTAATTCCAGAAGATTTTTTTTGTTGACCAGGGATTTATTCAAAGTTAGTTCTTGCCATAGATTTTCAATAAGATTCAAGTCAAGACTCATTGAACGCCATAGCAAAACTAATTTATTTTCTGAAGCCACTCAGTCACTATATATATATATATATATATATATATATATACAGAGCTTTACGCGCTCCACTACTTTTGGAGCTGCTCTCGCTCCCGCTCCTGCTCCAACGCCAAAATTGGAGCTGGCTCCTCTCATGCTCCCCATTTTCAAAAAGGAGCCGCTCCTGCTCCAACTCCTATAAAAAAGGAGCGGCTCTTTTTCAGCGCTCAATAATAAAAATATACCTTCTTTCATAAACGTTGTATTCTGCCAATGAGTGGTCGAAGGATAGGGGTGGGCGTCAAAGGATCTCGTCAATATGGGTTGAGATGTCACTTTAAGTGTAAGACCGTAAGATAATATTTGACAAAATCTCGCTAATATTGTGAGAGTTATAGGAGAACATGTCGGACGAAGTATAGGATTATACGTAAATTTTCGTTTCTTGACAACAAGAAAACAATTTTGCTTTTTTAAATACATTGAAATTTTCTAAGAATTTAAAGCCAGTTTAAATGACTTTCTACTCGATAGTTTATAAATTCCTTTCAAGTTTTGCACACACACGAAGTAATTGATGTTTTGTCAATTAAAATGGCTGACTTGTTTACGAAGAAATCTAAATGAATTATGATGGATTTTATCTCATAACCCGATTACGAACCGGCTTGAAATAATAACATTATTTAGACAACGATTTTTTACATGGGGAGAATGGGGTGGTGGTGCTTTGTTAACTATTCTGTACTTTCACGTAACAATTTAATAAACAGAAGATATCGTAAAAATTGAATTTAACTTGAAAATTTTATGTCAAAAATAACCCGGTCCAAACCTTTAATTTCGTAACGTAATTATGAACCGGATTGAAATAACATTATTTAGAAAGCCATTCTTAACATGGAGTGAGGGGGACTTTGTTTAACTATTCTGTACTTTCACCTAACAATTTAATAAACAAAATATATCGTAAAAATTTAATTTAACTTGAAAATCTTATCTAAAAAATAGTCCGGTTCGTAAACTGCACAAGTACCAAAAAAATAATACAAAAAATATTCTTCACTGGGGAGGGGGTAGCCCCATATTTACAAGTATATCTCCTGTAAAAACGGTTCTAAAATCTATTTTCAATCGATATTTATTCGATAATTTCTGAATTTTCCTACTTGGCCAAAATTGCCGAGTTTTCCGTTACCGAATTTTCCATTGACGAATTTCTGTTGCCGAGTTTTCCTTTGACGAGTTTTCCTAAATTGTGTATTATACATATATACTTCTATCCAGTCAAGCAGACTATCTAGTCTAAGAGAAGAAAAACAACATAACTTTCACTAGTACACTTAGGAACGGTATGAATCCACATATATCCTCCCCAAAGTTATATGAATTAAATAGTAGGGTAGACTGTACTCTGAAACCTTGATTGGGAAACTTACCTCCCCTATCTAGAGTGCTAATTTTCAGAGTTTTTATTCAACACAAAGATAGCAGTGTACTATTTAAAAGGGCCTTAGTAATTATCTCAGGTCAGCTAGTAAACATTTTGAATTCTCTCTCTCACCCCCCTCCCGACCTGCACTCAGATGGTGTCAAAATCGTTCGTACCCCTAACTCAAATGTATTTCAACTTTATTTAATCTTTCAAAAGAAATAGAATGCTCAAGTCACTGACTGCAATAAAAACTTTAATGACGCCTTTGATCTGTCTCATCACTTGATAGCAAGTCGACACCGTTGGGGGGGGGGGGGACAAATAAAACAATAAAATAAAAAGATTGTTAAAAACATTACAATTAAATTTTCTTTCGCCTGAGCCCCCTCCCTCTCTCTACCAGAGATATAATTTTAAAAAATAATTCAGAGTAAACTCTGAGACTTTCTTTACTTTTCCTTTATATTGCTGAATAAAAAACTAATGTTTAAAAAAAATCAAATAATTTTGGAGCGAGGAGCGATAAAACCACCGCTCTTTAGTCCCAAATGGAGTTGCTCCCGCTCAACTCCCGCTGAATATAAAATGAGCCCTCCTCTCCTTCGCTCCTTTTTGGAGGGCTCCATAAAGCCCTGTATATATAATATATATATATCATAATCATCATCATAATATTCGGTTTAAGATCTGTTTTACATGCTGGCATGTGTTGGACAGCTTTTAGAAATTGATTTCCAAACTTATCTCTGGTCAGGTTGTTTTGGAAGTCATTTCCTTAACTGAGGTAAATTTTTTATAGGCAAGATGCCCGTTCCTGACGCCAACCCAATGAGGTGATGGGGACCAGTGTTTTTATTGAGACACCATCTCAAGGTGATTGGCCAATAAGGCTAAAGGGCGCTTCACCTGATCTTTACTGATGATTTAAAAAGAAAACATTTTTTTGTTTGTTTTTCTTTCAAATTCTGCGATGCTAATCAAACAAACAGTGTGCCTGTTTAAAGTGTAAATCCACTGATGTTATTAAAAAACTATGTTTTTTTTTGTTTAATGATTCATAATTAGTATATATGTGATTAAGTGGAGGGTGACATTCAAACATCTGACTGATATTTCAGAAAGAAAGAGAGAGGGGTGGTGGAATAGAAAAGCTTGTAACTCAAACATGCAAAGCCAACTTTAGTTAGTTATCAGTTTTAAAATAAGTTGAATAAAAAGGAAACAGTGGATAACTTACGAGGGCGTTTATAACCAAAATCAATGTCGGGTCTTGATTTACATCGTCCGTGGATTCCATTGGTGAGCTTTTCTTCAGACAGATCTTTCGAATTTGGGACGGACCCAGGCAGTCCACTGAAGCTGCCAGATCTCTGCGTTAAACCAGTCGGAAACCTGGGGTAGTGAAAGGGGACTCTGAAATTATAATCGTCATTAGCGATTCCGTTTGGCTTACTCCCGGTTTCATCGTTGGATTTCCTGGGGCCGGCCCCACTCTCATCAGCTTCAGATTCTGAATCTGCATCCTGGTCATAGCTGTACGGACTTTGTTTACGTAAACGTCGTTGTCTTCGTTTTGCCTTATGCTGTGCGCTTGATTCTTTTAAGACGTCATTTGGGACACTTGTGTCTAACATGTGCGTGCCGTTAGTGCTTGTACTATTGATAGTAATACAAGAAGATGGGCGTAATTTTATCTGCGAAGAAGAAGTAGAAGGTACGGACGTATCTTTGAGGATGCCATGCGAAGGAGGGTCTTTGAGAGTGCCATTTGAGACGCTCGTTTCCAAAGGGTGATGGGCAGAAGAATTGATGTGGCCGGTAATAATACAGGAGGAGGGGCGAGACTTGAGGCTAACAGGAGCGGACTGACTTGGTTGAGGCATACTCGGTCTTCGTTGTTCCTTATGTTCTGGAACTGACTGGAGGTACTTCTCGACAGTATTCGTAGGGGTAGCAGATTTATCTGGCCTTGGGAGAGTAGATGACTTGATATTGTAAGGGTCTTTTTTGCACGACAATGTGAGGTTTTCTAGAGATTTGTGTAAAGCTTTTTGGTTTTCTGTAAAGAAGAAAGAAAAATCAAACATAAGATATTTTGTTAATCACAATTATTTTTATATGTATGCATATATATATATATATATATATATATATAACATATAAAGTTATCTTGTGAGATTTTAAAAGTTGTACCTAAATAACATTTATTCTGAATAGACAATTATCATTTTTATTGTTGTACCATTTTATTTGCACTATAATTACAGTTTGTGTAAAAATGATGTAGTTCTGCCTGGACAACTGGGAAAATGGAAACATTTTAAAATTATGACCAAAACAAATCAAAATCAGTCAGTCGCTCTTCCATCTGCTCTATTTCGCGTGTGTGTGTGTGTGTGTGTGTGTGTGTGTGTGTGTGTGTGTGTGCGTGTATAAATTTGTTATTCCACATATGCTTCTAAAGAAGTGTTTTAAGGATGATTGGTGATGTATGAAGCATAAAAACGAGGTTGTTGTTTTTGTAATTATTATATTTTATTCTAATATGTCGAGCAGTCCTCCGTCCTTTGTCAAAAAATAATACGAAATGAAGAAAATTGAAACTACGGTTTCGATCTTCTACATTTCGTATCATTTTTTGACAAAGAGCGGAGGACTGCTCGAAATATTAGAATAAAATATAATAATTACAAAAACAACAACCTCGTTTTTATGCTTCATACATCACCAATCATCCTTAAAACACTATATATAGATATATAAGCACATTAGTACTGGCAAGGCACTTTGTTAGGATGGTCTACCTGTTAAACTTTTGAAGACTGGAAGTGAAAATGTTATCCATGCAGTATTCAATCTGATCTCTAAGGTCTGGCACGGCACTCATGTACTCAAAGACTGGATAGATGGTATCTTAGTGTCTCTTTATAAGGGCGATGGCGGGAAGGGTGTGTGTGATCACTATCAGGGTATCACACTCCTAGAAGTTGTCGGCAAAGTTTTTGCTAGACTTCTGTTGAACAGGCGGATGGAAGATATTAGTTCGACTACTACTCTCGAATCAGAGTGGCTTTACATCTGGCAGAGGAACCATCGACATATTTGCTGCTTGTCAAATTCAAGAGAAATGCATCAAGCAGTGGGTGCCATTATACCAAGTTTTCATTGACTACATGATTCCATCAACCATGATGCTTTGTGGATGATTCTTGGGGAAGTAGGGTGTCCACCACTTTTCATGAGCATGCTCATGCAGATGCATGCGGACATGAAAGCTCGGGTCACCTTTAACGGACAATTGTCTGAGGTGATTCCGATAGATAATGGGGTAAAGCAGGGCGACATTCCGGTACCAACATTCTTCTCCATATTCTTTGCTGTTATGCTCTTTGCATGCATTCCACGACTGTGATAAAGGTGTTTTTTTTTCAATTTAGAACTAATCCGGTAACTTCTCTATTCTGATGACGTTGACTTTCTTACCCACACAGCTGAAGATATGCAACTCATTATGGATCTTTTTTCTGTCTCATGCACAGTGTTTGGTCTTAAAATTAGGCTGAAAAAGACAAAAGTCATGTTCACACTGGTACCTGGGGAATCATACGTTGAGCCAGATATTTGGATCTATGGCAGTTCGTTAGATGTGGTAGATACCTTTGTGTATTTTGGCAGCACCTTTTCAAGGGATGGCTCCCTTAATGCAGAAATACATTTCCGGATACAGAACGCCTCTGTTGCCTTTGGAAAACTTGAGAAACGAGTTTGGGAAGATTGACGTATCATCTATGAGACCAAGCTCTGTATGTACAAGACCTGTGTCTTGACGGCTCTGTTGTATTCATGTGAGGCGTTGACCATACATCGTAGATATGTTGAACAGCTTGAATGCTTTCATCAGAAATGTTTGAGGTGCATACTCAGTATTAAGTAGCAAAGTAAAACACCTGACAGTGAAGTACTTGTCAATACGGGATACACAAGCATCGAGTCTATGATAATCACTGCTCACATGCGTTAGGGCAGGTCACATAGTTATCATGGAGGATGATAGAATTCCGTAACAACTATTTTATGGTCAACTGCGGGCTGGGAAGCAACCACAACATAAGTCCAGAAAAAGGTACAAAGACTGTATCAAAGAAAATCTGAATAGACTAGGTATGGACTCTCAGAATTGGGAAACATTGGCCTTGGGGAGAGTCACATGGAGAACACACATGAAGGGTTGTGCAACCTTTGAAAATAATCGCATAGAGTATGAAAGATTTAAGCATAGATTGCGCAAAGGCTGGCAGAATAACCTTCATGAAGGCACAGAGCTAGAAGTGTAACAAATGTGATCGTATTCTTCTATCAAAGGTTTGCTATGTCCATCATTTGAAGTCTCATGTTAGATCAGGGTCACTATCTACCCTTCATCCAAGGCCAAACATTCTGTCGTGTGTAATGTGTGAGAAAAATTGTAAATCAGCACCAGGTCTTAAAAGGCACATGGCAGTATCAAAAAAATATTCCACAAAGCAATCTCATCAATTCAGTCAAAGCTTCTTCTTTCATCTGTCACCCATGTTTCCAGCCTTGCAGGTCAGGGCTGGTCTTCAAAATACTCTACAATCATGTAAGGAAAGACAGTAATGGCACTGACAACAGTTGAGAACAAAGAGACAGCATTCATCTGTCAGGATGGGCAATAACCATATATATATATAACTTCCTGCACTGAAGATTGCGTTAGCATGAAACATCGATGTCTGTAGGTAATAAATAATTAATATTTATTTATAAAAAAATATATTATTATAAGCCCCCTTTACTTAAAGGTTGGGCACTCTGAGTGAGTTTAATAACAAGCAGTACAAATAGCTTCATGCAAAATCGAAACACAGTTTGTTGATCACTTTCAATTGCTCGTGTAAAAATACCCACCGACTCGGTATTTACAAAGTTAAAATTCCTCCTTAATTATTATCTAATTCGCTATGGCAGAGGGGTTAACGCTCTTGACTACGAATCAGTGGCGATTTGTGATCAGAGTTCGAGCCCGCCGACTGTTGAGAATTAACTTCCTGCACTGAAGATTGCGTTAGCATGAAACATCGATGTCTGTAGGTAATAAATAATTAATATTTATTTATAAAAAAAAATATCATATATATATATGAATAAAAATGGGGATAAAATGATCCAACGTAACGGAAAATGAAAAAGGAAAGCCAAAAACTATATTATTTCTGTATTCCTCAACGTTTCGTCTTTATTGTAGACTTCCTCAGGATGAAGAAAAATACAGAAAAAAATCATACAGTCATTAATTTTTATTTACTTGAAAACGTTAGAGTTTTTGCATGGTTGTGAATGAAAAAGGCAAAAATTAAAAAGGCGATTTTGGTTAACCCGTTATCAGTTACGCAGTTTAAGGGAAAAAGAAAATGGGGTGACAGCTGGGAGTTATTAATTTGTAGTTCTATTTTTAGCTTAAGTCAATCGTGTCAAAACCGAGTGTGGCCGATAGTAAATATGGGGGAGGGAGCGAAAGTCTGAACTTATTGTCATGTTTCGAATTAAAAAGGAAAGAAGAAAAAAAATTATATTTTTTTATGAATGTAAGTGCATGGAGATTAATTCTGATTAAAACGACAATTGTGGTAAAAAGAGAGAAGGAGGAAATAATACCTATTAGTTTATTTATTTAAGTGTGAATGTATTATTTCTTTCTATTTATTTTATTACTTTATTTGTGTCTCATTAATTAACCAATAAATTGCTTTGCAATATGTGGAAATATGTGTAAAAGAGAGTTTATTTATTTATGTGTGAATGTATTTATTCATATTTATTTAGTTCATTATTTGTGTATTATTAATTGATCACTAATTATTAAAATATTCATGATTATATAAGTCTATGTATATTCAATATGTGAATATATGTAAAAAAGAGCAAGGAAATAATATTCATTCATCGTTTCTTAATTTATGTGTGAATGTATGTATTTATTCCCATTTATTTAATTATTAGTGTATTATTAATTAACCAAATATTATTAACATAATTATGAGCATAAAAAGTGTATACATATGCAATATGTATATATAAGTGTGAGAGAGAGATGGAAATGATATCTACTAATTTATTTATGTGTGAGTGTCTTTATTTATTCCGATATTTTTAGTTATTTGTGCATATTTATTAATAGAACATGTGGTATGGGATGGTTATCCAGGCTCTGATGTTAATTTTGGTTCCACCATGATGAATTTGTTAATTAATAGAGATAAATTATAGAAACCATTTCGTTGTTTGATGGTGTTGGAATTTGTGATGAGTGCTGCTTCAAGGAGTCTGCATCGATATTTATTTGATATGAATTTAATGATTTTAGCCTGTTCAAAATTGAATGAGTGGTTGTGTTGTGCAGCGTGGGAATAAAGTGTGTTAAGGGAGTTGCTATTTTTAATGTCTCTCTTGTGTTCACCGAGCCTTCGCCTCAGTTTCTGTTCAGTTTCCCCTATGTATATTTGATGACAATTATTACATGGGATTGTTTATATACCAGCGTTGGATGTGGATTGTTTACGAAGGTGTTTTGCAGAGTTTATTGTTTGTTTTATGATTTGTGATGTGGTTTGTATGGTGGGAATTCCTAGTTTATTAAGAGTGTCGCAAATTATTATTTTATTGGAATGGGTGGATAAAAGCAGATGTCTATTTATGAGAGAAGTATTTGTTGTTTGAGATTCTTGTTTATTGTTTTTAGAGAATATCTGTAGGGCTTTTTTACTTAACATTTAGTATGAAACATGTGGTGTATTGTAGCGTTTTTAAAGAATCTGTGATGCATTTGATTTCCTCATCAATATATTGAGGACTGCAGATTCTGAGAGCACTTGGAAAAAGCCAATTATCATACCTGTTTTGATCTTGTTGTTATGGTGTGAATAGAAATATATATAGTCGTTTTTGTGAGTGGTTTTAGTACACTGCAAAACCTTCTTAAACACTTCCAGACAGTGCTTAACCAAACCTGAACAATGCGACTTTTCCTACAAGTCAAAGAAAAAGGTGTAGATGGCTCAAATGATCTAACAATCCTATTATAAGACAACCCAGTAAGAAGAGATTAAGACTTGAAATTAAATTATTATTATTATTATTATTAAATCTGAGCAAAGGTGTGTGTGTGTGTGGGGGGGGGGGTATTGTCTTCACCTTAAACTCCATCATTCAGGAGGGGGTGGCGATGAAATTCTACAGATATTTTTGTTCCTATCCGAAGTGCTCCTTTTTTACTATTGGGGAGTCACCATTTATCAAAGCCAAGATTCACTCGAGGAAAAGGGTTAATGAGATGGGAATGCTTGCCAGCTGAAAAATGAGGAACTCTATGGGAGTACTAGCATTGATCAATTGTATGAACTGTGTTTGATTACTTATAGGGCGGTCCATGACAAGAATTTGTTGACATTGGATTTGAAGAAGTCCATTTTGTACTCTGTCAAGGCAACCAAGCATGCTTGTAACAGTACCTCCCCAGATGTGGCAGTAGTATTCCATCTTTAGATGTATCTGACTCTTACATAGGTAGAGGGTTGCATCTGGAGCCAGATGCTTCAATATCATAGAAAGAAAAAAATAATAGAGAGAGAAAAAAAAATTTAATTTGACCTAAATAAAACAAAAAATAAATATTCCATTGAAAAAGGTTTTGTTACTATGTATTATTATGTGATAATTTCATGCAAACCATAAATATGTGAATTTTAAAAGAGAGCGCATTTTTTTAAAAAACTTAGTTCACCCCAGACAAGGCAAGTTGCCACTGTAGATGTAAGGGGCTACTGAGAATTAGGGTGAAAGTTTAGGTAATCCTAAATTGGGAGCTGTGCAGCGAGATGCTTGTTCACATTAGTTTTAAATTTCTGCATGTCAGTACAGTCGGGGAAACAGGGAACAGGGAGGGAGTTCCAAAGACTGATAGCTCGAGGAAAGAAGCTCTCCGGCATCTGGGAACCTCCACAGTAAATGGATAGGATTTAGCTGATTGTCAGGTTGGTCGAGTGTATTTACGTCGAGGGGGCACCAGAGCAGCAAGTTCATCAGAGCACATTCCATTGAAGTACTTGTAAAACAAGCACAAGGATGCAACATTGTGGCGATGGGACAGGGGCTGGAGCTTGGTGGATAGTGAGGGAACTATTAGATTAGAGACTCTTTTGTGGACCTTGTCTAAGAGGAAGAGACTAGTGGATAGTGCACCAGCCCAAATGTTACAACAATACTCCATGCATGGGCGGATGGTGGCTTTATAGATATATAGGATACTGTCAGGTGTGAAGTTTTCTATCACGGTAGAGGGAGCCCACTTTCTTTGCAGCAGCCTTGGCAATGTCTTCTATGTATTTTTCTAGCTCATGTTACCTGTGAATGTTAGGCGTGGAGTTTGAACATTGGACTCTCAGGTAGGGTGTTATTTGCCACGGCAATCGGCGGTTGAAGAGGTTTTTTGTAGTTCTTGAAGGAAAGGAGCTTTGTCTTAGCAGCATTAACTGTTACCATCCATTTATGACCCCATTCCACTACAGACTGATGGTCACTTTCTAAGGATTCAGCCATTGACTCGGATATGTGTGCGTCAGTTTTACTCACATGATGAGAGTAGTGCGTGGTGTCGTCAGTAGATATACCCATCTCAGACGCATTAAAATTTTGGGCTTAAACGCTCAATCTTCTAGTGTATCTTGGCATTCTTTAAAAAAAAAAAATGAAAAATTGAGAATTTTGCTTAACTTGTGTCTAATATCTAAATATTTAGTGTTCAAATTTAATGCAATATGAAGATATCTGAATTTTCAAATGGGAAGGAGGGAATTTATACACTCTCACAGCCCCTTAAAATACTCAGATGGTTTAGAACGTGGGAAACTTTCTAATTGTCTGATTCAAATCAGAAATATTTGAATTTAGAGAGAGGGGGGGGGGTACTTTTATGACTTGCCAAAAGCATCAACATAATTAAGGGAGATAACTCATAATTGAGATGATAACTTATATTATTACACTGTGTATCAGATGTAATGTACATTAGCACTTTTTTATTGTAAAGAATCCAGCATAATTACCTATTTGCAATATAAAAAAGGACAAGGGGAAAACTGATTTAACTCAAAATATAATCTTACTATATGAGAATATTTGCATATGAGAAGTTTGTATTATGGGATGAGACAAGAACTGTTTTTTTTTCAACATGATGTAACCATAAACATTGTTAATATATGAGAAATCAATCATTGTTGTTTGTAATAAAGTCTTACCTGGTTGTACTTCAGCAATTGTTGCATAGGATGACTTCAAAAATCTTTCATTCAATGTCATTGATTTTGATTTATCATCTAGACAGTGGTATAATCTTGATTCCTGTTATGATGATAAAACAAAACATATCTGAACAATTTCTTTTAATTTAATGAATCAGTTTTTAGCTACAACTGCTTAGAAAAAAAAAAAAGAAAAAGGGAGAAATAAAAGAAAAGGGAAAAGACAGAGAAAAAGGAAAAAGAAAAATCCAGAAATAATGATGAGAAAAAAATGGAAAAAAAAAATGAAAAAGAAAAAATGAAAGCAAAATTGAAAGAAAAAATTAAAAAAAGAAAAAAATATTAAAAAGAAAAAATGTAAAATATTTTTTAATGTAAAAGACAAAAGAAAACAAGACAAAAATAAAAAGAAAAAAAAATGAAAGAAAGAAAAAATTGCTACTACTACTACTACTACTACAACAACAACAACAAATCAATAAACCCATATAGGCTCCAAAACTTAAATCGAATTGCATCAAATTTGGAGAGCCTTTGGGATGCCAGATAATGGTAATTATAATGCTTTAATAAAACTCCAACAGCTTTGACGTTTTTTGTTTCGTTTTTTTTTTTTGGGGGGGGGGGGGGTCAAATTAAAAAAAATGTGTTGCAAAATGAATGTTTGTTATTAAAACGTGTTTAAATTTCTTTTATTTATAATCTTAAATCGAAAATGTATTCTTAGTAGTAGTACTCTTTTTAAAAAAATCTGTTCCTTTGAATTAATATTTTATCAATACATCATGCCTGATAGACCCTTCCCTTGCATGTCACTGCAGTCAACAAAGGGAAGAGTCTATCAGACATGATATATGGATAAAATATTAATTAAAATTAAAAGAAGTGTTGTGATGAATGGAAGTGAAACCTGGCCAATCAGGGTTGAGGATATGTGTTGCATGGAGAGAAATGATATGAAAATGATATGAGTAATGTGAGTCTTAAAGACAGACTTACATCTGGTGAACTCAGAGGAAGGTTAAATCTGGACAGTATAGGACGATGTGTGAATAATGGAAAACATTGTTGGTTCAGTCACATTGAAAGAATGGATGAGAGCACTTGAATTAATAGATGCAGAACAGTTGAGGTAGCATGGTCAGTTGACAGGGGAAGGAAAAGGAAAACATGGGAGGAAGTGATAAGGATGAATTCAAGAGAAAGAAGGATTAATAAAGACCTGGCCAAAAATAGATTAGTTTGGAAGTCGATTTTTAAAAGCCAGCATATAAAACATCGTAAAATGATGATGATGATGATGATGATGATGATGATGATGATGATGGCCGGTCTAAATATCATCAATGAAACTAAAGCGAATTAAATTATATTCGGGTGATAACATAGTGGGAGAAGAAAAAGGCTAGCCTGAATCAAGTATCGATTCGTCAGATGCATTACTATTTAGGTCTGACTTTGAAAGTCTGACTAACTTAACTTTATATAAGACTTGCAGTAATTTTGTATTATCCCTCTATCTGGGCAATGCTATGTGGTTCTGATAGTTAGATATGATTAGAAAAAAAAATGCAGGGTCACTGGAGTTTATCCCAATTTTTTTTAATCAGGAGTTTGACTTATCTGTTTAATCTTAGAAAATTCTTCGTTTTTTGCTTGTACATTTTTACATTTTTTAATTATTATTTATAGCAATTTTTAAATTTTTAATTAAATGATCCAGGTTACTTCCTTTTCATTGATACGTTTTTATTTTTGTTGTTTGAAGGAGAGTAACTTTTATTTTGTTACTTTGGTTTTTATACTAAATGTGCTGTTGCCTTTCTGTTGTTTTTTTAATCTAATATATAGAGTTAAGACGATTTTCCCCCTGTACCTTCTTGAAGAATAGGAAATACACATGCATCACAGGCTACTAAACTCACCACTACATTACGCTTATTCACTCGAGTGTGTTTCAGTCAATTTGTTATTATTTTTCTCCAGCTAACAATAAATATTACTTTTACCCCACCATCTTCGACTTTTCTCAACACATACTCCATATAGGTGGTAGCAAAGACTCCCCCCCCCCCAACACTTTAGTACTGCCCCCCCCCCATCGACACCGAGAAGTAATAAACAACGTCTACTTTTTAAAAAATTGTCCGTTATTATTTCCTATTTGTCTGCTATTAATTTACTACATAATACAAAACATTCCTCTGAATTTCAAGAATATCGGATTACGTTATTTCTATCTATTACGTATACATTTATACTCATTCCGGTTTTTAGAGAATGCAATTAACGAACATAGTTCTTTGTAGTATTTCATCTTTCAACATGGCGGCTACAATTTCTTCAACGACTCAACTTCCGAATTAAGTAACTATACGCCAAGATACTCGACATATATCATGAAGTGTACATTTTCTGATTCCTACACCTTTCACATGCACAATATCCAAAAATTGGAAAAAAAAAAAACATCGATTTCTTCGTATAGAAATGACCCAAAACGTGTCACTGGTGGACCCTACATTCGGTCGCCTTACGGCAGATCATACGAGAAAACACATGTCAGCTATTGACTGGCTTCGTTTAAATGATCTATTTTTTTCATAGATTTTCTACTCACTTTCGGAGCCGACATGTTAGCAGCGTACATTCAAGACAGAGGTTTAGGGTTCGATCCCAGTCGTCTCACACAAGTTTTTATTTTATTTTTTTACATTGTTAAACTTTTGCATACGAGGAAGGGGGGGGGGGAGGAAGGACTATGGGCAGGATTTTTTTTAACTTCAACATTATTATGCAGTAATTTGAAAAGAAATCAATGTAATATGTAGTACTTTAACTATTGTGAATATCATTCCGATGTGACCTATTTGCGTTCGGTCGGATGTTGACAAATTTGAATTAATTCTTTTCTATTTCTCCCGTGCAACGCCGGGGCACGGGTTCAGCTAGTTGTTGATAATTCGAGCAATTGTTTTTTATTCCACAATTCTTCTTGGTGTTCTTGCACGTTACTAGTTAGCGAGCAGTGTGAGATTATAGATTATTCAGTATTTTTATTTATATACTTTTCACATATCGTCGTTTACACATTCTCTTTGGTGGTGTGTCTTGGATGTTGTGTTTGACTTGTTTTTTTCGGGGTGGGAGAGGTACGGTAGAATAAATGTTCACACATAAATTATGAATAAGTTCTACTTTAAAGAAATATATCTCATTCAACAAGCTCTTATTAGATTCAAGTTCTTCTGACTTACGTCCAGCTACTCTTTCTACTTGATAATCAGCGATGTCATACAAGCTACTTTTTCGTCATATTACTAATAATCTCACTCAATTAGACACATCAAGACAAAAACTGTTGATTGGATTAAATATAAAAAGTTAAAAAATCAATAAAAAATTCTTTTTTTTTTTGAGAACTTCCTTTTCTTATGCGTTAATCCCGAGCTACGTCGGGGTCCGCAATGATGGATTTTTGACTCCACTTGACACAATCACAGGCTTCGTCTAGGTGAAGGCCAATTTTACAAAGCTCTTTGTGCATTATCATAGGCCTACTCCTTGGTCGTTTTCCAGTGACTTCTAATGCAAAGGCAAGTTTTGCAACAGTATTGTTGTTGCCCAAACCACCTCATCTTGCTCTCAATCAGTGCGATGCCGTAGCTCCTTCGGATGTCCTCATTGCAGATGTGGTCGAGCAGTGTAATTCTAGACATCCAGCGGAGAATTTTGGTTTCCATAGTGGCGAATCTTCACTTTGCCTTCCTCATTATTGGTAAGCATTCATAGCTATACGAGACGACGGGTCTCACAACAGTCCAGTAGATCTTCAACTTTAGATGGTCGCTTATCTAGCAGTCACAGAAGATGCCGGTGGTGGCATTTTTTCCTTTTAGAACACTAATCAATATTTTCCCTATCTAATTGACTAAATAGATTTGTATGCAGTTTTTGGTTAAAAAGCTATTCTGGTCAACAGTATAGGGGAAAATCTCAAAATCTAGATCTTTGACTTTAGACGGTTGCTAATCTTGCAGACAGAGGGCGTCGGTGGTTGTGCACCACTTGAGCAACATCATCGCTGAGTTCTGAACCGAGATATTTGAAGGCGTGTATTCGTGGAAGATCCTGTCTGTCAACTTGGATAGTGCCACATTCTTTTTTTATCAGTGGTTAAATATTCTGTCTTTCTGATGTTCAGATGTTTTTTATTCTACAATTTTTATTTATTTCGATTTCTATATCTATTTTTTTAAATTCTGTGTTTAACGAGCCAATCACGTTTTTGTGTTGGTGGTTCTATGTACTTGTATGTCAGCAAATATTTTTTTTGTTTATAGTTCTATAATTTAATCAGGCAGGTATTTATTTAAACGTGAAACAAAAAATAAAAAGAGCAATTATTCCGGTCAACAGTATAGGGAAAAATCTCACTCTACTTTATATATAAGATGCCTAAATTTAAAATCGGAAATATGTGTAACTTTACAGATTATTAAATCCGATAAAAACTTTTTTTTACAGCTGAGACGAAATAGAAGTTCCATAAAGAAACAATCTCAATTTAAAGTAAATAATATTGAAGTATTCTTGAATGTCTGTGTTGAATATCCATAGAAGAAATTTGCATTTCCAAAAATTGATGTTCACATGTTTTTTTATTCTACAATTATCTTTATTTATTTATTTATTTAGATTTTTATATCTATTTTTTCTATTCTGTGTTTAACTAGCATAGCAAAATTTTGGTGTTGGTGGTTCTATGTATTTGTATGTCAGCAAATATGGTTAGGGTTTGTAATTCTATAATTGAATCGAGGCTCATGTGGCAGAGCAGGTATTTATTGATTTAAACGTGAAACCGGAAATAAAAAGAGCTATAATAGGATTGTGTTTTTAGGTCATCTGATGATTGATAAGAGTGTGAAACCATTGGTAATTACCTATTAAAAAAAACCAATTTATTTAAGTACTATAAAGCTCTGTCTGAGAAGGCATCGAGCACTGCATATAAGAGTAAATCCAAAACTTTGAGTCAGTTTTCAAAGCCGATAATCACAGCTTTGAGTATGTATATATACAGGGGCTGAGAATAACCAAAGAATATCACAGGTTTTATTTTTCGCTTTGTGGTATTTTTTGCTTATTTTCAACGCTATAGACTAAAGAATCGCTTGTTTAGTAACATTATGCGCGCAAACAATAGCATCAACATAAAAAAAGCTTAATACATCTATTATCAGAAATAAATTTACAATATTAAAAAATAACAAAACATAAAAACGTTAATCATATTTCGCTGTTGATGTAGCAAGGAGATATGGTTATACTGTTAGTAAAATCGTAAACCAAAAACTGCCGCGAAGATTGGGGGCTGTATTTGTACAATTTTGTCTTTCTCTGGAGGGATGGCGTGTTAGTCAAGTGGTCCAAAATGACGGCGATATTAGGCGTTCCCTCTTCTGAGGCACAGTTTTGAAACAGTTTTGTACAAGTTTCATTTTTCACTTTGCTTATTTTCAGTCCCGCAGATTAAATAATTGCTTGTTTAATAATACATATCATACTGTATATTGTCTGAAATAACATTTCCAATATTAAAAAAAGACGTATATATTATATACATGTCTTTTTATTATTGGAAATGTTATATATATATATATATATATATATATATATATATATATATATATATAGAGAGAGAGAGAGAGAGAGAGAGATGTCTTTTTTATTATTGGAAATGTTTATATATATATATATATATATATATATATATATATATATAGAGAGAGAGAGAGACAGAGAGAGAGATGTCTTTTTTATTATTGGAAATGTTTATATATATATATATATATATAGAGAGAGAGATAGAGAGAGATGTCTTTTTTATTATTGGAAATGTTTATATATATATATATATATATATATATAGAGAGAGATGTCTTTTTTATTATTGGAAATGTTTATATATATATATATATATATTATATATATATATATATAGAGAGAGAGAGATGTCTTTTTTATTATTGGAAATGTTTATATATATATATATATATATTATATATATATATATATATAGAGAGAGATGTCTTTTTTATTATTGGAAATGTTTATATATATATATATATTATATATATATATATATATATATATATAGAGAGAGAGAGATGTCTTTTTTATTATTGGAAATGTTTATATATATATATATATTATATATATATATATATAGAGAGAGAGAGAGATGTCTTTTTTATTATTGGAAATGTTTATATATATATATATATTATATATATATATATATATATACATATATATATAGTAAGCAATGAAAATATATATGGCAATCAAGCTACACAGAGGCTCCCGTGTTTCATCCCCGGGGGGAATCGTCAGGCTAAATGCATTTAGCCTGACGGTTCCCCCCGGGGATGAAACACGGGAGCCTCTGTGTAGCTTGATTGCCATATATATTTTCATTGCTTACTACCTAGCTCTACTTACGTATCGAGCACTGTTGAAGTAAATACTGAAAACTGACACATAAAAAATTATATCTCCTTATAATATTTTATGTGGATACATGAAGTACTAATATATATATATATATATATATATATATATCTGAGTAGAGGGTAATGCAGCATCAGTGCAGTTCCAACGAGAGAAAAATGTATATTTAAAAAAGTGAGGCTACCAACATTTGTAAAAAACTTTTCAACAATTGTTTGTTATTTTATTATTTTATCATTTTGTGATTTTATAACGCGTTTCAAGCCTCGTGCGTGCGGCTCTCTTCAGATATATTTTCCATTTGAAAAAATGTTTTATTTTTAACAGTTTGGTGTGTGTGCGTGTGTGTTTTCATAATTTTTGCTCCTCTGGGTCAAAGTTATGTTTTTTTTTAAGTATGTGTGATTTTGACTTTTATCTTTCCGGTCATCTTGGCGGTGCGCGACGTTTGAGGACACTTTGTTCAGAATGCTTAAAGTTGGTCTTCAAATTTTATGACTTTGTCGGCACTCTGTCTCATCAAAGTACAGAAATAAAGCTGTTAAAACCAACTTAATTTCACTATTGTCTATGGAATGCAAATGTAAGATATATATATGTATATATATATGGAAAATGAAAACGGAAAAAACAAAATTATTTATATATTCACCTTTTTCCCTACGTTGGAATATTATTTCTATAATTTTCATCATTTTCAGACAAGAGCCCCCTTCCCAACCAATAAATGAAGTCCATATAACATTATCTACTTTGAGATTTGCATCAGGAGAGTAGACACACCATCTCAGACTCCTAACAATAACTATTTTAAAAATTCATTTTTCTTTTATTAAAAAAGTTATTTTTAAGTTCGTAGAAAACATGAATAAACTTAAGTAAAGGTTGGAGGGGGGGGTTATAGATACAAAGTTGTGATTCATCACACAAGAACATGTGCTTAATTAGAGAGAGGAATTTTGAATGTCAAGAAAGTTTGCGAGATGCAAAGCTAGCAGACAGGTGGCCATGCGGAATGCTTTTACTCCACAGCCGTTGACAGAAGGAAATGAATGGTGTAAAGTGTTAGAAACTTATGACACAATCAAACGGACTGTGATTGTTGCAGATTAATTAATTAATATTTTAAACATTCTACATCGTTTGTAGTATTAAATTCATCCTCAATGCAGTTCTATTTATCTTCCTCCCACAAGGTAAGATGTGACACAAGGTCGGGAAAGTGGGAAAGAACCAGCGCTCGAGAATTTGAGTATTCTGGCTGTTTAAAAATTGCCTGGGCAGCCCCGTCGGCATTCCCCGGTAAGGGCACCCCAGACAGTAAGCAATAAACTTACTCCTCCCCAAAGAGGGGAGGCAAAGCCTGGGAGGGTGCACCTCCTAGAACTGCACAGGACCGACAACCCCCAATAGACCGGCGTAAATCCAGACCCAAAGGCCCGGACGATACCGGTTTATTAGGCGGGGTAAAAACCCCTGGGTGAATAAAGAAGATAAAAAGTTTATACATGTGTATGCAGATAAAACCAATAAGATGATCATGCAGATGGAATATCCAAAATTTATACATTCAGTTTTTGATAGATGAGACTAACTGCTAACCCATTGATACAGCTTACAGCAGTGAAATGATACGCATAAGTGGTTGAAATATTTGCATGTGCAACACATATGCACTTGACTACAGACATTTCAAGTTAACCATGTCATATGTGCATTCTCAGTATGTAAAATAAACATAAAAAATACAGATAAATAATGATAAAAAATATAAAGAAATAAATTTTTTAAGTATAATTGAAAACAAAAAATAACAATTATGAATTTAAAAAAATAAATAAGGAAAATATAAAATAAAATAATACAAAATAAATGATAGTAAAGAAATATTAAAAGAAAAGAAATAAAAAATAATACAGAAGTATCAATAATGACATTATCCCAAATTCTCTATTTTTCCCATAATATGAACAATCCTGACTTGGAATTTGTCTCAATCAAATCTGTTATGTGATCCATCAGTTTATATCAACATCTATACTTGCCTGTAAAACCAATGCAAGCCTTGCCGAAACCATGTTTGTGTTTAGTTAACATTTTTAAATTACCTCCCTTGCCCTTTTAGCACTCTTAATACCACCATGATTTGTTATATTTTTTATTTATTTATTTATTTTTTTATTCAACACTACAGGGACACACATTTAAATTTGTCAGTCCTGTAGAACCCTGTTCCAGCAGTAGTAGCGACAACAGCAAAACAATTCTCATAAATACTTAATTTTGATTGGTTAACTTTTACAAAATGCTCAATTTCGATTGGTCACTAGAATCGAACTTCAACCATTCAGAAAGAGTTGCTACCACGATTCCTCGTGATGCAGTTTATCAATGTTCAGTACAAAAAGATCTACACTAGTTACATATATCAGCTGAAATGTGAAAAGAAAATGAGAAGGATTGAGTGTCTTTTTTTTACAGGGGTGTAGAAAAACCTGGTACACAAGCACAAGATTACCTGACTCGTCGAGATGGATCCATAGATCTTGTCAAATCATCCATCTCAGAAAAGGAAACTGATATAAAGCCTGCGCTCTATACTGTGAGTTCAGACATCTTGTCACTAAATCACTAGGAGAAAAAAGCATCCTTAGTCATGGCTGACAACCTTCCTAGAGCTGGAGTCTCAAACAAAATATCCGGTTTGTAAACCTACAATTGCTTAAGGAGTAGATAGGCTCCACATATTGCTCGGCTTGGTGCAGAGGTAACATCACAGAGAAACTTCAAAGACTTCCAATACTTTGTTTTCTTTTCAGAGTAGGACAATGAACGCTGTCCCACCTTCTGTGTCTCTTTCTATTTATCTGGACAACATGGGGATACTTGTTGGTCCCTCAGTTTAGTGCCCAACCCCCCACCCAGTATACCCCCTATAAATCTGGCCCTTATCACAGTAGCCCCTTATGCTTCAGTTATAATATGTCTTCTTTGGGGACAAATAAAAGAAAATAAATAAATAAATAGATAAAAAGGATGTCAGTTTTGACAGATACAAACCAGATAAGCCATTGTAAGTGGAGTACAAGCAGATTGCTGGCCAAGATAGATATTATCAACTGAATGACTGCATCCAGTATCTTTTCGATGCGGGGTTGAGAGATTTAGTTCGTCTCTAGATGAACAGAACTCTAAAGTCTGTCAGAGGGGGGAAAAAAAGGACAAGAAAAAAGAAAAAAGAAAAAGTAGAAAATGTTCCTATCATACATGAAACGTGATGTCCTTGGCTAAAAACCATATTCTTATGTATTTATATAACTTGTTGTACCGATCCGGCATTGCCCGGGATCCATAACACTCAAATGTTTTGTAATTATTTTTATGTCCTTTAACCACAGTTTTTTGTTACGTTATCCTGGGTCAGGATTTTATGAACCAGCATTCGAGTGTATCCTTTGCTTTCGGTGGGCCTAGAAAAAAAATCTCCTCATCTCTAATTTTACCGTCTGCAGTGTGCCATCTGTATCAGTAGACAGCCCTTCACTATTCTCAAACCTTACTCATAATTGCAAGCCCATTGTTATAAAGCCTTTCTGGGCTACATCATATCACAAGGAAAAATAAAGCCTGACACAAAAAGCTTAAAAGGAACCTGGTTTTGAATTAATAAGAACATGGAAGACATAAGTAAGAAAAAAGAATGGATAGATCAACAATCCATCAGTGTCTAAATTATAAATGAACCTTCGCTTTTGTTTATAAACAAAAGAATGAGAAAACATAACTATTCCTTATCTGCAATATGGGAAGTATGTAAATACCCAGTTTCATACATAATGTGTGTCTCAATTGTCAACGAGAAATTATATTGTGCTTCTCAAATGAGAAATAAATAAGGAAACTTTGTTCAGTTAATCTGTCTTTTCACAGCCAAAATGGCGGACAATGAATCGTCTGCAATTTTCCAACCTCACAAATCAGCAAATAAACCTAAATAAATTGTTTGGGAATAATTTCAAATTTACCTTAAATTATTTTAAAGGAAATACAGTTGGGAAATTAGTACAAAACAATTTATTTGGGTTTACTTACTCATTTGTGAGATCGGAAAAAAATCAGAAAAATGCAGCCGATTGATCGGCCGCCATTTTGACTGCGAAACGATGAATTAACCCTTTTTTCTTTTTACAATCAAAAACAAAGTTGTATATATTTTTTTTTTTGAGTCTTGTGTGAACTATCAACAGTCAAGAAAGTAGTTTAATTAGGAAGTACAACACAACAACAGATAGCACAGCAGTACTCCCCTAAAGTCCAACACTCTCTCACCATGGTAGCGATGTTGTAGTGTCAAAGTTATGTGGGTTTTGGCAGAGCCATTTATGGCAACCCGGCTAACAGAGCTCTGGTGAAAATTCAGAAAGAGTCAACATTATGATTTATCGTCCCCTAGTAATCTCTGTCTGTGTGTGTGGCAAGTAAGGATGTCTCAGGCGTGGAATTGCAAATCCATGGAATGAAGATAACAATGTGGCTTCTCCTTTGTTTGTCCTTGGGCAAACCTTCTTTGACTTCGTATGCAACTGCAGAGAATTGCTGCTCTCAGTGCTGGAGTGAACCTGCAATATTGTAGGTCTAACAATATCTGTGACTAATGAGGACTTCACGCAGACCAGACAATCCTGAGGCACGATCTTCATGGGCTTTGTGCAGAAGTCTGATTTGCTAAACAAACAAAGCAGCAGGCCGTAGTCATGAAGCAAAAAAAACAAAATCGAAATGGTAATACCTGGTATGGTGATGTGACAGTATTGAGTGGCCCTGCGAAAGTCGGAGACTAGAATACAGCGCTAGTATGAATTAGCTGCGAGCCTACAAGAGTCAAATACCATATTGTGTTTCTAGTATGAATAAAGTGAGAATTAGGTCGGTAACCTAATCCGCTTTCTTGAGAATAGCATAACCATTCTCCTCTCGAGTGTAAATTTCAATCGAAGTCATATCATTTTTTTTTTATTTATATTGTCAGATACAGAGAGAATTAGGTCAGCTACAACCTAATTCGCTTTCTCGGACGAAATAAACCTTTTCCTCTCAAATTGCATCATCCAAATTAAGCCTTATTGTTTCGGTTATATAATAGAGAAAGAATTAGGTGAAAGTAAAGTAAACTTTCTCCCGTCAAATGCAATATCAATTTAAAATCATATTTTTTTACCCTATTGTTTTCGCTTATGGGTAACCTTATCCCTCACTCAGGTTGACCGAGAACCATAGGCTGAGCATGCCTTATTGTTCTCGTTGAATGAATCCCATTGGATACTGGCAAGAAATTCGCTGCCCCCCTCCTGTGGGGTCGGTGCATTCCCAATAAAAGAGAAGACAAAAACGTCTTACAGTGAGGAGTTAGAGATTAGATACGATGGTAGATGAGTAGATTGGGCGAGGAACAGCCAGTTAGTCATGTTACACAGACAGTTTGTTAGTTAGCAAGAGAATCGGACGTAAGAACTCGTTTCTGCCCCCAACCATCAAAGATATCATGTCTGTCTGTTTACGTGAATTCTCGCCCAAGCTTAGAACAGAATTTCGCTGACAGAGGAATAAATCGCCCAGAATTACCAAGTCCGTCGATCCAACCAAAAAAAAAAAAAAATCCCAGAGTGAACTTTAATATTATCTAGCTGACTTGCCTTGTAACCAAACAAGTGTAATTTATTCTCTTTAATTGTTTAAAATAATTATTCTTCTAAGAAAACCACACAGACCAAGTCGTTACGGACTTCATTTCTTTATTCTACTGTTCTGCATTAAATGACCCTTCACTTCACAGATATCGAGTTGCTGACTCCTTAACCCCCCCCCCCTCCCCTCCCCCCCGACGGTCACCCACTGATCTATCAAACACAATGTGGGAGTGCGGGGATTTCGGGAAAGGCCTCTTCGACAACCGTGGCCTTTTTCAGAGCATCGACTTTTACACCAGCAGTATCACGTGACTAACCGGCTCAGGAGCGGCTAGACTCATGACGTCACAAGTGTGGAAGAGTAAAGGGCTTCAGTATTAGTCCTGATTGGGCTATGCTGGCTTCCTCCGAAGGCGGAAATTGACAGGGAATATTAAATTTACAAGCAGTCCCCAGCCGCATGTATATCCCGGTCACAGGAGGATGACATACAGCACCTAGCATTCCCAAATTGTCACCCATCTGGTACTGGGCAGGCTCCATGGCACTTAACTTCGGTAAACTAATGAGAACCGGTGTGTCAACATGATTATGTCGTACGAAGCAAACTAACTGATTAACTGCAAATTGCCTTTCGGATTTTAAAACCCTCATTATTTCACACACTGCTCCCTATTACACCACCACTTTGAGTAAAAGTAGACATAGGAGTAATTATAACTATGGAAACTCCCCCTAAAAAAAAAAAAAGTTCCCAAATTGAAGCCTGACCATTGGATGTTGTCTAAGATCATACCCAGAACCGGATGTAATAAAATTAAAAATACTAATTATGATTTTAACTTTGGGTGGATTTTTAGCAAGATTTGAAAATACAGATTATTAAAAAAGTATTAGTAGATTTAATCCCAAGTTTTTTGGGGAATTTAAAAAAAAGTTCTGTAATGTTTATAGACCTGACTTCGTGGAAAAAAAAGAAAAGAAAATGCCAGTCGCATGCAGAACACCATGCTTCTTACTTCAGTGGAATTTGTCGAATCATTTCGAACTGCTTTATCTCTTTCCGTCATCAAAAATGTGGTCAAATAAAATGCAGTTTTCAGAGCCTTCAGAGAAAATAAATATATACATCGTTAAGATTGAAAAACGGCAAAGCTTATAAATAGAACGATTCAACAAACTTCAATAAATGAAAACGCATCAGGAAAATCCTAGTTCATTTATCACAGACATCGGCAACCTTTTTCCAAAAGTGGGTCACACGAGGCAGGGCTCACCGTCAGGGCGATCCGCACGGGGCAGGGCCCACCGTCTGGCCGATCCGCACGGGGCAGGGCCCACCGTCTGGCCGATCCGCACGGGGCAGGGCCCATTGTCTGGCCGATCCGCACGGGGCATAGACCATTAATAAGATGTTCACACTACTTAATAAAATTCAAATTTATTTTTCATTGAAAGTACTTCAACCATCTTTAATAGAAAAAACCATGAGTATAAAAATCTGCCTTTAGAAATAGAAAAAAAAAAATTTCTTTCTCTTCAGTAAAAAGTCCTTTTCTACAAAAAAAAGAAGTCTTTGTATCATATGATTTGCATCAATGTGATTAACACATGCTGCTGCCATGATACATTTACAAGGGGGGGGGGGAAATCAGTCTATTTCAATATGAATTATTATTTGTTTATCTTTGTTATATAAATAATATGTTAACAGTTAGAACATTCACATAAGTTTCAATAAGAGTTGAATTTTGCACAGAATCTAAAGAAACCATTGAAAGTATCCTTCAATTCCATCTAGGGTCACTAGGGGCAATCATGGGTTAGATCCATAAAATAAGTGAAATATATTTGAACGTATAGAAAAGAAATTCATTTAAAAATAGATTTTCTTCGTTTCATAAAACAAAAATAAAATTAAACAAAGAATATCGCAATGAAGAATATATTTACAAAAAGGTTTAAACATTTAAATAATAATTTTTCTTTGGTAATAATGAAATAAAAAAAATTCATTTGGATTTGTTAAAGCCATTTGCCGTTGCAGGATCTAACCCTAACCCAAAGTCATTTGCAGCTACGGGATCTCTATTTTTAGACAAAGACTTTGAACATGTTCATTTTTTTGTTTGATTTTTAATGAATATTTTCCCCACAAATGAGTACCGTAACAAATCAACTTACTGTCAAAATTAAATTCAAACAACTAGCAAGATTTTTTTTTCAGATTAAATGATTATGATAGTAAAATGTCCACTCTTTTTTCAGTTATACTTAACTCGCAATGTTTCCAGTAAGACATTGACCGTTACTGCTTTCGTGCCTTAGACATTATTCTCCATCCCAACTAACCCTAACCCCTAGGGCAGTGCCAGCAGTCTTGCTAGTTGAAGATAAAATTGAACATTTTTCACAATTCATGAATCTAAATTTTATTAAAATTATTTTCTTTAAATAACATATACATATTTAATAATCTAACGAGTAAATAATTTAATTTCTCACTTTTAAATTTAACGGTAAAGTTAATGAAACACATGGACATTTACATAAAAATAGTAAGATTGGTTTCTAATTTATCATTAACCAGCAGAGCATGACCACTGTTGACTAAAGGAAGAGTCTATCAGGTATGTGTATGGAAGTGAACCCGTGGACATTCAACTTGCAGCCCGGTCAGCAAAGAAAACACATGTCTCTTCTCATTCATTCACCAACCATAGAAAACGAAATCCTAACAGATGGATAAAGTCTGTAAATCCTATGACAAGGAAGAGATACTTAATTAAAAGGCCTTACATTTAGAGTTAAACTGAAATAAGTTTGAGCACACAAATCATACTCGATTTGAAAATTGTATTCATATTTTTAATACATTTTAATCAACATACTTGTTGTCATGTTTCGTCTCTTTATTCAGGGAACTTCTGCCATTACTAACCAGCAGAGCATGACCACCATCGACCAAAGGAAGAGCCTATCAGGCAGGTGTACACAGTGAGATGATGTATGGAAGTGAAACCTGGCCAGTGAGGGTTGAGGAAATGTATTGCATAGAGAGAAATTATATGAGAATGATATACGATGAATGTGTAATGTGAGTGTTAAAGATAGGCTTAAATCTGATAAGCTCAGAGGAAGATTAAATCTGGACAGTATAAGGAGATGTGTGCAGAACAGGAGACTTCGATGGTATGGCCACGTTGAAAGAATGGATCAGAATTCTTGAGTTAGTAGATGTAGAACAGTTGAGGTAGCAGGGTAGGTTCACAGGGGAAGGCCAAGGAAAACATGGTGGGAAGGCCAAGGAAAACATGGTAGGAAGTGAAAATGATGGACTTGAGAGAAAGAAGCATAAATAAAGACCTGGACAGAGATAGGTTAGTTCGGAAGTCAATTCCTAAAGGTCGTCCAACGCATGCCAGCATGTAAAACACATTAAACCGAATATGATAATAATGATATGAAAAGTAAATTTTAAGAAAAAAGAATGAAACCACATACACAAAATTCAAATAAATGTTATCTTCCTTGTTAAAATAGGTGCTATATTCAGAAAACACTGCCAGCCATAGTTTTCCCATAACCAGTCTATAACTATTTATTACAGATCAAGTCAACCAATAATAAATTATATACCCCCCCCCCCATCCTCCTCGAAAAGAGTGCAAAACGGAAGGGAGATAACCAGTGTCCAGAGTTAATTGCATTTGATCATTCAGTATAAGCTTATTGGTATGTCACTGTTGCGGATGGTCTCATCTTGAAACGTTGCCGTCATCCAGATGAAGTTCTAGCAGAGCTCAACTATGCTGATGATATCGTTCTTCTTGAAAACGACATGAACATCGGCACAGCATCTTATTCATTTAGAAAATGCATGTCAGAATGCTGGATTGTTCCTGAATGCTCCCAAAACCAAATACATGCACCCGAACCCTCAACAACAACTACTCTGCTCTCCTCAGATGATGCACCAATCGAACTTGTTCAGGACTTCAAATATTTAGAAGGATTCATTACCTCTGGTTATGATATGAATGTGCGTATTAACTAGGCAAGGTGTGCAATCAACTCTCTCAACAAAATTTGGAAAGCTGCTATCAAGAATGAGACAAAACTCAAAGTTTTAAAAGCATCGGTCGCATCCATCCTAATCTATGGATCAGACTCTTGGACACTAAATGTTGCTCGATCCAAGAAACTTGATGGATCATACACCAAGATGCTACACGTCATCTGCAACGTATTGTGGTGAGACCATGTAACAAGCAAAATGCCTTCATCGGTTGTCTTCTATGGATATCTGCAGTTGGTCAACGCTGACTTTTGGCGCTGACTGAACATGTATCTAGAGACGATGAACCTGCTAAAAACTGACCTTGTGCCTAACTGCCCTGGTGGGGAGGCAAGTAAATAGGAACAACGATGAATCAGGAGAGGTACAATTAGAGATATAACAACCCTTCCTTCAGTATAAACTCCTCATCGAGTAGGTAGGGCTGGGACATATTACCTCTGATACATGATTGGGATGAGGGGGGGGGGAATTTTGGGGGCATCATGTGACCTCAACTATTTGTTTGAGCACTGTTTAATGGATATTATATTTTTAAACTGATGTTGCATTTTCAGTCATCAACAAATCGTTTATCTACATGGCCTGTGCAGTTCATTCTATGCAAGAAAACCTGACGAGTTTGAGTCCACAAAAAGAGATAGTTTCAGCAGCGTTTTATTTTTGGCTTCCTAAGTAATTTTGCCAATGTTCAACCATAATATTCGGTAGAGCCAATGCTTATGACCTTGGATCTCTCAACCACTTTTTTCATTTCTGTAATTTAACGAGAATCATAGTCATCACCCAAGGGAGGGGGAAAGAGAAAGAATTTACAAATTTTTTTGGTGCAGATCTTCATAAATTATTTAGTTTAGAGTGGATAAAATTTCGACTAGGCTTTCAGGCCAAAAATTTGCTCTGCCAAATTGCTATGGACGTAAAATATTTTCTTGACCTCTTTTTAATTAAATATCAATTTTCACACCTGTTTTTAATTAAATATCAATTTTCACACCTGTTTTTATTATCAGCTTAAATTTCCTTTCAAACATCAAAACAGGTGCAATCATCTTCCAAATCACAGTCATTAATACTATTATTTGATTTGGCCATGATATATTACTCTGACCTCTGCTTGTAAATAGACATGTACAGGTGAAGTATGGCAGTTCAAGATAAATTAACAGGAAAACTCTTCGATATACTTACGTATCAGGCAAAAGTAGGTATCTACACCGAAAATTATGGAAAATTATTGAGTACAATTTTAATTAAAATTATAAATCAATTTTATCGTATGTTTTCGATTCTCCATTGGCACAAACACATTTTATTGACTTATCTCCCCTGTTCTCCGTAACTCTTCTAAATTAAAAACGTAAAATGCGTTCGTGCCAATGGAGACTCTGAAATATACGATAAAATTGATTTATGTCTTTAATTAAAATTCTACTAGAAAATTTTCTATAATTTTTGGTGCAAATACCTACTTTGGCCTGATACATAAATATATCAAAGAGTTTTCCTGTTAATTTATTTTAAACTGCCATATTTCACTTGTACATGTCTACCTACAAGCATCCTCTGATTTGCTCTGTAAGAAGTAAAATTATACAAAAGTTTTTTTATTTCTTTATCTTTTTTTTGTCAGATTTTGATTCTATTTAAATGAGTATATGTGATGGAGACTACCTCGACGGGGTAAAAAGATTAGGATCGCTTGTGTATTTTGTTGTGGACAGCAGAATCGTGCAAAGCGAATCTCATCAAGGTCAAATGATAAGTCCCTGTTCTTTAATAGATGAACACATTATTATAACATTGTTTGATGTTCAAAACAGTACACAGTAATTGTAAAATAAATGGCAAACAATTTCAGTGTATGTTAACAACAGCATTTATTATTTTAATTATACATGGCAGTTATATTTACACATCCATAATAGTGGGAAATGCGATTGCACGTGCAGTAAACGTCTGTGTCCAATCATGGCGGTCATATAGCAATCTTTTGGTTCAGTCTCTTTTCTTTGTTCTCTGGAGAGTTTTGCATAGGAAGGGACATAACTCTGGTTATCATTGCATAACAAGAATTTAACTATTATCGCCAACAAAGAGTTGTATACCTTTGATCGTTGGGTTTTACCAACAGCTTGGTTTTACCTAACATTAATAAAACATCTCAATTCTAAAGAAAAATAGTTTGAAATCTTAGGTTTAACTACTTTACTAGAGAGAATAAGGGGGAGGGGATTTAATTTAGATCTTTAAAATAAATAATAGAATTTCTAAATATAGACACTTTTTGAATATCTGGAAAGTTATTAGCAAGAAAGATTTCAAAAACTAAATTTATCATACAATTATTTTGTTTTTCTAATATTTTTTGGGATAAATTTTCTAATCAAATTAAATATTGCACTATTGTAGACAAATTTAAGAATAAACTGGATGAATTCAGAATGAACTTACAAGGACATTTTTTTGGTTTATCTAATGAAATATTGAAGAGAATTCGATCTGTATATTTTGCATTATATATTCTGTGAAATATATATATATATATATATATATATATATATATATATATATATTGTGTGTATTTAGGCATCATTTTTTCATTTATGCAAACATTGTTAAAATGCGAAAAACGTTTTATGCGTGTTTCTCCGCCGTCTTTTTAAAATTCTCTTCTTTCTCCAGCTTTTTTGTTCATTTGCTTTTGACACCCGAGGATTCGACGATGAATCGAAAACGTTCGTGAAAAATGTTAAACCTATGGAACATTTATGAATTTTTTTGATTTTAATACGAAAAAGACCATCAGAAAAAATTGAAAAAATAAAGAAGGTATAATTAAACAGACAAATTCTGTTATTTTTAACAATGTATAAAGTAATCCAACAAAAGATATGAGTCAACTAATATCTTATAATTAGTGAAACATCCGGATAAAAACTGAAGCTCAATATACTGGATAGAGCATTAATATCATAATATGAAATGAAATAATAAAATAAGGTGCCAATCAAATTTTATTAGAATTCAAAGTTCAAGCATAAATTCAATAAAATTTTATTGGCACCTTATTTTATTATTTCATTTTATATTATAATATATATATTAATCTTGTTACTGAAGATCAAGTCAATTCAACATGATACCATCGGTTTCAAGTCGGCAAATTTCATCGGCTATCATCATTCACTTTGAATAGTACTCTTCAAATACTATTCAAAGTGACTGATAGCCGGTGAAATTCGTCGACTTGAAACCGATGGTATCATGTTGAATTGACTTGATTTTCTCTAATAATTATTAAATAAATATGCTCTTATTTTTAAAGACTTTTAAATAATTGACCACTCTGTTGGATTTCTTTCTACCAATCTAATCAATGACATATATATATATATATATATATATATATATTGGGGAGTGGGTTAAAATTTCCCAAAGTGATTTAACAATCTGATAAATTTCTTCTGCTGGCGTAAAGAAGGTTTACGAATGGCAATAGAAACGGACTCCATAATTTTCAAATATTTTTTTTAATCCACTTCATGCAAGACCTCAAAACACTTCATTTTTATAGGGTAAACTTTCTTGCATTTGCAGATCCGCATAAACCAGCATGTTTTATCTAAAATCCGGCAGGAAAAAGCAATACTTTTGTGTCACTCTTACTCCTAGTTAAATTTAAATTACCTCCCCTGAAAATTAATCAGCAAATATTTAAAGAAAAGTTTTATAATTTATCTTTGTTTTTATTGAATCACTTTAATTAATTACTGATAATATCGACAAAACTATTGTGTATATATATGAAAAAAAAAATAGGACAATAAAATTATGTATAAATACCAAATATTAATTTATTATGAAGTGTTTAAAAATAATTATGCAAATAAGGCATACAAATTTTTATCTTTGAGCCTTTCGTCTCTAAGATATATACAGTGTTTGAAATTTGTCCGGGATCAAAGTGTAGTATCTGTTCCGATGGATACTACACCCCATAAACTGGTGTTGTCTTGGCCTTCGGGGCTTGATTTACGCCTGTCTATGGGTCTGTCCTGTGCAGTTCTAGGAGGTCCACCCTCCCAGGCTTTGCCTTCTCACCCTTTGAGAAGGGGTTAGTTTATTGCTAATCCCCTGAGGCACCCCTATCGGAGAATGCCGACGGGGCTGCCCAGGCAATTTTTAATGGCCAGAGTGCTCAACTTCTCGAGCGCTGGTTTATCAAGCCCCGACCTTGTGGCACATCTTACCGCTGTGGGAGGTAGATAAATAAATTGCATTATTGATTTAAATAATAGTAATTTGTTTTGATGGTAATATCGGAGTGATAAATGAAGAAAACTTTCGCATTTATTCATTTATATAAATTGAGATATTTTTCAACAAAGACAATTTTTTGTATCAAATAGACTATATAGGAGTAGACTTTTCTACTAGTCAGTCTTGTAACCCCTTCTTCACTATTGGGCTCTTGAAGGGCTTACCCTTTGGCTAGCCTGTTCGTAGTCCAGCAGATTAAACGCTGGTGGTGAGGTTTCTTTCAGACTTGGTTTGTCTGATAACTGACAGATAATGAATATAGTTAAGTATCCGTGGTAAAGGACAAGGTCATAGCGCTTTTATGGTCAGCATTTTCCTGGGTGAGAATACAGAATACCAAACTCAGACGTAGTTCCTTGAAATGCTTCTCAATCAGCACTCTCGAAATGTCGGAGTATTCTCAAGTGCCATGTTGCACAGGGTCGCATCTCCCTTGAGGTATTTCCGGCATGGATTTCCGTCATCGTTTCAGCTTTAGGTTCGATTAGTTTGCCTCTGAATTAATAACCGTCAGTTAAAAGACTACTTTGTTTTGAAGTTATTGTACTTTCCTCTCGCTTTTTGTTATGCAACTTAATCAGCTTTCGTTCTTTTTAGCTCCTTACATCAAGTGGCTTCATGCCTTGTCTGGAGAGACTTCCATAATAATAAAATCTTAAATATATATATATATATATATATATATATACATATATTAGTATTTCATGTATCCACATAAAATTTTATAATTTTATAGCCTGAACATTCCCCCCGGGGATGAAATGCGGTAGCCTCTGTATAGCTTAATTGCCATAAATATATTTTCATAGCTTATATATATATATATATATATATATATATATATATATTGGTTGAATTCCAATGACCAAGAAAAAACGTCAGTCTATAAACTGATGAGCAACATGTGACAACTAAAGACTGTATTTTTGTTTACATGTTATGAAACGATTGTAAGACGATAAAAAGTATAAGCATTCGCCTAAATAATAAAAAAAAGTAAATAATTATATAAAGCCAGAAATTATATATATATATATATGAGGTTTAAGTTCTAACAGATACTGAAATCATTTGGCTGCTAATTTCATAAATAACTAGCTGTCCCTACCCGGCGTTACCAGGAACTCTTTTGGTTGAATCAAGAAATACTTTAAAAATAGAGTTTACCTGTTGTATAGGACCGTTGTAATAACTGACCTATTTTGCCTAAATTGATTGAAGACATCATGGCTGCCAGCGATTAAAACATTGAATTTAAGTTAAGTTTTTATCTGATGAGTCTGTTATGTAATTATTAGTTTTATAAATAATAAACATTTCAATGTGTCACATAATAGTTTCACCCTTAAAAAAAATTTCTATGATTCTTTTTATTTTATTTTTTGCACGATGAGTAAAAAAAATTTCTATGATTCTTTTTCTTTTTGCGCGAGGGGGGGGGAGGGGAGAGGATGAGCTTAAAGAATATCAAGTAAAAAAAATTTCTATGATTCTTTTTCTTTTTGCGCGAGGGGGGGGGGGGAGGGGAGAGGATGAGCTTAAAGAATATCAAGTAAAAAAAATTTCTATGATTCTTTTTATTTTATTTTTTGCACGATGAGCTTAAAGAATATCAAGTAAAAAAAATTTCTATGATTCTTTTTCTTTTTGCGCGAGGGGGGGGGGGTAGGGGAGAGGATGAGCTTAAAGAATATCAAGTAAAAAAAATTTCTATGATTCTTTTTCTTTTTGCGCGAGGGGGGGGGAGGGGAGAGGATGAGCTTAAAGAATATCAAGTAAAAAAAATTTCTATGATTCTTTTTCTTTTTGCGCGAGGGGGGGGGGAGGGGAGAGGATGAGCTTAAAGAATATCAAGTAAAAAAAATTTCTATGATTCTTTTTATTTTATTTTTTGCACGATGAGCTTAAAGAATATCAAGTAAAAAAAATTTCTATGATTCTTTTTATTTTATTTTTTGCACGATGAGCTTAAAGAATATCAAGTAAAAAAAATTTCTATGATTCTTTTTCTTTTTGCGCGAGGGGGGGGGGGAGGGGAGAGGATGAGCTTAAAGAATATCAAGTAAAAAAAATTTCTATGATTCTTTTTATTTTATTTTTTGCACGATGAGTAAAAAAAATTTCTATGATTCTTTTTCTTTTTGCGCGAGGGGGGGGGGAGGGGAGAGGATGAGCTTAAAGAATATCAAGTAAAAAAAATTTCTATGATTCTTTTTCTTTTTGCGCGAGGGGGGGGGGGAGGGGAGAGGATGAGCTTAAAGAATATCAAGTAAAAAAAATTTCTATGATTCTTTTTATTTTATTTTTTGCACGATGAGCTTAAAGAATATCAAGTAAAAAAAATTTCTATGATTCTTTTTCTTTTTGCGCGAGGGGGGGGGGGGAGAGGATGAGCTTAAAGAATATCAAGTAAAAAAAATTTCTATGATTCTTTTTATTTTATTTTTTGCACGATGAGCTTAAAGAATATCAAGTAAAAAAAATTTCTATGATTCTTTTTCTTTTTGCGCGAGGGGGGGGGGGGGGGGAGGGGAGAGGATGAGCTTAAAGAATATCAAGTAAAAAAAATTTCTATGATTCTTTTTCTTTTTGCGCGAGGGGGGGGGAGGGGAGAGGATGAGCTTAAAGAATATCAAGTAAAAAAAATTTCTATGATTCTTTTTCTTTTTGCGCGAGGGGGGGGAGGGGAGAGGATGAGCTTAAAGAATATCAAGTAAAAAAAATTTCTATGATTCTTTTTCTTTTTGCGCGAGGGGGGGGGAGGGGAGAGGATGAGCTTAAAGAATATCAAGTAAAAAAAATTTCTATGATTCTTTTTCTTTTTGCGCGAGGGGGGGGGGGAGGGGAGAGGATGAGCTTAAAGAATATCAAGTAAAAAAAATTTCTATGATTCTTTTTATTTTATTTTTTGCACGATGAGCTTAAAGAATATCAAGTAAAAAAAATTTCTATGATTCTTTTTCTTTTTGCGCGAGGGGGGGGGAAGGGGAGAGGATGAGCTTAAAGAATATCAAGTAAAAAAAATTTCTATGATTCTTTTTATTTTATTTTTTGCACGATGAGCTTAAAGAATATCAAGTAAAAAAAATTTCTATGATTCTTTTTCTTTTTGCGCGAGGGGGGGGGGGAGGGGAGAGGATGAGCTTAAAGAATATCAAGTAAAAAAAATTTCTATGATTCTTTTTCTTTTTGCGCGAGGGGGGGGGGGAGGGGAGAGGATGAGCTTAAAGAATATCAAGTAAAAAAAATTTCTATGATTCTTTTTATTTTATTTTTTGCACGATGAGCTTAAAGAATATCAAGTAAAAAAAATTTCTATGATTCTTTTTCTTTTTGCGCGAGGGGGGGGGGAGAGGATGAGCTTAAAGAATATCAAGTAAAAAAAATTTCTATGATTCTTTTTCTTTTTGCGCGAGGGGGGGGGGGGAGGGGAGAGGATGAGCTTAAAGAATATCAAGTAAAAAAAATTTCTATGATTCTTTTTCTTTTTGCGCGAGGGGGGGGGGGAGGGGAGAGGATGAGCTTAAAGAATATCAAGTAAAAAAAATTTCTATGATTCTTTTTATTTTATTTTTTGCACGATGAGCTTAAAGAATATCAAGTAAAAAAAATTTCTATGATTCTTTTTCTTTTTGCGCGAGGGGGGGGGGAGGGGAGAGGATGAGCTTAAAGAATATCAAGTAAAAAAAATTTCTATGATTCTTTTTCTTTTTGCGCGAGGGGGGGGGGGAGGGGAGAGGATGAGCTTAAAGAATATCAAGTAAAAAAAATTTCTATGATTCTTTTTCTTTTTGCGCGAGGGGGGGGAGGGGAGAGGATGAGCTTAAAGAATATCAAGTAAAAAAAATTTCTATGATTCTTTTTCTTTTTGCGCGAGGGGGGGGGGAGGGGAGAGGATGAGCTTAAATAATATCAAGTAAAAAAAATTTCTATGATTCTTTTTATTTTATTTTTTGCACGATGAGCTTAAAGAATATAAAGTAAAAAAAATTTCTATGATTCTTTTTATTTTATTTTTTGCACGATGAGCTTAAAGAATATCAAGTAAAAAAAATTTCTATGATTCTTTTTCTTTTTGCGCGAGGGGGGGGAGGGGAGAGGATGAGCTTAAAGAATATCAAGTAAAAAAAATTTCTATGATTCTTTTTATTTTATTTTTTGCACGATGAGCTTAAAGAATATCAAGTAAAAAAAATTTCTATGATTCTTTTTCTTTTTGCGCGAGGGGGGGGGATGAGCTTAAATAATATCAAGTAAAAAAAATTGCTATGCGAGGTTGGATGTGGGAGAGACTTCATTAATTATTAAATTTATAAATAATAATGAATATTACAATGTATGATTAGGTTTTTTTTTTGTGGGTGTGGTGTAAAGAATAGTTTCAATACTCTTCTCCTTCCCCCTAAGAAACTGCTACTTAGATAATAAAAACAATTGATAAACAAGTTTTTTTTTCAGATGAGGGGCAGGGGTAAAGAAAAAAATTGTATGAGGGGCTTGAGAAAAAAAAAACGTTTGGAAGAAAGGATAAAAACATTTGCTTGGATTGATAATCACGATTTTAGAGAAAGGACATGCAATTTTATCATCATCATCATCATCATCATCATCATTGTATTCGGTTTAAAGTCCGTTTTACATGCCGGCAAGTGTTAGACGGTTTTTAGTAATAGATTTCCAAACTAACCTATCCAGGCCAGGTATTTTTTTTATGGAAATCGCTCCAGACAAGGCATGAAGCCACTTGATGTAAGGAGCTAACAAGAATGAAAGATGATTATTGCAAAGACAGGAGATGCCTATTGGCCTTAGTCTTGAAAAGACCAAGGCTATAGGCAGAAGGAAAACAGTCAGCAGGAAGAGAGTTCCACAAGCTAAAGAAAGAAGCTATCCTTTAAAATAATTTAGCAGGTTCAGTTCACAGAGAAAAGCCAAGGAAATCATGGGAGGAAGTGATAAAAATGGACTTGAAAGAAAGAGGGATAATTAAATATCTGTCCAGAGATCGGTTAGTTTGGAAGTGAATTTTTAAAAGCTGTTCAACACATGCCAGCATGTATGATAAAAGTTAAACCGAATATAATGATGTTGAATATTTGTCGAAGAAGAGTGAAAGCAAACAAATGTACAGATGCACACAGGCATAAGAATAGTTATAATATTCTTATCTGTTGATTGTATTTAATGTATTAATTAATTAAGAATAAAAACTATCAAATTTTTGGTATTTGCTTTAAGTCAAGAAGTCCATACCTCATCTGTTAGCGTTAAAAAGAAATGTGAAGATTATTACGGAAATGCAAGCTGATAGGACTTTTAACAGATGCATATCGAAAAGAAATATGTGATAAAATTAATACACAGTGATTCGGGTTGCAGGCATAGGACTTCACAGTGAGAAGGGGTTATCTCCTCCTAACCCCTCTATGACATCAGTAATACTGACAAAAACTATTGATTGGATTAAATATAAAAAGTTAAAAATCAATAGACATATACTTTTTTTAGAACTTTTTCTCATGCGTTAATCCGAGCCATGGTGGGGGTCCGCAGTGATGGATTTTTGTTTCCAGTTGACATGATCACAGGCTAGGTGCGGGTGACGGCCGGGTTTACAAAGATCTTTGTGCAAGTGTCTGCCCATCTCATCATTGGCCTTCCCCTCGGTTGCTTTCTGGTGATTTCTAGTGCAACTGTAGTTTTGCGACTGTGTCATTGATCCCTCAGAATATGTCCAAACCATCTGATTTGCCATTCCATCATCTTGCCCTCAATTGGTGCAATACCATAGCACCTTCAGATGTTCTCGTTGCAGATGTGGTCAAGCGGTTTAATTCCAGACATCCAGCAGAGCATTTTAATTTCCATAACGGCAAAACTTCACTTTGCCTTCCTTGTTATTAGTAAGCATTAACAGCTGTACAAAGCGACGGGTCTCACAACAGTTTAGTAGATCTTCAACTTTAGACAGTTGCTTATCTTACGGTCACAGAAGATGCTGGCGGTGGTATTTTTTCTTTTAAAACACTAATCAATATTTGCTCTATCTTACTGATTAAATAAATTTTTATGCAGGTTTTGGTTAAAAAACTATTCCGATTAATAGTATAGGGGAAAATCTCAAAATCTAGATCTTTGACTTTAGACGGTTGCTGATCTTGTGGACACAGAAGGTGACGGTGGTGTTACACAACTTGAGCCACGTCATCGTTGAGTGTCGAACCGAGATATTTGAAGGCGTGCATTCATGGATGATCCTGTCTGTCAACTGGGATGGTGCCATATTCTTTTTTATCAGTGGTTAAATATTCTGTCTTTCTCATGTTCAGATGTTTTTTATTCTACAATTTTTATTTATTTCGATTTCTATATCTATTTTTAAAAATTCTGTGTTTAACGAGCCAATCACGTTTTTGTGTTGGTGGTTCTATGTACTTGTATGTCAGCAAATATTTTTTTTGTTTATAGTTCTATAATTTAATCAGGCAGGCATTTATTTAAACGTGAAACAAAAAATAAAAAGAGCAATTATTCCGGTCAACTGTACAGGGAAAAATCTCACTCTATTTTATATATAAGATGCCTAAATTTAAAATCCGAAATATGTGTAACTCTACAAATTATTAAATCAGATAAAAACTTTTTTACAGCTGAGACGAAATAGAGGTTCCATAAAAAAACAATCTCAATTAAAAGTAAATAATGTTGAAAGTATTCTTGAATGTCTGTGTTGAATATCCATAGAAGAAATTTGCATTTCCAAAAATTGAACATTAGTAAAATTATTAATTGAAAAATGAAGAGATGGCCATTAGAAAACACTCTTATTATGTTATGTTACAATTGAAAAACGTTTTATTAAAAAATGCTGAAAAATTTCGGGAGGGTGGAGTACAGCCCCATTGGTCCCTTCCTGGATCTACAATTGCCCTTTATTATATACACACACACAACGTTTGTCTCATGCTCGTTATTATTATTTGTATTATTAGTGGATCTTAATTGTTAATATTGCTAATATTACTAATACTTAAACGTTATTAGATTATGGTTGTTACTTCGACTATAGTCGTATCCACATTTTTAAACTACATTAGAATGCATGCAATCATTTTTCAAAAGGGCATTCGTCCTTTTTATTACAATTACAATGTGAGACTCGAGTGGCAAATAGCTTGAAGCATTTTAATTTTATTATAATTTGTTGTGATTATATTTTGATTCAAGTTTTGTATTGATTCTTTTGGAAAAAAAAATTATTATAGCTCTTATCCCAACAAAAATAGAGCTTATTACAGTAAAAAGGTTGATTGTAGATTGCCTACACTATCATATGTGGGTATAACTATTGAATCATTAAAAATAATTTTAACTGACTATATATATATATTTATTATTTTCATTTATCTTTTACTAATGAGTCACTACTTATGAAGGCCAAAATTCACTCGAGAAGAAGTGTTAACGAGGGATAGGTTGACAGTTGAATGATGATGAACACAACGAGGATTGAAAATGTCCACATACCACCCACTCAAAACAACAACCAACCCAGGAAACAGCACTTCTTTTCTCTCTCTCCGAAACATCACTCATGAAATGTGAGGAATAAAGGAAAAAAGGGGGAAGCGAGCGTTACGAGGCTTCTGAAAGTGAACTTTGTCCTCTTTATATCATATAATATATTATGTATCAATATTTGTTGCAGTATTTACATCAGTTTATAAATGAGTAGAGCTTAGTAATTGTATGAAAAATATACTTGTTGCAAGCAAGCTAGATAAATGAAATTTTCATGCACTGATGAAACCCCCTCAAGATAAATCAGTGATATTTTGTATATCATGAAAATGTATGTTCTTGTGATGGGCAGAAACAATTGTTTGCAAATAAAAATCTTTTTTGGAGGATATATGGAATGTTATTTACTGAGTAACTATGTTTCTACATGATGTTATATATATATATATATATATATATATATATATATATATAATTAATATTGTTAGAAATAAAACTAAAAATGGACTAAAATTGCTTTAGTAATATTAATACTACTTTCTAATTGATAATTTTGTTACTGTTTAATAGATAAAAGCTCTAAGAATACAAGGACATCACAAGACAAAGCATGAAATAGTACATGACAAAGGGAGATAATAGTACATGACAAAGGGAGATAATTCAATACAATTTTAAAACAAGCGAGTTGTTGGCTAGCGTTAATTTTGTTTACATTAAAAAAAAAAAGATAATTCTTAACTCTCCCCATTTCGATCAGTTTCTTATTTTGATAATTTTTTTTATTTACCTCGAAATTGAGTTTTTTCCCCCCTATTTTTTCTTACTTTTCTTTAATCATTTGAATTAATTGTAATTCAAAGCAATCAGAAATTACGAAAATAATTTTTGTTTGTTTTAATCAGCATAAATTTTAATGAAGGGGTTATGAAGTGTACTTACATTTCCAATAGATTTGAAGATAAAATTAGTTCTAATCACTAAGCAGACAAAAAAAAAAAATCAAATAAAAATATCCATTTTTAGGTTTGAAGACGACTGTAATAGTAACAAATTAATTATTCTAATTTTTATGACAGAAAATGTGACTTTTGACTTTTATTAAATTCAGAAATTATTTTAAAGTCGACAGTGTCGTAAATGTAAATCAACCATTTTTTAAAATCTATTAATAATGGAGTAAAATGGCTGGCTCTTTGATTATCGATGCACAAATTGAAAGTAATTTTGAAGCTTTCAAACCGTTGATTAGAAAGTACCTATTTATTTGCCTCCTCATGAGGGCAGAGTTAGATACAAGGTCGGTTTTTAATGTGGTGAAAATTTATCTCCCCAGAATGGGGCACTGGATCAGGACAGAAATAAAAATTGACTAAGTCTAGAAGAATTTCTTCTTCACTGACCGATGACAGAAAAGTGAAGTATCAGAACAGGTATTACACTTTGCTCCCAGCCAAAAGGCCAAGAAATTAAAGTTTAAATGCAAACGTCAAGTATTATGGCTCAATTGTGCTCCTAAACAAAATGAAAACATGAATTTTAAACGCGTCCTTGTTATGTAAATAAACATTGTTTTTAGAAAGATTTCATGTGAATAAAACTTATTCATCTCTTATTAAAACAAAGTATAGAATTATTTGTGTCTACTCTTTTATTATATAAATATCAAAGAGTTATAATTTTAATGGATGATCGTAAAAAAAGCAATGAAATTAACGCTTGCCAACAATATAAAATTTTAAAAAATTATTTGCATTTAATTTTAACTTTAATGTTATAAACACATAATGAGATGGTATCAAAAATTCTTGGCCAAACCCTAAAGTCATACATGAACATATCTATTGAATGTATCAAGATAGAGTCAGTGTTGAGCAAAGCGTTGGTAAACAGGCATCAGTAGATATGAAGCTATTCACAAGAGCTTTTGTCTTGCAGCGACTCCAGTAGAACTAGATTTTATTCAACGTGTAATTATTCCAAAAAATAAAACCAATAGACTATCAGTGAAGACTGGATGATTATGTCAATTTTCAACCTGATGGCATTGCGACTTTTGACTTAATGAATGAATACTTAATGTAAACAAAACACAACAGGTTGTAAAAAGAAAAGCTGGACTGAAATGTCATCTTAAAGATCATTAAAATACAATCACCCAGCGACTTGATGTTTCTAACAATATCAAACACTCCCTGTTAGATTTACATCTTCTGTTAGATTAGAACTCAATACAGAATACTTAATCTAAACAAAACACAGCATAAACACCAAACAAAAAGCAATGGAACGACAACATCGGAAAAGGAACAATCGAATGTTGCTGTCATGTTGATGTGGTGTCTAATCCGTTATGACTTCCGGTTTTTACGACATTTGGCTTATTTGAAAGTGCTGTCAAAAGTTATAATGCATGTTCCTCCCTGTTGAACACTTATGACTGCCGATTATAGCTGTCCACCTCTTTAACACATATATAGGGTTTATTTCTCATCATTTATGGTAGCCTCATTGATTAGCACACTCACAATTAGAGTTAATTGTGATTCTTGGTCTGGAGTTCGAATCGTGCGAATCGTGGTTATCGCTATACAAGGATGAAACATATGTATGTAGATAATATTTAAATATTTATTAACAGAATATATATATGCATATATAATTGTACTTTAAGATATTCGTTTATTCTGATTATTTACTTAAAATAAGATAGTGAATTAAATTAAGTGTATAATATTATCACTAGACAATATTAGATTGGAATTAGGCTATAATTATAGGCTTCCATAGATTATAAAACTAATGTAAGATGAATTTTGTGAAACTCAGAGTATTAAAATATTACATTTGGAATATAATCTTAAATAATTTTTAGTTTTCAAATTGATACTATCACTCGGATCTAGACAGAATGAAGGCACGACAAGTGTCAATCGGCCGATGACACGCTAATGTGTGTTAGTGTCTTATCTCTCTTCCTCCTTCCGGGCCGAAAACTGAATTTCGAGCTAGCCAAAAATTGTGTGATGTTAAGAATAGGTATATGTGTGCGTGTGTATGGAGGCGTATGAACGTTAAATGTCACCAGGTCGGAAATGTAGAAAGAATATGTGCGCTTAACTCAGACGTTATTTTAATAAAAACAAACAAAAAAACCATAAGATCCCTTTCGATTGCTTTAGTTAAATATAAGATGTTAATTCCTACTCGCTCTGTAATAGGTATTCAGATTGGCTGCGACCACCACTCTCTCTGGTTGTGTTTGAAGTGTCGAGGGTGAATTCAGTTTTCTGTCAGTCTCAAAAATGTAATTGTCAAATTGGATGCTTGAATAAAACCGCAAGGTTGAAATAAATTATTGCATCGACAATCATGTAATTTCGTGTTATTATATTTTACGTTATATATATATATATATACGTATGTCTGGTTAAAATAAGACACCTTATTTAGGATTTAAGACTAATATTCCCATATGTATATATACTTGTCAGAAGAGAGTTCCATGAAGTAAAATATAAAAGCTCTATAGTGATCGTCCTGCCACATAAAATTTATTTTTAGTCGATAAAATATTTTGTAAATTAAATTACAACAAACAACTGTTATCTGTTATCTTTATTAAAACAGAACAACTTTTGATCAATAGATTTTTCAGTGCTTATTTATATTGAGACTCAAGTGAAAAATGGCAGTTCAAAATAAAATAACAGGAAAACTTATAGATGTACTTACTTATCAGTAAAAAATATTAGTGTACACCAAAAATTACAGAAAATTAAAGGATTAGAATTTTAATAAAAAATAAAATTAATTTACTATTCAAAGTTCACAAACTCTGTACAACGTTCGCATCAAGCCAAGCTTTTTGTAGAAAATTATCTCCCTTCTAATATGAAGACGACACACTGGCTTGTCGTTCTGAGTTTGTGGACTCCGAATAGTAAATTAATTTGATTTTTTTAATTAAAATTCTACTTGGTTATTTTCCGTAATTTTTGGTATATACTAATATTTTTCACTGATAAGTATTTCCTGTTATTTTAAACTGCCATATTCCACTTGAACCTCAATATAAACACCGATTTTTCTAGTGATACCTCAGAGTTGTTTGTACTGTAACTGAACAACTGCAGTTTTGTCAAGGTCATTTTTGATACCATCTCATTTAACATAAGCAGAAGTTTAAAAGAATAAAAATGCAAATATGTTAATATTAGTGTTACAGGATATTTGTTATGTTAGCACAAAAGGACAGTAATGTAGAATTCATTAGACAAACATTTTAAATGTTAATTATTAAAAGAAAAATAAAAATAAATTAAAAAGGAAATATCTTTAATTAAAAAAAGTATTTTATGGGAAAGAAAAGAAAAAAAATCAACCTAACATTCTTGAATATATTTAAATACACAATTTGCTTTATAAAGCTGAGAATTTTCTTGTGAATGTGATTTTGACTAAAAGAAATCTACATAGGCTTTGAAAAAGGAAATGATACACTGATGAGTGTAAAGGGTTTGTATTTTATGTCTTGAAACAACATCAAGATTTATTAAATCTGCATCACATTTGGCATAGAAGCCAAGATACATCCCAGAATAATAACCATGTTATTTAGGTAAAAACTCCCAATATTAACAAATTATACATTATGCATTTTTTTTTTTATATAAAGAAAGATAATTTTGACAGGAATTTTTTTAATGATATTCAATTGACACAGTTTAAACAAAAGAAAACGAAACAGTATACTGATGAGAAACTAATAGTATTTTTATCATATATGTGAAAGGTGCATTATTCTTTTATTTAGGTGGAAATTACAGGGAAAGAAGGAAGAGGTCTATGTGTGTGTGTTACTTTTAATGTAAAATGCAATCATCGAAGCAAGGTGAGGGATTATGTTACCTGTGACGATGTGTTAGAATCAGAGCTCTTAGAGGTGTTTGACATTGTCAGGGTGGGTTTTGCTTTATCTTTTCGATAAATCAGCGATTGGCTTCGTTTTAGTTTCCCAGCTGAAAAAAAAAAAAAATCATTTTCTTAAAAAAAAAATAATAATTTTTTAAAAAAGAACATTTAGAGAATGAAAGAAAGAAGCAACATAAAGGATAGTAATTAAAAGAGGTTCTTCACCTTTGAACCGGCAATCAATTCATCTCATTAACCCTTATCCTCGAGTGGTTATTGGCCTTGATAAGTCGTGACCCATTAGTACAAAAAAATCAAAAAATTAACAATGAATGTTATTTTTCGTAATTTTTTAGATGAGGATCGATAATTTGTATTATTTGCATTATTCGGACTACTGCTCTCACCTTCTATGTTATTCTCATAACGTTTCGGCCGATGTAACCTCCGACCTTCTTCAAATGTATTTTGTCAAAATTGGGAATCTCTACAGAATAGACATGTGGTGCAACTGATAAAGGTGTTAAGTAAAATCAGATTCTAAGTAACAATCTTCTGGAGGTTGAAGGTTCAATCCTCGCTATAAGCGATACTAACTAAGAATAAAATAAAATTACTTAAGATTTCTACCCTGAAACGAGGACAATTTAACGCAGTGGATGAAATAAAGTGTCGGTTTGTAATTCCATAAGAGATTCCCCAAGATCGATAGATTTCTGAGTCTTACAAGATGCATCTGAAGGAGGCTGTATGTCACATCGGCCAAAACGCTGTGAGAATCACATCCAAGATGAGAACAGTAGTCCGAATAATCAAAATACCAATGAACGGTTTTAAAATTAAGAAAAAACACTCAGGCTGCGTCCTCTCCATGATAGTTCTATACTCATCTGAAATCGATTTGTTATCGCTGGTCACAGCACAGATCACATTGAATGACCCAGGATTGTTCATTACTGGTACAGAATGGCAATTCAGTTTCAGCTTGCAAGGCCACTGGTGTAGCAAGATTCAATGTTTGTTGTGTAAAAATAAGGTTAAAAGCAAAAGAATGGAAAATTCCATTAGAAGTAAAAAAAATTAGAGTTAAAAGTCTCAGAGCAAATAGTGGAGTTGTTTGTTGTTCTCTTTAATTACTTCTAATTTTCCAGCCATCAAAATTGGGAAGAAGGAGAAAAGATAAATATCTCTGCGACTGCTACTGTCACCATTGTTGAGAACATTGCTATCCATTGAATCAACAATGTGTCAACCAGAAAGACGAACAGATGTTTTTGTCGACAACATAAGTCGGATAGTGGTTCACAATGGAGATAAAAGAACACTCCAAGCAATGTTACAGATCACTTAGTTGTACTGCAATACTGGTATTCCGAAATATAAATACTTGTATTCCTAAGTTAGTAAAGATGCACCTGTTCTCATTCCGTCAGCAATATTGATCGAGTAGAAGTGTTAACTATTATTATGTTATTCTTAGTTTTTATCACCTGGAACAAGGATTGAACAGTTAAACTACAGAAGACTGTTAGAGCTAAAGTAGAAGTAAATTCATTTCAAGAGGGACCACGTGAAGGTTGCCAACATCCCTAAGTGAATATGGTACTATGGAACCGATATGGATCCGAACTTGGCACACCCAGGTCGTCAGCCCGTGTCGTTATTCACTTGACCATCGTAACCTCCATGAGTCAACAACTTTAACGATTGTTCCACGGGTTTACAAACTCCCAAGTTAGTTAAGACACACTTGAAGAAGACTGGAGGTTACATCGGTCGAAACTGTGAGAATAACAACCAAGATGAGGATAGTAGTCTGAATAATTAAAATAATACAAAGATTTAACTTTTTGGGGATTCTTACTTTTTTTTCTTCCCCCCCCCCCCCCATCTAAGTACAGACCATGCTCAACGTCGCTTAACTTCAGTGATCTTACTGCAACTGGTATGTCAATGTGATTATAATCACCCTGCACTCTATAATAAAGACCAATATGCATTTATTTGTATATAAATAAATATATATTCGTCCTGTAACACAACAGTTAGTGAGTAAAAATAATGCCTTTTTCTAACTCCCGAACGAAACATAAGTGGTAAGGGAAAACGAGAAAGCAAATAGCAAGTCAGAAAACCCCCACCGCCTGAAATGAATTCAGAATGAAATCCTTCACTCTAAATAAAAAGTCAGCCGTAGGTGTTTTTTTTAGGTCATCAGAAATGATACTAATTTATATATGAAAAATTAAATTACTGACGTAATTCTATGATTTTATATAAATATTAGTACGAACACTGGTGAAGCATCATTTTTCTTTCGTCATTTTTGATGGAAGGTATACAGTTGTATATATATAAAGCAACTAATGTTAAAAGGCATAAAAAACTTATCAAGAGCCAGTACAATTGTATTCTTCATTTCCTCATGTAAATAAGACAAATAAAAATAATAGAATTCCTGATTCTCATCAGAAGGTCATAGATACAAACATTTGTAGCATTCTGTACGAAAAAGAATTTTGAAAAAATTCTATACTAATAGAGACATTTGTGTCTGTCAGTTAATCTTTACAGGAATGCAAAGTCAGCCACCCTAAGTGCTTGACTCGAACTACTGAAATTTAAAACAGTTTTACTTAGACTTAAGAAATATTTCACTAGTATTACTTTATATATCTAGCATATAAAGTTATCTTGTTGGATCTTAAAAGTTAGACCCAAATAGCAATCTGTCTGACATATATCGATACTTGATTCAGACTAGCCTATTTTGTGAGATTTTTCTTTCATTATGCTATTGACACAAATATATTTTATTTCACTTCATTTTTTCCTGAAAATACTTATTCTGACTAAGAAAACTGTTTGAGTGGAGACATTTTCTCTTGCTCACCGAAACAAAAGTGTGAGCTTACGTCTTTAATAAAAAAAGTTTTAACATTTCCCTATTTCTGCTACTAAATTATTTATTTCTTAAAATTGTTCTTATTTGTTTTGTTTTTATGAACAAAATCTAAACTTATTTATCTACCTCCCACAAGGTAAGATGTGACACAAGTTCGGGAAAGTGGGATTAGATAAGCCAGCGCTCGAGAGGTGAGCACTCTGGCCATTTAAAAATTGCCTGGGCAGCCCCGTCGGTAGGGGTGCTTCAGACAGTAAGCAATAAACTTAAGAAACACAAAAAAAACTTCCTAAGCTAATATAAGCTGTATTTTCAGTTTTTACCGTAGATTGTTTAAAATTTTGTTTCAGGTCTTTTTGGATCGAAACTCTTGAACCTATTAACAGAGGGTTGGAGAATGAGCATGCCCCTCCCTCTTCCGACACTGAAATTTTTGTTTACCTTTGATTTAATGAGATAAAAGAAATAGTTTTTATTTAAATTAAAAACAACATTTCACTCAAGTTCGGAAATAATTTTATAATCAGATCCGAATCTAAGAATATCTTAAAGGACTGTAAAATAGGATATTTTCTCACAATTTTGGTCTCAAAAAGTGAAAGACTGAGATACATTATAAAAAAAGGAAAATAATGGTAAACAAAATGGAGTAAGTGGAAATGAGCAAGCAAGAGTGCGCGAGAAATAGAATGACAAAGAGTGCGCGAGAAATAGAAAGACCAAGAGTGCGCGAGAAATAGAAAGACCAAGAGAGCGCAGGAAATAGAAAGACCAAGAGAGCGCAGGAAATAGAAAGACCAAGAGAGCGCGAGAAATAGAAAGACCAAGAGAGCGCGAGAAATAGAAAGACCAAGAAATCGCGAGAAATAGAAAGACCAAGAGTGCGCGAGAAAGAGAGAGTCAGAGTGCGCAAGAAAGAGACAGAGTCAGAGTGCGCGAGAAAGAGAGAGAGTCAGAGTGCGCGAGAAAGAGAGAGAGTCAGAGTGCGCGAGAAAGAGAGAGAGTCAGAGTGCGCGAGAAAGAGAGAGAGTCAGAGTGCGCGAGAAAGAGAGAGAGTCAGAGTGCACGAGAAAGAGAGAGAGTCAGAGTGCACGAGAAAGAGAGAGTCAGAGTGCGCGAGAAAGAGAGAGTCAGAGTGCGCGAGAAAGAGAGAGTCAGAGTGCGCGAGAAAGAGAGAGTCAGAGTGCGCGAGAAAGAGAGAGTCAGAGTGCAAGAGAAAAGGTAAAAACATACCAACACTTGTGGCCAAATGGCGTAAAGAACCGGTGTAATTTTTTTTTTGTAAGGGTGCTAACTCTTCAAATTTGCTTTCAACGTGGAATGTTAGGCGGACTTCCAATTCTCCTTGTTCTTTAATGGTGCCAGTTTTTTTTGATTTGGATTGTAAAGGAATCCACCTGAAATTAGCAAACAAAGGTCGTTTATGCAAACAAGTTTGAAGCATCTGATAGGTAAATGGCCATCAGTAAGAATAATTTTCAAGAGACAAAGAGGAATTTATATATATTTTTTTAATATTCAAAATGAAAGCAATGATAAGTAGGACAACTAATATTAGATGTTGGATAATTTATAAAGATGTTTATTTTATTTTATTTTTTTATGGTTTGTCAACATATCAACTATCAATGGGTTACTTAATGCCAAATCAAATTGTTGTATAGAATCCTATAGGTGGGATAATTATTTATCTTTTTCATTTAAAATTTTATATATTTTTAAAGATAGTTTAAGTTAAATTTTATTGAAGAGTCTTATTTTTTTAATGAAGTTTAAAATGTTGCTCGGATTAATGTTTTCTTTTTAACCAGCTTATTGACTCATTTAGAGTTATTTAATTCCAAATCCAGTCATTTTAAGAAACTATTTTATTTTCATTTTTTGGTACTGATATCAATCCTGAACCAGTTTTCGTGAGGTTCGACTCAGAAGTGTTCGGCTGTCCTACGCAAACGTCCGAGTGATGACGAGCCGAATGGTACCAGTAGACAATTTTGATAAGGTGCTGCGTCCTATGATTGTAAGTTATATTTTCAAGAAATTTTCTAAAAGAAACAACAAAAGAAACAACAAAAAAAAACAAAATAAGCAAAACATAGCGAAGTTACTGTTATCAAATAAATATTTTTTTTATTTTGATACGTTGCTGCGTCCTATAATTTTTAGTTATAGTTGCAAGAAATTTTTTAAACAACAAAACAAATAAAACAAGCAAAACAGAGCGAAATTACTGTTATCAAATAAATATTTTTAGCCCTAAACCTTAAAAACAAAAAAAACAAAAAAAACAAGAAAAACATTATTATCATAGGACACAGCACCGTATCAAAATTGCCGTCTGGTACAAATCGGCTCGTCAACTCTCGGGCGTTTGCGTAGGACAGCCGAACGCTTTAGAGTCGAACCTCACAAAAACTGGTTCAGGATCGATATCAGTACCCATTTTTTATTATTTTCAAATATTTATTCATGGAGTTTGTTTTTATTATTATTTTAGGATGAAAGTTATATTGATGATCACAGTTTCATGTTATTCTCGGGACAGATTCTTTTTAATCCATAAATGGGACCCTGACAGATACTACCATTTTGAATGTAGGAGCAATGGTAACTAAGTGGTGGCTCCCCAAAGTACCCAAAATGAGGTTTCACCACTGGATGCAGTTTAATATCATTCCCCAAACATATCAATGTGTTTAAGACTCCTTATTTTAAATTTGTTTATGGATGGATTTTGTAAGCTGTGCCTCTAACAACATCGTGAGCTGTCCCTCTCTACATCTGGGTTAAGTTGTATAGCATCTCTGTCAGGATCGTGATGTTATATGGCAGTGAATGCTGGGTCTTCACACAGTCCTCTCTTGCCTGACTGCAGCGCAATGACATATTCATGATTAGATGGATCTGCAATGTGAAATCTGAACACATCCAACACATCAGGTCAGAAGATTTGCTGAAAATACTACATAGAAGTTATCCTAAGGACGAATCGGTTATGCTGGTATGATCATGTGGAGCGTTCGTCCTCCTGGATAAATCATTGCAGAAGCATGGATGTATTGAATCGCAGGAAGGTTGGCTGGCCAAGGAAAACTTGGAAGAAAGTGATTAGACAAGACCGTACAGAGTGGAATTTGAAGACAGTTGACCCCCTGAACCATGTGAACTGGAGAATGAGCTTGCGAAATAGCAGAAAACGTATGGGAAAAGTTACATTAAATGAATAGAAGAAGAAAAAGATAGAATCCTCTCTGAAATAAAAATTTCCAAACAAATTAAAAAAATTAAAAGATTATTATGAAGTGGCATCCATTTAGTCTGCACGGTTAATGATGAAAATGCTATTTTATACTTTTATTTTTATTTGATCTCACTTGCCATTGGGAAAACTGACACATTAGCCAGTCCACCAGTGTATATATAAGGAAAAATATTAAACTGGCATCTAAATTTTAGTGAACTTGTTGTTTTTAGATACGTTCGCACATCTTCAAAGCATCGCAAATCTGACCAAGCACAACACATTAAGTCAGAGGATTTGCTGAAAACACTACATTTGCCCGGCATAGAGGTTATCCTAAGGACGAATCGGTTATGCTGGTATGGTCATGGGGAGCGTTCATCCTCCTCGATAAACCATTGCAGAAGCATGAATGTTTTGAATCGCAGGAAAGTTGGCTGGCCAAGGAAAACTTTGAAGCAAGTTATTAGACAAGATTGTATAGAGTTGAATTAGGAGACAGTGACTCGCTAAACCGTGAAAACTGGAGATTGAGCTTACGAAATATAAAAGAATGAAATATAAAAAAACGTCTGAAAAGAGAACAGTGAGGTTAAATGAAGAGAAGATCTCAAAAGAAGTTTGATCGGTCAGTTCAGATTGAAATCAAATTTTCATCATAAAAATACAAATTGAATAATAAAGATTATTTAAAAATAAATAAAGAAATAGATGATAAAAAGTAATATAAAAAGAATAATAATAATAAAAAAAAGAGCAGTGTATGAAAATAAATAGAGGGAGGGGAGATAGTGATAGAATGTAAAATGGGGAACATTTTTCAGATTGAAAAACAAAATAAAATATCTGAGAAATGTGATGTAGTTTTAGTTACAGATAGAGAGCAAATCTCCATTATCGAATTTTTGGAATCTTAATGTTGTTCTGATAATTTTAAAATTAAACTTAAAGTGTTTGTATATAAAAAAAATTAAAATAAACGAAAAGAAATATAAAATAAAGAGAGAAAAAAAAGAAATTACTGATTTTTTGGTTGGTCAAAATTCTTATATTCTTGCAAGGGTACAATGGCATAACCGAGAGATTCATCAGAAATTTTTCCACGGTGAAATAAATTCACTTTGACTTCTGTATCCATGCTGGGGATTAGACTGAAAAATTAAAGAAAAATGAATGATACAAAAATAATTACAAAAGGGAGACAAAATTAAAAAGGTACTCATAAAAACGGGTTAATTTTTAGAAAATGTCTAAGATCTTTCGACTGATTTGAGGGGGGGGGGGGCGTGTGAAAGAGGAGAGGAAGAGAGTAAGGGAGAGAGGGGGGAAGGTCTCTTATGACATCACAATGTAAACCAGTGTTTCAACACGACCAGTTTTATATATTTCCAAAAGTTTATGAAAACATTTTGGAAATTCAAAAAAAGTTTTCATAAATATTTAATAATCTACATAAACAAATACTAACCCACCGGGTTACGGGTGGTCTAGTAGCTGATAAAAGCATAGTGATTTTAGTAAAATTGTCTCCTAAGATCTTTCAACTAGCAATACGATTCATCAATGATATATCGTTAGTTATGTGCAAGGCAGTAATTATTATTTTATTTCTTTTTTTTTTTAACAAAGTTCACCCTAAACAAGGCAGACCGCCACTGTAGACGTAAGGAGCTACTGAGAAAAAAGAAAAGAGGAGAAGATTGGGGAGGGGGGGTCAACCTAAATTAGGATCTGCGCAGCGAGATGTCTGTTTACATTAGTTTTAAATTTCTGCATGTCAGTACTGTCGGGGAAACAGGGGGCAGGGAGGGAGTTCCAGAGGCCAGCAGCACGAGGAAAGAAGCTATTTGAGTAGAAGGCTCTGGGGACCTCGACAGTGAATGAATGGGATTTAGTTGATTGTCGAGTTGGTCTAGTGAATTTACGTCGAGGGGGCACCAGAGTAGCCAATTCATCGGAGCATAATCCATTGAAGTATTTGTAAAACAAGCACAAGGATGCAACATTGTGGTGATGGGATAGGGGCTGGAGCTTGGTTGATAGTGAGGGCCCTATTAGGTTGGCGACTCTTTTTTGGACCTTGTCAAGGAGGGAGAGACTAGTAGATGATGCACCAACCCAGATGTGGCAACAATACTCCATGCATGGGCGGATGGTGGCTCTGTAGAGATACAGGATAATGTCAGGTGTGAGGAGTTTACTAGCACGGTAGAGGGAGCCAACCTTCTTTGCGGCAGCCTTGGCAATGTCTTCAATGTATTTGTTCCAATTACTTATATCTCTAGATAGTAATTAACTGAAATAAAAAGTAAGTTGCAATCTATTTTCCTAAAATCTCCTGATTAAATTACATTTAGGCTGCATCGTTTTGACTTAAGAAAATATTAATATAGCAAAATTCTATAATGAAAGGTTGGTGTGAATTGAAGAGTTGTTTGCCAGAGACGGGAGATGACCACTTCCACAAAATGGCTGTGTCTGGATCTATCTGACTGAGCTGGTTTGAAATGAAGGAGAAGAAGAGAGTCACTAGAGTTCCATATAAAAATACCAACATTTTCTGTATACTAAAATCAACTTTATTTAATGTTTCATTAACACAGGAACACAAAAACGTAAAGCAAGTTGGCTCGACAAGTTGGCTTTAGCTAAAGACAAGATTTATTTTTTAAATTTTTTAAATTTTTTATGGAAATCGCTCCAGACAAAGCATGAAGCCACTTGATTTAAGGAGCTAACAAGAACGAAATATGATTATCGCAGACATAAAATGCCTATTGACCTTAGTCTAAAAAAAAAAGATTATAGGTAGGAGGAAACAGTCAGCAGGAAGAGAGTTCCACAAGCCTGCGGTTCTTGGAAACTGGAGTTCCATCTAGTCTTGCTGTTTTTTGGCAAGGAACAAGAAGATGATTTTAGCATCTCGTCTGCACAGCGTTTGTTCAGGAACTGAATTATATTTCCGTACCAATGAGGTAGGCAGAAACAGAAAGTTGCACACGCGCAGATGTGTTTGAATTGCCCAGTGTATTTCTACATGAGTTTTAACATGCTTGCCTTCGACAACCAAACTACAACTAAGAAATTGCATGTAAACACAAAAGAAAGTAGAACAGTCATGTAACTGCTACAAATCAAAGCAAGCAGATATGTAGATGGGATTGTCTGAGAAAAATAACAGATGATGAAAATTATTTTTATCGATTAATAAAGCAGCTAATGTATCATTCTCATAGAAGTAGGGTGCAAATAACAAGTCACTCTATAAATCCTGGGCCTAGTTAATAAAACAACAACTTTTAGGCAAAATTCACCAATTCATCAAGGTTTTTGCCTCCATATTGTGAGATGCACAAGGTATTTTTTTCATTAATTACCTTGAGAAAGGAAGAACAGTCAGTAACGAATATTATATAGCATTATTGGAGGAAAAAAATCACCTAAAATGGTCACAAATGAAAGAAGAAAAACATGCTCTTTCATAAGGAATATTCACTGTGTCACAAATCGATCACAACACTAACAAAATTACACTTCGAATTGTTTCTGCATCCACCCTATTTTCCAGATCTTTTCCCCAGTGACTACTGGATGTTTGCAAACCTCAAAAGAATGCCTCAGAGAAATATTTGGTTCAAATGAAGAAGTGATATCGGAAACTGAGGCGTATTTTGAAGCCAAAAACAAATCGCGCTACAAAAAGGGCATTGAATTGTTAGAGAAACGTTGGAATCAGTGTATCACCATAGAAGGAGACTATGTTGATGAATAAAGTCAAAGTTGTTGTTTTATTAGTAAGGCCCGGGACTTATTGAGCGATGTGTTACAAATAGAAAATTTGATACTTACAGATCACATTCTTCAAACCATTCTGGATTTCGAGCCTTTTTAATGGTGGTCGTTTGATATTTCTCCTTCCCTAGCTGTATTGTTGCAAAGACGTCATTATTTCCTGGAAGAAATTAATACGAAACAAAAATGAGGTAATTATATAAAGTGTGTATTTATGTCATAATAAAGCTAATTTAATCAATGATTGTTTCCCTAAAGCTTTTCTTCTATGTATTTTAATGAAAAAAATACATGCTGAAATATTTCTCAGATTTGAGATGGAGTTCATAATCATCATGATTCGGTTTTGTAATTTAGGATGCTGCGAGTGTCACAGACTCTGGGGCGGGCAACATCAGGCAACGTCTCACGCCTGCTCTCTATGCGGTCTGAATTAGGTTTGAAAAAATTTCCATTATAATCGTTTCTAATTAGCCGCAATTTGCAATTAACTCACCAAGTTACCAATCTCTTACGAAGTTTCTATCTATCACTCTCACTATGTTGCTAGACCCCTCTCTCACTGCTCTTATGTTATACGGTATCTATCATTTTTTATTAAAAATCGAATAAATAGTTCATTATAAACAAAAGGGAATATCACCACAAGTAGTAATTCTAGTAATATCTAATAATATAAATTTCATGAGGGAAGGAGAGAGAGAGAGAAAGAAAGAAAGAAAGAGAGAGAAAGAGAGAGAGACTAATTTTGCATTTTAATTTTATTTTTTTATATTTAACTGGCTTGCAAACTCACTTTTCCCTGATTCAAATACCCAAACCCGAGCATAGTGGGTCACATTTTTTCTAGTAATTTATACAAATATTAGAAATGGCTATTATATCTATGTAGCTTGAAATTTGGTAAGAATTATATCCTACCCATACAGATTGTCCTAAGGATGTTATATCTATTTTTTTTTTATTTTCATAAATAAATATATATATATATATATATATATATATACATACATACATCCATCCCTGAGGAGTATACTCCCGCCTCCTTAAAAGTATTTTTGCCTCCTATTTTAATGAGATTTTAACCATAGTTAAATTCCAAACTTGAATAGATTTTCAAAATTGATATAGTGGTATGATTTTGATTGATTTGAAGTAATTTGGAGCCAAACCTCTTTCACTTTTTATAGGAGTCCCCAGAATAGAGTGGGGGGGGGGGGGGTAGCATGAACCCCCAACTTACTTTTTTTTTTCCTTTGATTTTAGTGAGATTTAGTAAAAGACTGAAAATTTAGAATATACATTTTACCCATAATATTCATTTTTTCCTTCTTATTTCATAATAACCAAATATTTTAATGGTGAAATATATTGGTTTTAAAATAAATTAAATGTTTTTCTAATTCTCGGAAAACAAATGATAACATCGACAAAATGTGTATATTGGAAAAATAAGTTTTGTATATTTGTGTAAATGCAGTGACTCCATTCTTTGATAGTGATCAAATTTGGTCCAGATACCTCCCCAGAATACTAAACAAATAAATAAAGAAAAATAGTTACATTTTAATAAACCTTTATATAGATAAATTTGTATACGAGAAGCATGTTAAAAAAAACCCAGGCTGAATCTGTATTTTTTAAAAACAATGTACAAATAACAACACAAAAAAATAAACTTAAGAAATTAGGGTCTATGTGAAATAAATTGCTCCAGAACTTCAAAGTTTTAAGTGATTGCACTAGGTTTATTTTCTATTTAAAGACATGTTACTGTGAAAGAAATTGAGAAGATTAATTAGAAACGAGTTATTTCAAATTTAAAACTGAGAAAGGTAAGAAGTCTGCTAGAAAAAAATCTGACTCTTGAATCAGTTAAAAAATCTGACTCTTGAATCAGTTAAAAAATCTGACTCTTGAATCAGTTAAAAAAAATCTGACTCTTGAATCAGTTAAAAAAAATCTGACTCTTGAATCAGTTAAAAAAAATCTGACTCTTGAATCAGTTTTAAAAAATCTGACTCTTGAATCAGTTTTAAAAAATCTGACTCTTGAATCAGTTAAAAAAAATCTGACTCTTGAATCAGTTTAAAAAAATCTGACTCTTGAATCAGTTTTAAAAAATCTGACTCTTGAATCAGTTTAAAAAAATCTGACTCTTGAATCAGTTTTAAAAAATCTGACTCTTGAATCAGTTTTAAAAAATCTGACTCTTGAATCAGTTTTAAAAAATCTGACTCTTGAATCAGTTTAAAAAAATCTGACTCTTGAATCAGTTTTAAAAAATCCTGACCGACTCTGGCCCATGCAAACATTACTGATTCTCAACCTGATAAAAAGTCGACCTAAAAAGATCTGACTTCAGATGTAGCATTCTCACAACAGATTTTTTGTTACATATATAATCAGTTAACAGCAGTTGCTTTGATGATACACAGTAGTAGTAAGCCCAATCAGTTGTGATGTCTCTGTCCTTTTTGTAATAGAAACAATAGAGTCGTTCTCTTTCTTCATTTTCTGGTGTTGTCAGCATCTGAAATAGTAGTTATTTTTCTTCTCTTTAACATCATAGCAATAAACAAAAAGCAACATTAATTTTGTTCTGGCTTTTTCATATTCTTTTGTTGATTTCTTTTTAAAGTTTGTATCACATAGCAAATTCATTTAGACGATTGCATAGTATTAATCTCTTCCTGAACATCACCTGTACGGGTTTGTGGAAGAGCCCGAAAAAGACATATGTGTGATTCGACGTCCAACACCAAAGAGAACGATTTCACCTGCTTCTTCGAGATTTCTTGTCACTGACACTATGAATGTCTCTATGTGTGTTCACTTCACAGGCCATGATGGTCCACTTGTTATGCCAGTCCAAAGTTCTTACTCAATTCTGACACCAGCCGCAGTGTCAATTATGGGGTCCCAGTCAGTGCTGCAACATAAAACTCCTCTCTCCAAATAAATTTAGAAATCCAGTTTAAAACAAGTAACAATTTTTTATGTTTTGGGAGGTTAACGTGATGCTCGTTTTCTTCTACAGAACAACACACTTGCAAATAAGAAATCTTAGCCCGACCAAATCAAAGCAAGTCCAATATGGCCCAGCTCTCTCTGAGAGGCACACCAATCCAACTGAGTGTCAGACCCCCAAAAACTAAACTGACCGTGAGACGCCTAGAGAGCCAACTGTCCCTTGAAAGACCACTTGAAAAGGTTAATCTACTGGACAGCAAGATGTTTGTTCACATCACATAGTGAGCAGGAAAGGAATTCCAAAAACAAGCGGTTCGAAGAAAGAAAAGAGTAAAAATTCTACAGTGAAGGGTGGGATTTTGCTGCTAGATGGGTGGGTTGGGGTATTTTCGTTTAGAGAGTCATCATCATCATCATCAACCGGTTTATTTGTTGAATCAGGCCACAATTAATCCTCTGATGAGGGTGGGGCCTGATTGTCTAGTCTCGAAATCTAAGTCTTCCTCTCCACTCCTGTCTTTGGCAAGGTTTGATGGAATCCATACCCATGGTCTTCCTATCACGTTTTACTACGTCCTCCCAAGTCAACTTGGGTCTGCCAGTGGTGATGTTCTCTGCTGGCACATTCAACTTTCGGACTTTAGCAATCCAGCCATCGCTACGCTCAATGTGACCCAACCAACGCAGAGTACAAATGCAATTTCATCTGAGCACGTTCCATGAAAGTAATTTGCAAGTATTTGTAAAACAAGTACAGGGATTCAACACTGCTGCGATGCGACAGAGGTTGGATCTTGGAAGACAGTGCAAGACCTATCAGATTAGAAATTTTTTTTTTTCATTCTGTCTCAGAGACAAAGGCTAATGGTTGGTGCAGCAGCCTAGAAATACTCCATCATTGGCGAATGGTGGCTTTCGTTTTCTAGCCCGGTAGAGGGAGCCTACCTTCTTTGCAACAGACTTGGTAACATCTATGCACTTATTCTGTTTCATCTTGCTTGAGAATGTAAGTCCAAATACAATCAGTCTTATGGACAAGTCAGTAAAAATAAATAGATCGCTGTAAAATTCTCTAACATTTACACAATCAAGAGTTTTGTGTTTCTTTACAATCACACCACCATGAAAGAAAGAGCTATATAATTTTTTTTAAATAGTACAATTTTTAGCATGGCTACTCCAGTAGTCATAAACCTTGGTAAATTTTAATAACAAACAAGTAATTTTTACATTAATTTCATTATGAAATTAAATCCCACCATAATGCATTTCAGTTCATTTGTTCACAAGTCAGCCATTTTATTCTTTTGTCAAATTGTAAATTAAAAAACAAGCCTCCTCCCCTAAGAAATAACACACACACAGCAGCCAAGCAAACAAGTCAGTGAGTATCTGTCGCCTCCTTCTCTGAATAAAATTTTATAAATATTTTTTATATCGTGGATAAAGGCTTAGCATTTCGGGTGAAAGAATCTTTTTCACTACTTTCCGGTCAATTTCCTTCTGGTATTTGTGATTTTTGGTTTCCTAAATTGTCCCGATCAATACCAAGACACAGGCTTTTGTTTTACTAAAGAAGTCACCACTTATCAAGGCTCAAAGGTAGAGTTGGGCGGTTTTGAAATTTTGGGTTCGGTATCGGTTTCGTTTTTTTTCCTATAAAACCTCGGTTTACGGTTCGGTTTTTTTCAAAAAAAATTTTTTACTATGGAAGCTATTCATTCTCTTGTGTGATGATTAGTTATTATTCAACGTTTAGTTGAATTATGCCACTGTTTCGATAATTTTGTGACTGAATCATTCTCCATGATATGAATCATATAAGTTTTAAGGTGTTGACTGTTGTAATCAAAGTTCTGATACCTTTTCAACAGTTAACTCGTTAAAACAGTGACCAAAGATTCATGAAAGATTTCTGAAGAATAAAACTGAGTTTGAATATACATTCTATCTAATTCTTTAACCCATCAGAAGCTAAAATATAACTCAGAAATGCAAGAAATTAAAAAACGAAAATTTATTTAAACAAACAAAATAATTTTACAAATAAAATTAAGCAAAAATGATGATGAAAATTAAGTTGCATTGACAACTACTTTTTTTCTTTTTAAATGTTTATACTCGCTCGCTACTTTTCGTTTATTTACTTTTAAAACAAGTATTTTTTTTTAATTTCATTTTAATAACTTATTTTTTTAGATAACTCTGAAACAAACATAAATAATTATTTTACAATTTTGAGTTGAATCAAATAGATGTTCGACATCATACGGAACGCGTTTGATTTTTTCTTTTTCATTTGAAAATAGTTTATGCTAAAAATACGATGTCATGTTGTCTGTCGTATTTCTCTTTTTTTATTTGAAAATTCAAAATGTTAATGATAAACAAACTGTAAACAAAGATTTCTTTCTACAAGTCAATTAAATGTTTATATCATATATTTGTTCAATCTGTCCTCTTAATAATATAACGTTTTTTGGTAATATTCAATTTTATTCGAATCAGAAAATCTTTTCTAACCGTGTTTCCTTGTATATGGTGGCTTACTGTAGTAAAAACACAATACCAAACGGTTACAGTTTAAAAAAAAAAAACCGATTCGTATTCGGTATGAAGACGAAACCGAAAAACCGCGGTTTTTCGGTAAAACCGCCCATCTCTACTCAAAGGCAACTCGAGGATAAGAGTTAATGAGTGTCAGGTGTCCGATGAGACAACACCGTGATGATTCGTAACGATGGTGGAAGTTGGGCAGAATGTTAATATTTAAGACGGCTCAACAAGAACTTTTTTTATATTGGACTTGAAAACGACCATGTTGTAGTCAGCCGAAAAGCAGCCCAACAGTATTGTGTTCCACAGACGGGTAGTTCTAAGAAAGAAACTTTGCTCATGGAAGTTTCGTTTAGTTTTAGGAACAGAGAGAAAGAAAGGGAAATTATTGACAGTAGTTGTAGCTAGACGAGTTTTTGTTGCAAATGTTTTACATGGGTGGGGGGGGGCATAGATTAAAGCTCCGTCGAGCACCTGCCATGTAAATAACGATAGAGTAAAAAAAACTAAAATATTTGGTTATTACTAGATTCTAACAGTTTATGACCTACAAAATTAGACTATTTGTAAAATAATATTGAGCATTTTTCATAGCGGTTTGAGTTTAAAAGAACGCCAACATTTTTACTATATTCTTGATATAGACTCGTTCATTTCCATGTTTTTTTTCTTTCTTTCATTTAATTAAAAGGAGATAAACTGGTTTTAACAAGTGACACACGGGTAATTAAATAATATAAATAGTGACCCAAGCCTTTAAAAAAAAAGTAATGATTAACATGTAGACTAAAAACAAATCAAGTTAATAAGAGAGGAAAAAATAAAGTGGTTAAAATAACAAAAAACTGATATTCTTAAGATGCGTCCATTAAATCTACTATTTGAAATATAAACGTGATAGCACGACAAAAAAAACAAACAAAAAAAACGCTATTTCAAACTTAAGCGTGACTAACACGTCGACGGACAGAGCGATGCGAGTGCGCACCCAATAAAAATGTGCAAATATCAGTCATCAGAAAATAAATTTCATCAACTCATTAACATAAAAAGGTGGGAATGAAATGCAGGCATTTAAAAGATTTATTTTGTTCGGGTTAGGAGATAGTTTAAGGGTCAAAGCATAGTAGGTGCAGCATTTTTGAAAAGGAGGCTGACACGGTTAAACAAAAATGGACAGCAAATACAATCTATAAGGTTTTCACTCAACAACAACAACGACGACAACAACAACGACAACAACGACAACAACAACAACAACAACGACAACAACAACAACAACGACAATAACAACAACAACGACAACGACAACGACAACAACAACGACAACGACAACATACTCTTTCCAAAGAGCTTCGCCACACGATTGAGAACATAACTCTTTGGTTGTTCCACTGTATGAACACATGTGTGAATTCACAGTTTCTACTGAAGTAGTTGCTAAACGCATCTTCAGGGCTGTATTATTTTTTTTTTTGTAGGGAGGTTGTGCCTGGTATTTCCAAATGGTTTGGACTCAGACTTCTGCAAAAAGATCAGCGAGCTACCAACTCTAGAAGCATTTATTTATAGAATTTCAAACCATCATAGTTACCTACTCGCTATACCTACCCGGCATTGCTCGGGAGTAAAAAAAAAAAAAAAAAAAAAAAAAAATGACTCGCTTGTTTACGAAGAAACGGAAATTAATTTTGCTGACTTTGATTTTGTAATAAAAATATTTTCTATAAATAAGAATTTTTTACAAGTTCGTTTTAGTACTTGACGCTAATTGATTAATAGTGAAGAACAAATAATAATGTATAATTAAAGTGGAGGCGAGAAACACACACACACACACATGGTTGAAGTCCCATAATTTAATTAATACATATTTATTTTTTAAAGAACCGAAGGGAGAGAACTCAGCATATTGCACAAGATAACTTCCCTTTAATCCGTTTCGTTGAGTGAGAGAAAATGTCTCCACTCTAACAATTTTCATAGCCCAAATAAGTATTTTTAGAAAAAAACTGCCATGAAATAAAATATATTCATGCCAATAACAGAGAAAGGAAAAAAAATAGGCTAGTCTGAAGCATAAGATAAACAAAATAAAGCATTATCATAGCTGACAGTATAAGTAATAATATTACATATCCACCCTGTAACTATTAATAAGACCCAGTGTCCTCTTATGGGTAAGTACGAAGCGAAATGAGTAGTATATAAAGTCATGGTCAAATTTCAAAGGCTACTTCGAGAGCTTTCTTACAAAAATGTTACATAAATTTGTTTCATCATAATAAGTACAGATATAGCATTGGTTTGTCAAAATACATTTTTTATATGAAGAAGGGGATAAACAGGATGGACACAACATTAGCAAATCATGAAACAAGCCTCTAGTTATAAACCTGGGAGCAGTGCCACTTAACTCAAAATGACTTTGCATTCTGTGTTCTGTCTGCAAAAAAGAGTAATATTGAAGCGATTTTTACAGATATTAAAGTATGCTAATTCTCATCCATTTTATCTGTCAAAAACAATCATTAACTTCTTTTATAAAAGATAGTTACCTTTTCACAAAGCAATTCAGTGGTAATTCGGTTTATGGACTGAAGAATTCATGCCAGTTGACTTTATTAAATTCGTTGTGATTTTAGATTTCTTTCTTGACAGCTTTTGACAGACATGTGCACTTGGATATTTGACTTCGGATTGTAACTTCTTTTTTTTTTGTGTTAATTTACAACGACGGACGTTCGACTCTGGATTTACGTCACCATTGTTATTATTTTCACACAAACATTGTTTTTTCTTTGGACAAATAATTAAACATTAGATTGATCCTTGAATTCATTACCTGAAGGTTCTCAGAAACCGAGGAGTAAGGAGTTCAGACTTTTGACTGATGATCTGCACCCTTTTCATCATCATTATCATTATTATCATTATTATTATTTACTCACTCAGAGTTTCAAATAAGTCATTATCAGTGATTGCTGATTGGCAATAAAAAGCGGTGTTCCCTGGAATCTAAGTGACAATAAGTTTCCCCAGATTTCTAGCACATTATTATTTCACACAAGCTATTTCGGCTTTAAATATTATTTTATAAAAGGAAGCAGTTTTTGATCAGTTTTCACACACATTCCTATTCATCTATTTGCATAGAATCCAACCAAATCTATCGCTTTGTACAGGTTTAAAAGAAGGAAAGATCCACTTTACTTACATGCCCTCCAACCCTATTAATAGTACTTACATCCTTGGGCCCCACTCCCAAATTTGAATATTATAAAATGTATAAAAAATAAGCATAAAAAAGTTACTATAGTGTTATGGACTGGGTGAAACAGAACATAGGATTCCTCATTCAGTGTTCACATTAGGTATTCATAAACATTAAATATTACATCAAAGATCATAAATTTATGGAAATGTATTTCAATAAAAAAGTTAGGTGATAGAGTAAGTTCAGGGAACTTTAGCCATTACTAACCAGCAGAGTGTTACCACTGTCGACCAAGGGAAGAGTGTATCAGGCATGTGTTTTCAGAGAAAAGAGATTGTGTAGATAATCTTTATGGATGATTAAAACCGAGGATTTCAACTCAACTGATAACTATTTAAGTCGGAACCGTGAGCCATAAAATTAGACTACAGGTGCCTGAAGCAGAATCTAAACTGTAGATCAAGCTGAAGTCGATTTGGAGATTGAAAGTAAAATAATTATTTCTGTTTCGCTGCTGCTGCTGCTGATATCAAACATATGTACACAATTATCAGAGCCGATTACATGAAGCTACTGAGAAAATGGAGAGAAAATGTTCAATTTAATATTGAAATTCTACCATTGCTACTAGCAACAAACAGATTGCTGTCCAGAGAAATATCTTTAGTGTATGACCCCAGAAAATCAAACTGACCATGAGACGCCTAGAGGGCCAACTGACTGACCTCCCCTGAAAGATCACTTAAGATAATGGTTAGCCAGAATCCACTTGAAAAGGCTAATCTGCTGGCAAATCCAAGAACATAAACACCCTACTGTCTAGCAACAAACAGGTGGCTGACCAGAGAAATATCTTCAGTGCATGAAACGCAAAAGATTGGTAGAAAATGGTTATTGTTATTGTAATAATCGAATAAGCTGCTCTATATCTTTAACCGTATTCTTCGTTACCTACATGTAGAAAGAAAGTAATAAAAATAAAGATACCAGTACTGTAAATGGAGTTCTACCGTTCTTTTAATAAAAACCACATGTGGATACGTCCTCAAATTCACTATGCTTCAAAATATCCTACCTACGCTCCTTTATACCGTCTGCACATCGGCAGAGTTCTGTCTACAGTAAGAAAACCTCTATTAGAATCAGAAATTTTGAATTTTGGCTTTTCAATTGCCAACTTATCTATCTATGTAATTCCTCTGATGATAAGATTTTAATCTTTAAGCCTTGGCTTAAGGAAAGAATAATAAACATGTTTTTACCGAGTACACCTTGCATTGAACAATCGAAGTTGAAATAAATTTGTCATTCGTACATGTTTATCCCTCTTCTTTCATCTATCTTATATATATATATATATATATAGATACATTCAAAGCATCTGGTAGGGCGGCATTCTAATCCTAACGGATATAGCGAATGCTATTATAAGAGAAGAGCATGTGCCAATGCGCTGGAGTGAAAGTTACTTTGTCGCTTTCTACAAAAGTAAAGGAGACGCACGATTACGGGGTAATAATAGAGGCCTGAAGCTCCTAGAAACAGGAATGAAAGTGATTAAACATGTAGCATGGAACATCAGCTGACAGCAGGTTGACTTTGTACCCAGCAGGGGCAGAATTGATGCCATATTCATCGTTCACCAACTACAAGAGAGATATGTCTGTGCAGACAGGAGACTCTACATGGCATTTGTGGACCTGGAGAAAGCCTTCGACAGAGTCTCCAGAGAGGTGCTATGGTGGGCAATGTGTAAGGTGGGCGTAGAGGAGTAGCTTGTCCATCTCATACAATGTATGTACTAGTAGTAAAATAAGGGTGGATGACATTTACAGTGATAGCTTCAATGTCAAGGTTGGAGGATGTGTCCTTAGCTCTTTACGTTTCATCATAATCTTGGAGGCACTGTCAAGCGAATTTAAATTGGGCTGTTCATGGGAATTACTCTATGCTGATGACTTAGTTATCATTATCAAGTCCTTGGAAAAGTTAAAGGACAAACTGGAAATATAGAAAAATAGTCTGGAGATCAAGGGTTTGAGGGTGAATTTGCCTAAAACCAAATTGATGGTGTGTGGCTCTGGTTTACAATCCTTAAGGAGCTCTGATTAGTATCCGTGTGTCGAAACTGTGTTAGAAGTAATGCAATACAGTATAACCTGTGCTTAATGTGGGTTCACAAAAAGTGCAGTGACCTAAATGTTAAGTTAATCCCAACTTCAAGTATAGGAGATGCATGGGGGCCACATCCTATTGACGGCCGTCCCCACAAAGAGATGGTACTAGATGACAATACCCTGGAGGTAGTAGACTCTTTCTGCTATCTAGGAGATATGCCGAGTGCTGGTGAATGTGAACTCAGTACAGCCACAAGAGTGAAGACAGCTTGGGCAAAATTTCGTCAGTTGTTGCCACTGATAACATCACATGCCATCCCTCTTTGCATCCGGGGTAAGTTGTATAGCAGCTGTGTCAGGAGTGTCATGATATATGGCAATGAATGCTGGGCTCTCGCCCAGTCCTCTCTCGTCCGTTTGCGGCGCAATGACAGATTCATGATTAGATGGATCTGCAATGTGAAATCTGACAAAACCCAACACATCAGGTCAGAGGATTTGCTGAAATCACTGCCGTTGCCCAGCATGGAGGTTATCTTAAGGATGAATCGATTACACTGGTATGGTCCTGTGGAACGTTCATCCTCCTGGATAAACCAAGCAAAATCATGACTGTCCTAAATCGCAGGAAGGTTGGTTGATCAAGGAAAACTTGAAAGCAAGTGATTGGACAAGACCGCACAGAGTGGAATTTAAAGACTGCTGACCTGCTGAACCGCGAGAAGTGAAGAGTGAGCTTGCATAATATCAGAAAACGTCAGATCCCTGAACAAGGGAAAAGTAACGTTAAATAAATAGAAGGAAGATATATGAGAGAGAGAGAGAAAATAGTCATATATATATATATATATATATATCCCTAAAAATAGGAGGCAAGATAATGTATGTAAGGGAGTTAACTTTTTCTCAATCATTTAGGTAGGTTTTCTTCACCCTAAACAAGGCACATTGCTATCGAGACATAAGGAGCTATAGTGAATCAGAGGTCAGACTTATAGGAGCATCCTAAGTGAGCGATTGTGCAGTAAGATGTTAGTTCACATTACATTTAAATGTCTGCATGTTGGTGTAGTCGGTAAAACAGGGAGCAGCGAGGGAATTCCAAAGGCAAGTGGTTCGATAGAAGAAGCTATTAGAGTAGAAAGCTTTCTGGCATCTTAGGACCTCTACAGTTAATGGTGGGAGTTTTTGCTTGTCGGGTTGATTTATTTATACTGAGGAGGCAGAAGTGCAGCAAGTTCATCGGAGCACATTCCGTTGAAGTACTTGTAAAACAATAGTGTGGACATAATAGCATTAAAGAAGAAAGAATTTCATATAAGATGAACTTTTCTTCATTGGTAATTAGTTATTGCATTCAAAAAGAATTGATATATATGTAAAAATAATTTGATGGTAATTTATATGGTAATATGGACACATTAAGAATTGGGTTAGGGTGAGGGTTAGGTTGAGAAATGCTTAGAACACTGGATTTTTAAAATTTATTTATTTTTTAATTTTTTTAATATGACTCCTTCGTCTCCATTTACGAATCCTGAAATGCAAATGGCCAAAGAAGTCTTATTTATGCTAAACTAGGTCGCATTGCCTACTTGCTATTGCTTTGCAAAGTTTTCTACTTTAAATATTAATTAAAGTAATAAACATTTTTATTCATAACTTTATTGTAAACACGAAACAAAATCTTTCTCATTCACTCATGTAGATAAACATTAACATTTTGGCAACTTCGATACAAATGTATTCATCTTTTAAATGTGACCATAAAGAAAGAAAAATGAAGATGAAATCAATTTATCTCTTCACTTGAAATTTAGAAATAGATCGTAAATTATTGAAAATCAACCGAGTCCCTCTGAAAAAGGGACATTTGAACACAAATGCGAAATATTTGTCTCGGAAATAAAACAATATTGCAAAACAGAACTCTTTATTATATTAAAATCAAAACAATCATGGAATTAAAAAGCAATAACAAATAACAGTTAAATAAAACCAATATGCAAATTAGTTAACTTTGCAACTGATATCGCATATATATATAAGCAGTATACAAAAATGATGGTACGTCTATTGCGTAAAGTTGAATTAACTTGAAATAAGGCGTTAACTAAAATAAAACATTAATTCAAATGAATGAGTAAAAAGAAAAAGAAAAAAATGGCCCAGCTGCAAAAATGCTACTGAATTGCAATCGTGTCGACTGTCTAATAATACTTGAAATAGATTTAGAATATATTATCACACATGTATGACATGGATAACAAAAGAAAAGGATTTTAAAAAGTACATAAAAAATATAACTAAAATACAATATTAATTCAAGTCTATAGGTGGAAGGGGGGGGGGAAAATGTCCCAGTAACAAAACCCTACAGTTTTGCAATAGTGTCGACTGTGTAATTCAATGTCCTTGGTTAATATATCCTCAGTGTCATGTTAATTCATGAACACATATCGTATTTGAAAAAAAGAAAAAGAAAAATGAATATTTAATTCAATAGCCTTTCATACATCCTCAGTCACATTATTATTATTATTATTATTATTATTATTTATTTATTTTTTTAAATAAAAAAATATAATGACATCCGCCATTACCTCCTTCTTTCTGAGGGATGAGAATGAGTTTACTGTGTCATCTAAGGCTCTCTCATTCATGAAGGAGTGCTAATGGAACTTTATAGGTATTGTTGTTCCCATCCAAAATGCTCTTTTTGGGGAGATAGATTTGTAGCAGTCACCAATAGGGACTACTTTTGAATGCGTAATCACTGTCCCGGTAAGCTGGCTTGTCCAATCAAATCACAGGGCACAGTAATATCGTTAGTTCCCTTAAGAACTACTTATGTCCCCTTAGGGTTCGAGGAAAACGATGAGACGACCTCCCGGCACCAGCTTGGACATATCGCAGAGAGCACCAGCGAGGAACGAGGAAACGCTCTCTCTCCGCCGCTGTCGCCACTTGACGACTACTACCATCTCACCTGAAGAAATCCACGGGCGGCCCTAAGAACTTTTATATTCTTCCTCTTCCTCACTGTCCCACTCTCTTCTACCTATACCAAACGGTATAGGTAACCTTGAGTTAATAAAACCCCTTTTTGTTATAGTTACAGAAATACTTTTCGTTGTTCCGTTTCTTTACGAGAAGATAAAAGGATAACCCCTTTCATCCGCTCATCAGTCCCCTTACAGATTTTCCCCACATTAAAGACCGACCGTATGCTAGCAAATAGAAATAATTTCTTTCTTTTAAACCTCCTCTCTCCTATTCATGTGCATACTGGTAACTGCTCCAATATCATAGAAAGAAAGAAGAAAAGAAAAAAGAAAATCTTCACAGAAGACAATTAAACCTAAGTTTTTTTTCAGAGTTCTATTTCTGAACAAATAAATAGTTTATTAAAGTGTGGTTACTGTTATTGATTGCATTAAGGAGTCCACTTATGGTTGCGTATAAGTAGCTCGCTTTTCCTAGTTATTTAAACCACTTTTATATTCATTACTTTGGTAATACAGGTTAACTTGCTGCTTTGCTACAAGGCATTCTCAGGCTAATGTAACATAGCAAGGTATGAAGTGGGTGTTCCACTTGTTACTTACATCGCTTTTGTTTATTAAGTTTACTAAAGTTTCCCGTTAAACCGCAGCATTGTAGCGATTCTACAACTTACCTTCACATAGTTACCAACCCTGGAATTGAGTTGGTGTCGCGAAGACAGCCACTGTTTTCGCATACAGCAACCGGAGTGAGACAATTCATACCCCACTCCCATTATTGTCAGAGGGCAATATTTTAAATAACATCTATCATAAAAGTAAGCGATGTTTATTGTTCGGTAAGCCAGTGAACAAAGGGAGCAGCATAAAGATCTCTAATATGTATTATGAGTTAATTTCATAAACGTTACAAATATTTGAATTTTAAATGAGATGTCTGTGCTAAAATTTAGAACTTCAGCACTCTACCTCTTAATGTGTCTCAGAATCCTGTTTAATTTGTGTCTAATATTTTTTGTTCAGATTCCATACAAATTTTAAAATAAGGGCTTTAAAATACTTAGATGAAATTAATTAAAATTTTGTGAATCCTTAATTTTTCTCTAACACCTATGGTTCAAATTTCATGCAAATCAGAAATATTTGAATTTTTGTGTCACTTTTATGATTATATGAAACCATAAAAATCCCAGACTAAAATATCTACAGTAATACACTGATTACAAATGTCACTGGTTTTGCTGGATCAAATGCTGAATACTGATGTGTAAACGTGGACTCGCACACATACCTTTCCTCTCATACATACATACATACATACATGTTTAGTATATGGAATGTTGGATGAACATATAAACAGACTAGTAGAAATAATAACACAGACACATCTTTTAGAGATATTTCGACCAAAATATCAGTTTTCTTAAAGTGTGTCTGTTATTATTTGTACTAGTCTGTTTACATGCTTATCTACACTTCCATATACTAAACATTTCATTTTGTCTGAAATTTTATTTCATGTTTTAACTCCCTCATTTATTCATATATATATATATATATATATATATATATATATATATATATATACCAGCAGGAAAACCTGACGTTGCTCGGCATTGAATCAGGATCACTACTCTGTACTGTTTCACTATGCTCATAACACCATATTACTTTGTTTTTACTGCATCCCCCCTCCCCCCCCCCCGTCCTCCCGTTTTGTCCCCGAATATAGTCGGAAGAAGCTGAAACGTTGGAAAATTCTCTGAATTAGTATCTTATACATAATGTTTAAATTTCATTAAAATGGGATATACTTATTTGAAGTTTTAAGGGGTTCTGTCCTCATGGGTCACTTAGAGGTGGGGGCACATAGATATTCAGCACATAGAGGGTAACATAGAAATTCGAGACCACTTCCATTGTCTTCCCCAGAAAATGTTATACATATGATATAAATTTCATAAAAATAGGATATATTTGAAGTTTTAAGGAGTTTATCCCCTCATAGGCCCCCTTAGGGGTGCATTTAGAGATTTTGGAAAAGTTCCATTGTCTTCCCTGGTAAATTTTGCATAAGAATATATATTTAGATTTTCTAACCTTTCTTTCTATAGGGAACACACAAATTGAGTTATATATAAATATATATATATATATATATATATAAAAAAATTTTATTCTTTAATTTTGTATACATTTTCAAATTTTGAATTTTTTATATTCTTTTTCTTCCATTGTGTTTTTGCTGTGTGGTTTTATTATTATGTATAGTGTTTTGAGGAGGATTGAAATTGTGATATCCCTTCCCTCCCCTTTTTCTCGAATTGCTGTGTATTTGAGTCAATTCCTAAATAAATTATTCTTTTAAAACAAATATACAATTAAAAAGTGTGGCTATTACATATTATATAGCTATTTTATGCAAATCAGAATAATTAGAATTTTCAAAGAATTATTTGAAAAAAAATTGAGAATCTTGCTTCAATTTGAGTCTAATAGCTATTGTTCAAATTTCATGCAGATCAGAAATATTTGAATTTTTAACAGGGGATAGTTCGCTATTTATGCACCTTTGTGATACTATAAGATTGCTATGTCGCCACAGAGACTATGTTAGCAGTTTTGTACCAGTTGCCGGACCATCACCATGTCATGTAGGTGTGAAATACTTGAAGAAAAGGGATTTTCGACTGAATGTGACTGGAAAGATCATTACACAAAGCTGAAACAATGCAAGAAAGGACGGTGGAAAATTTTCGTTATCACATAATGCCTTACATTCGGCCTCAGCTAACCCAGATCTCAATTCAAGGAGACTTTATTGAATAAAATTACACAAAATATTCTTATCCCCATTAAAAAGACATCTGTTTCTCGGAATTATTTTTGCGTAAGTATAAATGTTCTAATAGACTTCGAAATCTAGTGGGGAAGGGGGGATTTCTTTTCTTCCCTACAACCCCTTTCTCATAGAAGAGACGTTGCTAGTCTCTCTACTCTATCATTTCTATGTAAGGTTCTCGACTGAGCTCTTGTGTTTGGTTCCTTCTTGTAAGACATTCAAAGCAAGGACTCGTCACACAACGAAAAAAGACTTTCCTTTCTCTCTCCATGTGCCTCATGTCAGGCGGTATTTTCATGGATAGAACTTCTTTGCTTCCTATTTGTGAACCACATTGCCACAGGACTGTTTCCCTGCTGCTTATAACTTGATCATCTTTAAATGCAATATCAACAAATTCTTGTCATGGATTGACCCCCAAAATAATTAAACGCAATTCATACCACTGAACAATTTTAGTATTTCCATAGTGTTCCTCATCTTTTGGTTGACATTCATTCCCTTTCATAAATACCCCTTATCCTCGAGTGAATCTTGGCCTTAATAAGTGGTGTCCTCCATAATAAAAAAACAAACACAGATTGAGAGAATAGGAACAAAAAATGTTATGAAATCCTGTTACAGCAAACACAGTCAACATAAAGCACCTGCCAATTCCATATAAGGGGAAAAGGGAATTTACATTTAAATGTACATTTTCTTTCCTTTTTCAGTGTGATCCATCCCACTTTGATGCAACTAATGTCATATATGCACTTTGTACATAAACAATTTTTAAAAAATTAAAAAAAAAAGAAACACCCTCAGACGACTTCTCTTGAACCTGTCCTCTCACCTTCCTTCCCTTGTACCGACTGCTCAACCCTCAACCAGACAAGTTCACACCAACATGTTCTGGTGACAGCTAATATTCCCATTTGTCTCTCTAAAATAAAAACAAACAAACGAACAAACTGCAAACTTTGAGACAACCCTATGAACTGTTAGATCAACAGATCTGTAAAAACTAGAGCTTCCTAATGCGACAAGAGTGAACTACATTTTCCCTCAATTATATTCTCTTTGCTTTGAAAATTAAAAGAAAAACAATGCAGTAAATATTGGGTTTATTTTTAACAGAAGAGTTATGACACATTGCCAAGCGAATAAAGACGTTGGTCAAAAGATATTCTAGAGTGAATTCTACCTAGAGGTAGTAATTTTAATCCATGGTGAAGAGACTTATATATATATATATATATATATATATGTATTATTATTATTATTATTATTATTATTATTATTATTATTTCATATATCCACATTATTAGCTAGCCAAACTAAAAAACATGTGTATATATAAAAACACCCGATAACACGAATTCCATGCATTTTAGCCTGACGATTCCCTATGGGGAAGCCTCTGTGTAGCTTAATTGCCACCTAAAAGTGATCTCAGTGATACGCAGAAAGATCAGTTTTACGACCAACTATGTTCTGTGACTGTCAAAATCCCTGCTTTTGATTTCTTAATTCCACGTGGAGACTGGAACGGCCATGTTGGCAGTACTAGCACTGGTTTTAGAGAAGTACATCGTGATCTGGGCTATGGTAGGCCGGAGCCTGACGTGGAGGGTGAGAGGGTTCTAGAGTATGCCTTAGCATTTGACCTTCTTGTCAGCAACAACTAGTTCAAGAAGCATTGCGGCCCCCTAGCAACATACAAATCTACAGTTACTCAAATTGACTTCATCCTGTTTTGTAAGAACATGCAAAACTTTGTCACAGAAGTGAAGGTGATCCCTGGTGAAGAAGTTGCTCTACAGCATCGGCTCCTAGTTTGTGACTTAAGGAGAGACAGGCTTCCTAAGACTAGGCGTAAGTTCACTTCTCGATTGAAAGTCTGAAAACTCAAGGACCCAGAAATTTGCAAACAGTTTTTGCTTCTGCCTCAGCAAGAGAAGCTGATACCACTACAGAGGAAATGTGAGCTAACCTCAAAACAGAGGTGTGTGGCCTCACACGACCCCATAGATGATGTAGAGAGATTTGGTAGTGGACAGATCAGGTCGAACAGACTATCAAAGCTAAACGTTTAGCTTTTAAGACCTGAAAATCTGGAAAGGTCTCGAGAGCAGAGTATAACATAGCCAAGCGTGCATCAAGACAAGCGGTCAAATATGCGCACCAAGAGGCAGACAAGCAGTTAAGCAGTTCTACAAAATGGTAGATCCCAACTCTGCTGAAGTATACCACCTTTCAAACTAGATACGAAGGGAGAATAGGGATGTTGTGGGTGACAAGCTAGTAAGAAATAATACAGGAGAGTTGTCAGCAACCCAGTTGAAAGCCTGGCATTATAAACGACTCCTGTGGAATTTGATTGGGATCCTGATCATCTAAGTGATGAACCACCACTACAGGGGCTACCGGTCCCAATCATGATTGATATGGCGAAGAAGGCAATTTCCAAGATGAAGTCTGGTAAAGCAGCCAGGCCACCAAGTATAGTAGTAGATATTGTGCGTCCATGATCTGTGACCTTGCATCCTCAATAGTCAATGATGGTAGGATTCCTACCGATTGGGAGAAGAGTTTCATTGTCTGTCTCTACGAGGGTAAGGGAGATGCTCTGGACAGGGGCAATTATCGAGGTCTTAAGAGTCTGATTAGAAAGTCCGTGTCAATCGATGACTTCCAATTTGGCTTTGCCCCTGGCAGAGGTACAACTGACGCAATATTCGTTGTCCGGCAGTTGCAAGAGAAATTCCTTGCAGTAAACGTCTTGATTAAGGTGTTAAATCATGTGGCCACTATAGAAACTTGATGTCAAGGAGTGGATTGTGCACTTGCTGCAGGGAATGTATGCAAATGCTTGCAGTCGCGTCCGTGTCGTTAACAGCCACATTGATGAGTTTGCTGTGGGGGGTTGATGTCAATTCAGGAATTGGTACTCAGTCCCCTCCTCTTCCTTATGCTTGAAGCTCTGTCACGCAAGTTTCACACCGGTGTTCCCTGGGAGGGTCTATGCTGACGACCTGGTAATCATTGCTGACTCGCAGGATTAATGCATAGGGAGGCTCCTGACATGGATGGAAGCTATGGAAAGGAAAGGATTGAGAGTGAATGCTGACAAAAGAAAGATTATGATCTGCGGTACTGGCATCGACCAACTTCAGGAAACTTCCCATGTGCTGTTTGTCACACAGCTGTGGACAGAAACAGTATTTTGTGCAGTGGCTGCAAGCACTGGGTGCACAGGAGGTGTAGTGGACTAAAGTGTCTGACCAAAGACCTTAACTTTAGGTGCTCTAGATGCCGGGAAACTGCTTTCCCACTTGATGATCGACCACTGAGGGAGGTTCAGGTTGGTCAGAACAGGTTGAAGGTACTTGACTCTTTCTGTTACCTGGGAGATATGTTTTCAGCAGATGACAGCTGCAACCTTGCAACCACAACGCGTGTGAAGACTGCTTGGAAGAAGTTCAGGAAGTTGCTCCCAGTTCTCACATTACGCCATCTGTCATAAAGGACCCGTGGTCAAGTGTATAGCACTTGTGTGTGGAGCATTTGTTAGATGGATTTGTAACATCAAGCCAAGAGATACTTCCACCATTGAGAAAGAGGTGGTAAGGAATAAAGAACGGGAGGAATTTTACTCTAACCAGACCTGATCAGTAGATGGCTGTTTGCACCCACTGACCAGAGATTCTAGAGGCAATGGCGCTGGAAAATTCCAAGTTTTTTGTTTAACCAGAAACAATGAACCTTTAACGAGTGAGAATGAAAATTTCTCGCAAAAGTCGAACATTATTATTCATTTGTGTTCATGAAACAAAGAGAAAAAGTATTTCAAGAAGGAGAAACTGAATTGAAACTGAAATAAAAGTATATTTTTTTTTTAACTTAAAACAACAATCAATTTTGAGTTATTTTTTTAGAAGCAATGGTTAAGAAATTACAATAGATTAGTCAAAGAAATTCCTGTGAAGTGGGTGTTTATTGTGTGTGTGTACTTATTACCCTTTGTGTGCGTGATAGAGTGTTTGTGTATTCGTGCTTTTTTCAATGTGTGTGAGTTTGTGTGTGTTTTTGTGGGTGCGTATTCCTGCTTCCTGTAGTGTGTATATGATAAATGTGTTTGTGTGTGTGTACGTAGGAGAATGTTGGTGTATCTATGTCGGTATCTCCTACATATATACACACAGTTGTTTATAAATAGACACACATACCTGTTCATATGCACACACATACCTGTTTATGTGCATGAACACAGACAACCACCATAGTACACACACACATGCACGTGTGTACACATGCACATGCACACATATGAGCACACATATACTTTGTATAATGTGTGTTGTGTTATTTGTTCAGTGCTGGCGTGAATTTGTCTGAGGTTTTTCTCTGAGGTAAAAATACTCTGATAACTCAGCATGATTTTGAATTCACCTTTGCTGCATTCATGGATAGAAAGAAACTATATTTTGCGATATCTAGCCGGCTATTAGTTTTCTTAAGTTCTTGTCTCTCAGCATGAACCCCAGTTTAAAAGAGACACTAACTTTTTTTTTTCAAATGGACAAATCAAATACCGAGTTATCCACCCCAAATCAGAGATATTTCCTACTTCTGTCTGGTTTCTCTTTTCTTAGTTAAATACATCTCGCAGCAAGTCTGTTATTCACATGAATTGCAACTATGCAACCCACTAAACATGCAACTGTCTATATATATATATAGCCATTCCTGAGACCAAACCAGAAAGACCACCCAGATATCCACTTGAAACTAATAGCCAACCTTATCTATGAACTTAAAAAACCTAATACCTCGGGGGTCCCATATCAAGTGGGCCATTATTTTTGACAAAACTCAAGTAATTCATAACCACAGCAGGGAACTTTGTATATGAATGAACATTATTTTCTCAAGTGGACAAATCGAATTCTGGGTGGCCAAACCCAAAATCAGAGATATTTCCCATATCTTGGGTGATTTCTCTTTTCTTAGTTAAATATTTCTCACTTGCAGCAAGTTTGTTATTCACATGAATTGCAATTATGCAACCCACTAAACATGCAACTGCTTAGTGCATGTTTACAGATAGAAAGAAAATATGTGTCGCCAAAAAGAGGAAGTCATAAAAACTAATGATTTTACAAACCACACACACACAAAAGATAACAAATAAGAAAAACCCCACACACGGAGGAAACTATCATTACTAAAAGATAAACAAAGCCATAAATTTAATGAATTTACAAACTTATTCTCATTAATAGAGGGACCATGGAAAACGCACCCAAAACACGTACTAAATATAAGAAAAAATATTAAGAAAAAAGTTAATGTTTGTGTCCTCACGTTTTTAAATATATACTTTTCTCTCATTGAACCTAAAATATTCTCTACTCTTCTCTCTCTCTCTCTCTCTCTCACATACACATTATATAAGGAACAGGAGAATAAAGATATAAAGTATACCTATCATGAAAAATTGATGCTCCATATATGAGATAGAGCAATTATTAAAACAAGTAAAGGATGAGAATAAAAATTGTACAAAATACAATATATATTAAGTCATCAGTTGTTCAAATAAATTTTATTATTCTTTCCCTAACCCAAACTTTTCAAAGAATGATATCTTATCGTCAGAAGAGCAAACAGATAAGTTGGTAAGGGGAAATTACCAAAAGTAAAAATTTGAAAATATATAAAAATAAAGATAATATAAAATATAAAAAGAAAAGGTTGAAAATATAGGCAAAAGTTCACCGTTGAAGGCACCATGAGAGTTCGTAGAAGCAGGTTCAGAGTACAGTAAAATCCTGTCCTATTTTAGGAAAAAAAATTTGCGTCTTAAGTTTTAAAATTCCGTTGAAGTTGTGGAAAGGCAAAGACCATTAAATGGTCCAGATGATCCAGTTGGAAAAAGTTGCGGTGTGTGAAAGTTTAGGATGACAGTGGTGTATTAAAAGCCAGTTGGGAAACTTCGATGGACTTTGCAGAGAGAGTTTTTATGGAGTTATTCAATTCAAAGTGAAATTATTAATGGTAATTTCAATCCAAAGAGCTAGCCGTGAGAAAAGCCAACATTGAGATAAACATAGAATACAAATAGGAGTGAGCCTTTAAAAAATAGAATTTGAAATCAAACAAGCAGCAGTGAATGAATATAGGGGTCGGCAAGGTGGGAGTGGTGAGAGGGATTAGAAGGGTAAAGTAAAAAGATAAGGGAGGGGTGGGTGGGTAAGAGTGTGAATCTTACCCACACACCCCTCCAACTTTCAAATCACCTTCATTTCTTCAAATCTTTTCTAAAACCATGACACTACCTACACACCAAAAACATAGAGCCCCCCCCATCCACATTAAGTTCATTCACTCCAACCCCTCCACTTTTTCACTCACAGCCATCCACATTTATTTTCATGCCCTGCCACCGACTTCTCTCAGCCCAGACCTCGGTCCTGCGCTCCTAGTAGTGGCTACTACTCTCTTCTCATTAACCCATCATGTCAACCCAATATTTCGATGTACTTGCATGACATTTTTCTTAAAATTATCATCCTGAGGAAGTCTTACAAATAAAGACGAAATGGTGATGAATACATAAAAAACATCTTTTGGTTTTCCCTTTTTCATATATATATATATATATATATACACACACACACACCCAATCATTATGACCATATGATCATTTCCCTGCCATTAAATAAAAAAAACAAATAAAAACTAAAGTTAAAAGAATAATCTGTAAGTCATGTAGTAGCAAAAGTAACATGCACTCACATCAATATATTTTTTCACTCTCAAATTTACCATGCGAAAAATGCATAACTTAAAATGTTTCGGTTGGCAGCGTTTCTAGACATAAAGCAATGGAAAACAGAATGAAAGAGTAAACTAACACAAACCAAATTTCACCATTGTTAAAGAAGCCTAAGTTAAAATACTTATTCTAAAAATAGGAATTGAAAACTGAACGAAAAACGAAATTAACACACAAATCAATACATAGTTTATTAAAATTTCATGGCTGTGAAATAAAGGTTGCGGGAAAGCGAATCACTTTTAAAAAAAATATACTAATGGTTCACCGCTTACCAAAGTCAAAAGCCATTCGAGGATAAATGTTAGTGAGATTTTTTATTGGATGATGAAACAGTACTATGAAAGGATTGAGAACTATGATTAATTCACAGGACGACATTCTGAAAACAGTAATTGGAAACTTAACGCCAAACGAAATGGACACACAGACTATTAGCTAAATTTTTGTCACATTATGAACATGCTCTCCAATTCCCATCTCCTGGGATACATGTACCTTCGACCGGAAATCCTAGACATCCGGTCTTGATCTCAGTCATCTCCATTCGGTCACCCCGATGGGCACTACAGATAATGGCTAGACAGTGTCCAGTCAAAAGGGCTTATCTGCAGACTATCTAGATACATTACTTGTCAACATCTCCATTATCAATTGAGATACAAGTGTGTTCCTTCAGTGAGGTATCTGAAGTCAACTCCTCCCGTACCACCGTCAGAGTCTCATCAGTGGTACTTTCGTGTACAGACTCACTACATCTAGACTCACCATCTTGTTGGAATGAATGGGAGCATTGTTGATTTTATCCACGAAATGAGCTGAATTCTTTACATATGATAGAGATTTGCCTGTGAGTGGGCTGATTATACCTACAAAGAATCGACTCAATGGACAGCATGCTGAACCTCAAATGCTGACAATGGGCCTTAATGTAATACCATCTTTGTGAATCTTAGGAAGGTAGTATAGGTGTAGTAGCTTGTTGTAATGCTGAACTAGCTGTCTGTAATTTGCAGGTGGTATTAGGTCCTTGTTCTTACTGAGGATTTGTGACAGTTTCCTCTGTTTTCAAAGTAGGATTCTTTTTTACTTTACAGTAGCCACCAGATCCTATTAGATCTGCCAATTTCTTGGCATATTTCGCTCTATTCAATAACACTGTAGCATAGTCTTTGTCTGCTGGTAGTATTATGATATCATCACTGTGTAGTGACTTGATAGCTAATACTTCTCTTTGAGATGTTAGGTTTTGGAGGTCTTGAATTCTCGAGTGTTTATCTCACTTTCTACCTTAGCTCATCTCCTTGTTCCTTGGGTTTATTCAAGGCTGCCTCTTCTATTTAGGCTTGATCGTTGTGGCGAAGTTGAGACCTTTGTTCATCACTGATTCCTCAGAGGAAGTCAGCTGATGTTTACTTGTGTTGACAATGGCTCTTATTAATCAGAGTTGCAAGGTCACAAAACCCCAAATAATCGCCTAAAATGGTAAGAAAGCACCCCCAACCACCCAACAAAAAGTTTGATTTAATTATTTGTAATAAAAAAAAAAAAGAAAATTTCCAATTATAAAAACCAGTTTGATTTTCTCATGTGTTAATAATAATAAAAAAGAAAATGGTGAAAACAAATCCATAACCCCCCACCCCAAAACCATCCAACCTAAAATATAATGAGTAACTGAAAACAGTTAATAAATACTGCTTGCTAATTTCCAATTTTAAATTGGAAGCCATCACTAAGTAGACTTTTCACTTTTACCTAAGATTCTTATCCAATCAACAGTTAATATTTTTACCAAAAACAATATTCGTTCGCTGCTGCTGATTGAATAAGGTTTACAGACTGAACTCATTCCATGTTTTCGATACAAGTTAATAAGAAAATATCTTAAGTTTCTTCATCTGGGATGAACTTACGACCTCTAAGTAGAATTTACTCTAAAATATCTCTTAACTAAAACTAACTATTTGTTCTGCAAACTTTTATTGTCCACTGCCAATGATCAAGATCTGAAATGAACAGAACCACAATAATCGGTCAGGAACAATAATCCTAATAATCCTCTATTAACCAACATCTTTATCCAGTTGGGCAGGTGAGGGGGTATCTTTTTATAAAAAAATGTTAGGTTATATCCTCTATCATAGGAGACCATCTTCCAAGGCAATACCTCTGTAGTAATAACGAAGGTTGCAAATCACTGTTAACTTTCAAAGCAGCTCTCACCGTTCGTTACGTGCACCTGCTTCACACCGAGTCCCCTGAGACGGTACGAGACCCGCTTTTATTATATCGAGGCACACCTGATTTCCATACGTGCAACGAGACTTTGCGAGATTTTGCGTGAACTGTATGTAATAAACATTCATGGACGCCATGTTGGATTTCTTTCTCTCACCCGCAGCGCACAGGACAGGCAAACTCGAGGACGTTTCGCAAGTAAGCCCCCTTCATGTTCATGTTCCCTACAACCTCCACCACTGAAGGGTGGACAACTTCATTGGCTGTTGTTTAAGGTGTCCTCAGTAGTGACAGAGTGCTGAGGGAACGGATAACATTTTTAAAAATCATCTTATGACTATGAATGCCCATGTGGTCTTCTGTTCTGGCTACACGCCACAATAAACCTGACCTTGTGCCAGCCTTGTGAGGAGGCAGGTAAATAGCAGATGAAATAACTTAAATTAACTGATACGGGCTATGTAAAAGATATGGGATACAGAACAAGATCAATCTACTCCAGTTGATTAAAGAAATTCCTTAGTTAGAGACTTCTCTTCTTCTTGTTTTAGGATTTAAGGTGCTCCGGGGCAATTCCGGGCAACGTCTCACACCTGCTTTCTATGTGGTCTGATCCAAAAGAATTGACATCACTTAGGTTGCATGCCTATCACTTCCTACAGACTTGAGCCAGGTCTTTCTCAGTCTACCACACTCCCTTGTGCCTGAGATATCCAGACACGTTATAGAATTGATGCAAGAGGTGGCACGCTGTACATGGCTGAACCACCCAAGACGTCAAGCGCATACATCATCCATAATCCCACCAATACCAAGTTTCTAATGAAGCAGGATTGATGAGATCCTTTCTTCCAATTGTCAACCGCACATCCACCTGATCATGGCACGATCATTACACCAAAGCCGTTGCAGATCAGAAGTGTTTGACAAAAAAAAAAAAGCATCAGAAGAAAGCTGGAGACAGCTGAAATATGAAAATGACAGCAGCCAAGATGAGAATCATTATCAACATCATATTTAGTTTAACGTCCCTTTCACATGCTGGCATGTGTTGGACGGCTTTTAGAAATTGACTTCCAAACTAACCTCTCTGTCTTTAATTATCCTTCTTTCTCTCAATACCATTCTTATCACTTTCTCTAATGTTTTACTTGGCCTTCCCCTGTGAACTAAACCCGCTACCTCAACTGTTCTACATCTACTAACCCAAGAAATCTCATACATTCTTTCAACGTGGCCATATCATCAAATACCTATTCTGCAGACATCTCCCTGTAGTGTCCAGATTTAATCTTCCTCTGAGGTCTTCAGATCTAAGCCTGTCTTTAAGACTCACATTGCACACCTATCGTATCACCCATATACTTTCTCTCCATGCAACGCATGTCCTCAACACTAACTGACCAGGTTTCACTTCCATACATCATCACACTATGTACACATGCCTGATAGACCCGTCCCTTGATCGACAGTGGTAACACTCTACTGGCTAGTATTGAGAGAAGTTCCCAGAACTTACTTCATCCACCCCTAACTCTTACAATCACACCTGCTCCAACCTGTGTTCCAACGGTATCACCAAGGTACCAAAACTTCTGAACACCACCAATAGCTTCGCCATTCAGATATACTTTCTTCATATAATGTACGTATATTTAGTATTTTTAATATTATTTATTATTATATTCAGCACTTCCTGAGAGTAACATTCCACGAGACGTTATGTAGAATGATAGACTTATCCACTTAATCTTGACAATTTGGATGACGTCCAAATATAAAGTACACCCATCAAACGAGAACGCACCTGTTTGGATAAGCATTAGAAAAAAAGCAACAATTGTTATCTCCATATGTTATTATTGCTTTACTCGTGTACTTATGCTGTCAAACGATGGGAAAATATCAAGTATAATTTAATTACTTATGCAGAAGGGGACAGAAGTTATCTTTATATGCTGCAATATTGTATATATATATATATACATATAATTATAAATATTTGTTTATCTACATACGTATACGTTTCATTCTTTCGGGGATCATCAGTATAGAGATGATTATTCATACCGGTTGCAGGATTCGAAACCTCGGAACATGAGTCATGTTTTAACTCAAATTCCGACGTCTTAACTCACTCAGCTATTATGTACAACCTGATAAATCAGCGAGAGTGTAAAACTTGCTATAGGCAGCTTTATATATATATATATATATATATATATATATATATATATATATATATATATATAAAGCTATAAACTGGCTCATACGAGGAATGGCGCACCTTCTTCAAGTAATATCACCTCAAGTAACAGCACATAGCTAGATACTCCACCAGACTAGATGAATTCTTTTCCTGGAATCCGGTAAGACCAAGTGACCACAAGAAAGATATATATCAATTGGCGAGAAGAAATTAATGTTCTAACTTTTTTACTAACTCAACGTTTGAGAGATAAAGGAAAACTTTAATGGAATATTCGAATATCTATGTATCTCATATAAAGGTCAAGTGTTAGCCGTAGGAAGGGACCCCTTGATTTTTGAGAACTTCGACTAAAGTAAAATGAAACAAAGATGGAATATATATAGGTGTATATATATAAAGAGAGAGAGTGGGTTAGTACTCCAAGTACTTATCTCAAACTTAAATCAAGTAACACATCTTTTGATCTGTATGTGTCATCCATACTACATTCTCATAATTAAGTTATTTTTGCCAAACTATAAATGAACTTTCAAACGCTGAATGTAGACAGCAAAAGTAAAAGCAATTTTACTATTTTTTCTTTCTTTATGCCTTTCTTCGATGACATAATCCTCTCTAAGTGTCTCCTCACAGACATAATTCTAGTTTTCTGACAATATTAAATATTGTAGTCAAGTTAGAGAAAATTAGATTTCATTTTTCATGAATTTAGATAAATTGATAAGCCTATGGATAGTAAATTGAAAATGTTATAAGTTGAATCACTAGAAAAGAGTATAAAAATCCTTTGTTTGATAGACTGAGTATCCCATTGGCCAAATTAACCTATATAATTAGTTCTAGAAGAAGGAGTATTGGTTAAAGGGAAGGGATGAATTTAGCTTAATGATTGGAAGTACATAAACTTATTTTTGTAAAAAAGAAGCCATGGTAATATTTGAAGATGAGTGACTTGTCTGGAGTCATTCGTTAATTGCTGGTGAAACATTTTTGCACAGTAATGCACGCTCACTTTTAGTGGCCAGACGCTAAGTGATAAGTAACATAAACAATCACTGAAGATTGAGATAATAATTTACTTACCTCCTTTCCCTTTGGACACAAGATTTTTCGCCCGGAGTACTGCAAAGAAAAGAAAAAGTTCATTTATTATTTGAGCAGTAAAATAAAAATAATTTAAAACAGTTAATTGATATAATGTGAAAAGATACTTTCAATTTCTAAAACAAAATTAAAAAACAATAGATTAATAGTAACACTGAAGCACTTGGAGAATGCAGACTTCTGTCAGGGTCAAGCGATATTCGACCTTACATCCAAACAGTACTTAAAATCTTAAATTCTTGTTATATATATGTATTACAGAAGATCAGGACAGCATCGGTACCGTCGGTTTCAAATCCAAACAAAGGGGACCGATAGTTGGTCTCCTATGCTGGACTGTTCAGCCTCTGCTTATGTCTGTCTCACGGGAAATGGCGGCTCGCGCGCTGTGTGACTTTTTTTTTACGATATTTCAATCCTCAACTTTATTTTCATTTTTGAGACACACACACACCCTTTCTTAAAAATGATGGAAAGAAATATATTTTGCCAGTGTCTGCACTAATATTCATATAAAATAACGTCACAATCTGGAAAGTTGAAAAAATAATGAAAGAAAAAATGTATCAATTGAATTGGTAGAGAAGAAAAAAAGTAAAAAAGAAAATGTCTCATGGAAATAGTGTGAAGGATTTCTTTCTGAATTCATTTCAAATGGTGGGGTGGGGATCATCTGACTTGCTATTTGCTTTCTCTCTTCTACTAAACATTTGAAATGGTTTTGTCCGACAGTTTGTTTCTTTTACTTGTGTGATGGGATATATATATATATATATATATATATATATAATATTTTACAAAAAGTCTACAGTATAGTAAATTTTCTTTATAAAATAAGATGTGGCACAAGGCCGGGTGGGGTGAGATGGGGTCGGCTGTCTTCCTCTTGGTTTATTCTCTAAACTAGTTTCAGTCACCAAAATACCACATTCACTCTATGGGTAAATCTTACTTCACATTCTCCAATTGTTTGACGTTTTTTATTTACAAAAGATATATGTACAAATTCATCGGTTGGGAGGTGGGGTGCTAAAAAACAACAGAGATTGCTGGAAAATGAAATGCTAAGTGTGATGGTTAGTAGGACCCTCCCAAATCTATCTAGGTATGAGCTGCTCACTGTTTTCCAGGTTGTTTCAAGAGCCGAAAACAAGCAAGACAGTTTCTAAGTAGGAGGAAAAAACGGGAAGCAGGACTCATTTGTACCACTAGCTAAGAGGCTTTGCTAACTGGGATAGGGTCTGATAAGACCTCAGGTCGGCGTGCACCATGCCTAGGCAGGGAACACGCACTTCAACTTGGTTCATCCAAACACACATGAGCTAGCGATGTGTATCCACCTCCTTTTAAATAGTGCACAGTGCAATTTCCTCCTATCACATCCGATTTTGACTTTTAACTGCACACACACACACACAAATATATTTATATACAAATAAATATACATTGACCACCTTTCTTATAGAGTGGAGGATATATATATGTATACACAATTTCAGAAAACATGTAATAATATACAGATCAAATTCTCTCAAATATTTCATGAGATATATCCCCAAAATACTCTTGTAAGTTCACTCATCTTGTAAAATAATTAGGGAAGGTATGACCACCCCTCTCAAGCTAATAGCAACTTCGGCTAAATGAATCGCTTCCTATAGATGGGTCAATATATGACCCCCCCCCCCCCACACACACACACAGACAAACACATAAAAACCTCAACTTGAACAAATTCATAAAAACTATGTTTCAATGAATTTCAGTACTGTTTGGAATGATGAATAGCATAGTAAAAGTCCAAGCATTCCAAGGTGACCTCTCATTCTACTAAATTATGTAAGAGCAAGAATCACCAATTTATTTCTTCTTTCAAAATGAACGCAATAACTATCACATTTAATGTAGTAAAATATTCGATGAGTTTGATGCCTAGACTTTACAAGTCAAGAAATACAATTAAAATAGTTAAAACTAAGTATAATCTTGGAAGCGAGGTGATATAATTTACATTTAATGATTTAAAAACAAACATTATTTGTATGCATTGTAAACCATGTATAGATTTTGATGGACACAATCTGAAAGCGAACCATTTCGAGTTTGCAACAAAGGTCTTTCCAAACATTATCATTTCCGTTTTGTTCCTTTGTTTCATTGTAATTGCTTGGATGAGAACATGTATGGAGGAAAGATCCTGCCTAACTGTTTGCAAACTCCTTCACTTCCAGGGCAGTTAGAGGACTACAATGCATAGAAAAGAATTGCTTTTTTATTTTTTTTAATGGCCATATTACATTTTAAATGAAAACACTAAGTTGAAAAAAATGTATGTTTGAATTTTTAATGGATTAAAATTTTAAAATAAAACATGCTTAAAATATTCAAAGTAGACTTTTGTTTTGAATTCTGTTTCAAATGGTTGCACTTCGTGTCATCATTTGAGTTTATTAAAGTCACATAACAATTTCAAAAAATGTAAACGGTGGCAGACGACAATAAAATATTTTGCTTCAGATGAAGATTTGATGTCGACTTGTAAACAATTGTTGAATTTTTATCTTCGTGGATAAGATTTTCATTCTTTAGTTAATTTTTTTTTGGTTTGCATAAAATAATTTACTCTTTTTCAATGTAAACTAAATTTATAGTGTAGTGTTACTGCACCGGATTCACCGGTAAGGGGACGAGTTATGGCCCCTGGCGATGACTCAGTTAGAATGTAATTTGACCGCCAATAAACCTTGTTATTTATCCTATACGTCTCTGTCTTACTACTCATTTAAACCAGCCAATAACATTACATGGTGTCAGAAGTAGGATACAATTTGTGGAGACCAAAAACAAAAAAAAATCGGATATTGTAGTAAGAAAAACAAAGGATTTCTAAGAGAAAGAAAATTCTACTATCGATAAACAAACGACTTACAGAAAACGGTCCCACAAACAAAAAAAAAAAGTAAGAAAAGAGAAACAGTGAGTACAGAAATTTGTTTTTTTTTTCATATATATCGTATACTTTTGAAAAATGCCTCACACGGACATAAAGCAATATTCTGCTAATATACCACCCCCCGAACGAATGACTCTTGTTGGAAATGTTGCTAATAACTGGCGAAAATTTAAACGAAATTTTCTCAATTATTCGATCGCTAGTAGATTGTCTAAAGAAGCAGATACTTCATATCAGACATCGGTATTTTTAGCAACTATCGGGGAGGATAGTTACGATATATATGAAGGGTTGAAGTTTAACTCTGAGGAAGAAAAGACGGACCTAGAGAAGGTGATGAAGTTTGAGGATTTTTTCGTGGGCGAAACACACGAAGCTTACGAATCCTATACATTCCATCTTCGCAAGCAAGAAGTATTGGAAGGTATTGAGACCTATATAGCTGCTATTCGACAACTTGCAAAGAACTGTAATTTCGGACAGCTACAGGATAGGCTTATTCGAGACCAAGTCTTTGTCGGAGTTCGAAGCAGTACCGTCAGAGAAAAGTTACTGTCTGATAAACAGCTTACTCTAGACAAGTGCCTACAAATAGGTAGAGCCTACGAAACAACAGACGCAGACCATTTCCTCCGGTGGCGATGCAGCGGATCCTCAAATCAACCGGGTTATGAAGCGAACCTACAAGACAAACTTCACCAAACAACCACATCCGAAATCGAAAATGCCTAGCAAATGCACACGCTGCGGGAAATTTCCATTCCACAATAGAAAAGACTGCCCAGCAAAAGATGCACGCTGCAGAATTTGTTTGCATAAAGGGCATTATGCAAAATTTTGCAGAACCGATAAGGTGAAGGTTAGAGAAATAAGAGAGGAAGAAGAAAATCATTTTTTAGGTTCTGTCACTCTCGAAAATATAGGTACAATTACCACTGAGGATAATACAAATTGACAGGCAAAAATTAAGGTCACCACTAAGACCTGTACCAAAATTATAAATTTTAGGCTGGATACAGGTGCAGATGTGACCGTAATCCCGGACCGGTTCTTCAGGAAAAATTCCCCACTCATCCAACCCACAAACAAAAGACTGTACGGACCGGGTCATCATGAGATAAACCTCATAAGATGTGTGAAGACCAAACTGGCCACAGAAAAAGTAAGCTTGCAACAAGACCTTTATGTTATAGAGAGTCTGCAAGAACCTCTACTGGGAGGACCAGCAATCAAAGCCCTCAACCTGCTGAAAGCAGTTAATAGAGTGACAAGCGAAGGGCACCAGTATAAGAAAGAGTTCCCAGAACTGTTCACAGGCCTAGAGAAACTGGAACATGTGTACCAGATACGTTTGGATGCAGGAGCTTAGCCCTTTTCCATTACTACCCCTAGAAGATTGCCGTTGCCTATGAAACAGAAGGTTCAGGAAGAACTGAGACGTCTGGAGAATGAGGATATAATCCGTCCAGTCAAATCACCAACTGATTGGTGTGCCCCAATAGTCGCCGTCCAAAAAGCTAACGGTAAAGTTAGGTTATGCGTCGACTTTACCAAGCTAAACGAGAGCGTGAAACGGGAAAAATTTCCTTTACCCACCACAGACCAATTACTGGCCGAGCTCGATGGAGCCACAGTGTTTAGCAAGCTCGACTGCAACAACGGTTTCTACCAAATCGTCCTACACGAAAAATCGCAGGTCCTTACCACATTTATAACACCTTATGGGAGGTACTGTTTCAAACGACTTCCATTCGGGATAAGTTCTGGGCCAGAAATCTTTCATAGGGAGATGACACACATTTTGTCCGGAATACCAGGAGTCATCTGTGATATAGATGACGTCCTAATAAGTGGAAGAAACCAGCAAGAGCACGACCAGCGACTAAAAGCAGTACTGCAGAAAATGAAGGCTGCAGGAGCTACACTCAACGATAAATGTGTATTTTCTGTCAGAAACAAAGTTTCTGGGTCACATTATATCAAAAGAGGGAATACAAATAGATCCCGAAAAAGTAGCAGCAATTATGGACTTGCCCAGACCTGAGAATGTGTCCGAATTACGACGCTTACTGGGCATGGCAAATCAAGTCGGAAAATTTGCTAGGAATCTAGCCGAAACCACCAAACCACTCCGAGAGCTTCTTAAGAAAGAGTCAGAATGGATCTGGGATGAGCCTCAGAAAGTAGCATTCCAGACCCTGAAGAAGCAACTGAGTTCTGCACCAGTACTGACTCATTACAATTCCAACAAGCCGGCAAGGGTATCAGCAGATTCATCTAGCTATGGCCTAGGCAGTGTACTACTGCAGAAGCAAGAAAATGACTGGAGACCGGTATTTTATGCTTCACGATCTCTGACAGAAACAGAGCAGAGATATGCACAGGTTAAGAAGGAGGCACTAGCAGTCACTTGGTGTTGTGAAAAATTTGCGGACTACTTGGTCGGAAATCCAAAATTCACAGTTGAAACAGACCACAAACCACTGTTGGCACTGTTGAAGTCGAAGCGACTCGACGAATTGACTCCAAGAATTCAACGTTTCCGCATGAGGTTAATGAGATTCTCCTATGAGATCATATACACAGCGGGAAAAGACCTCACAACAGCAGACGCTTTGTCCCGAGCACCTGGGAGTAGTCCCGTTATACAGGATATCCAGCAGGAGACAGAGACCGACTCATTTATCCGCTCAGTCATAGGAAATATCTCGGGGAGCAATAAACGATTGGAGGATATCCGACTAAAACAAAATACTGACCAGGTCTGCAGTCAGGTAATCAAATATTATGAGATGGACAACTGGCCCGAAAGAGCAAGGCGGGACCCTGAACTAAAACAGTACTGGTTTGTCAACCAGGACCTAACAGTTTACCAGGGACTTCTAATGTACCAGAGCCGACTTGTCATTCCTAATGTACTTCAAAAAGACATACTAGAGCGTCTACATGAGGGACACCAAGGTATTGTCAAATGCCGAGCACTAGCTTGCGAAAGTGTGTGGGGGCATGGCCTCTCTAAACAAATTGCAGACAAAGTTGGGAAATGTGGTATCTGTGAAAAGGAACGAAAATATCCACCAGAACCACTACAACCCACCAAATTACCTGCATATCCATGGCAGAAAATAGGAATGGATCTGTTCGAATTCATGGGACACCGATATCTTCCGATTGTCGATTATTTTTCCAGATGGATTGAAATAGCCCATTTACGGACAACCACCTCAGCCAGCGTAATAGAGCATTGCAAATCAATATTTGCTAGGCATGGGATCCCAGAGACAATCATATCTGACAACGGTCCCCAATTCAGTTCTAGTGAATTCAGGAACTTTTCAAATGTTTTTGACTTCCTGCACCTCACAAGTAGCCCCCATCATCCGCAAGGAAACGGAGAAGCTGAATGTGCAGTCCAGACAATAAAAAACTTATTGAAGAAAGCAAGTGACCCATACATAGCACTGCTAAATTATCGCAGCACTCCTCTGCGATACGGCAAGAGTCCTGCAGAGCTGTTAATGAATAGAAAACTAAGAACACGGATCCCTACCATTCCTCAAAGAAATTCATTTGATCAGCAAAACATCGAGGAACATAGAAGGGCAGACACCCGGCTCAAAGCCAGACAAAAGCAAAACTATGACAAACGTCATCGGGCTAAAGATTGTCCTGCCTTTGTAAAAGGACAACCAGTCTGGGTCAAGATACCTAAGACCAGTACAGCTGTAGTAAGCAAAACTGTCACCAAGGTCAGTCCTAGTTAAGACAGATTCAGGACTACACCGACGCAACAAAAGTAATCTGCGCCTAAGGAACGGAGAAACCAGCTTCTCTCAGGTGGTTACCCCACAGGAAGCAAACACCTTACCACGTTCCCCTCGATATGGATATATGTATAGCTGTGATGATGACTCAACAGATCTTCCCAGTAACCAAAGAAACATCCCACTAGAGAGTTCCAGAGGTCCTGACCAAGGGAAATATACAAGAAGCGGTCGACAAGTTCGACCACCTAAAAGACTGTCCTTGTAAAGAACTTTACAACCGAAAGGGGGATGTAGTGTTACTGCACCGGATTCACCGGTAAGGGGACGAGTTACGGCCCCTGGCGATGACTCAGTTAGAATGTAATTTGACCGCCAATAAACCTTGTTATTTATCCTATACATCTCTGTCTTACTACTCATTTAACCCAGCCAATAACATTACATATAGGATATAGATTAATTTAAAAATAGTACAATATATAATTGAGATGTTTTATCTCCTAATTATTTACGATGTGAATTTATTGACCAACGAGTCATAATCACAGACTTACCACAAGTGAGAAATATTTAACTAAGAAAAGAGAAACCAGTCAAGAAATTGGAAAAATATCCCGTTTGGGGTTGACCACCTTTAATCCGATTTGTCCACTTAAAAAAAAAAAGGTTAGTGTATAGTTAAACAAGAGTTCATTCTGAGAGATGAAGTCCCCCCAAAAGTAATGGTTCTACAGATATGAGGTTTCCTGCTGTGGTTATGATCCATTTCAGTCTTTACAAAGATAATGGCCGGCTGGATACGGAACCTCCTAGACAGTAGTGTTTTTATATTCATCGATTGGCAGCTGATTGTCTCCAGTGGTCTTTTCTGGTGTGGTCCCAGAATATCTATATATATTCCAGCAGGGGTAAAGGGAGAGGGAGTTGACCCTCTGGACGTCTAATGATCAGTTTGATTTTCTGGGATCTGACATTCAAGTGGTTTTTGGTGGCCCCCTCAAACAAATAGTTTGTTGGTGTTCTGTTGGACTTGGTTAGGCTAAGAATTCTGATTTGCAAGTCTGTTGTTCAGTAGAAGAAAACAAGTATCATTGTAACCTCCAAAGAAAATAAACCTTTGTTACTGGAGTTGCGATTCTATTTGGAGGGAGAATTCTTCTATTATAGCACTGACTGAGACCCAATTGACACTGCGACTGGTGTCGGAATCGAACCACGACTTTGGACCAGCACAAGGAACATACCAGAAAAGTCCACTTGAGACAATCAGCTGCCAATCTATAATCATAAAAAAACCCTACTGTCTAGGAGGTTCCATATCATTGAACTTACACAGACGCACGTTCATAGTAAGATATTTGTCTGTTGATTTGATGACAGCTTTAAATTTATTTTCTTGGTAAAGAACAAGGATTTGTGATGATGGAAGTTTACCCTTTGTAGCACAAAATGAAAGTGCCCAAAATCGTTTGTGTGCTTAGGGAATTAACAAAAACAGATGAACATATTTTGAGACACTCAAATGTCTGCATGAAGTTTTTAATTTGCTGTCTGGGATCCACTTTGGGCACATATAAGGCCAGATTTTCATCAGTCAACCATTTGAGCCAAAGATCAGGACAGTGCTAACATCGATATTACGCTCCGCTTCCCTTTTCAATTCACTCACATACGATCATTCACATACGCATGCTAACAAAAGGCGACACACACACACATAATGTCTAATTCTCTCAGACTGTCACACACTGAAAACAAATGTAGACACATTCATTTTTAACTCGTAACATTTCGCACTCAGACTTTCTACAATGAAAACTGCACATATCAAATGAACATTAACTTTTATAAAATAACTTTCAATCAAATGTAATTTTGTAGTTGAGTGGGGAAGATTCTGATCTGTGGATATTTCACAGCATTTAATTTGTCAACTAAAGCCTCCTCATTAGCTCTTGTTTTACAAGAACACTTAAACTCTAAACAAACATTTTTTGTTTCCCACCTATGCGAGTCACCAGTTTTAAATATATATAAAATATCTCTTGTGAACATGTGCCTTTTGTACTCTTTATTTTTGTGTTGTTTTCCATATTACGTTTTGCTCACTCTCAAACACACGTACATCTCTTAAAACTTGAGCAAAAATATGACTGAAAAGTCACGATTGCAGTTATATTTGGAATAACAACCAAATATTACCTAATGTGTTATAGAGAAAATTATGACAAAATGTCATTTAGTTAGGTTGTTTGGAAAATAAAAACCAAATATTAACCAAAATTTATTGAAAATATTTGGAGAGAACCCTGATTATTTTCTATTTAGTCAATATGACTAATTATTCAAAGATATATTGAAGTTAATATTTCTTAATCCAACGATTAAATAAAGAAAAAATACTAAACTTAATCAAATATTTAATATTTAATTTTAAATTTTAACAGCCCTGAAATTTACATTATAATATTAAAAATATATATATATTAGATATATCTTAAATATTAATATTAAATAAGTTAAAAGGTTAATAATTATTTCCTTTTCAGAATTACAGTTGAAAAAATTATTACTTAAAGAAAAAAAATGATAAAATGCAGAAGCAAGACAACATTTTACTGAAGACACCAAGTATCGTCTGCTAACAAAGAACATTTTTTTAATGAAATTTATAGTCTGCGAACAACAATTTTATTTGAACGAACTTAAAACAAAAAATAATACAGAAGTATGAAAATTTGTCACACCTGAAAACATATACTGCTAATTTGAACAAGTTACCTTCTAAACTTGTGTCCCAATTAGTAGGGTTGTTCCACTTAAAAGTATGAAGTGTGGTATAGAAAAATGTGTCCCAATTGCAAATTGCTCCAATTAGGGTTGTACCGATTAGGAGGTTTATCTGTATTATGTGAGTTGTGAATATTTAATTGTTAATATTTTTCTTTTCATATTACATATGTCAACCCTTTTATTTTCAATAAACTTTTGATACATCAATATGCAAACTAACTTGTTCTTTTCATTTACATATTTCATAGTTAACAGAGAAAAGAACGTACAGACGAACATGTCTTGCATTTAAAAAATTATTTTCACTGTAGGCTACAAGACAACTGCTGTCCATAACAGGCTAGTAAACCTGGCTTACCGGATTACTTATCACATGCTACCAAATATACAAAATGCATAATTTTTGTTGATAACATTTTACTACAATAGCTGTGACAGTTTTTGCGTCATTTTGAGAAACGAGATTAATCGGTGTTCGTTGTTCTCACGTAATTTAGTAGAATGGGATAACCGTGGGGCACCATCTTGGATAAATAATTAAGTGACGGTAATGTAATTTAATTAGTTGCATTCATCGAGCTCTAAAACTACTGTTTAAACAACAACACCACATTTCTAGGTTGTTTTTTGTTTTGTTTTTCTTATGTACTAACGAGTCACTGATTATCAAGGCCCAAAGGCCACTCGAGGATAAGGGTTAATGAGTTTGTCAGTGAGATAACACCGTTAAGATTGGTAATGATGGTTGAAACTGGACAGAATCTGATTATTTAAGAGGAGGACTCAACAAAAAACTTGTTAACATTGGACTTGAAAATGTGCATGTTGTAGTCAGCTGGGAAGTGGCCCTGAGGTATTGTGTTCCACAGACGGGTAGATCTGTAAATAATAAACTTTGTGTACCTAATACTAAACAGAACTACCATGAGCAGAGGGAGAAAGGAAAATTATAAAAGTGGTTGTAGCTAGAGGAGTTGTGAATGCTTTACAGATTGAAGAGTAATTGAGCCATCTTGGAATAAAAAATTTCTGGAGGTTATTTTTTCCTAAACTTTTACTAGACCATCTGTGAGTCATTGGGTCAGTATTTGTTTTATATATTATTAAATATATTATTTAACTTTGACATTGATTAGTAATGTTTTTACAAAAAAGTATTTACTTGAAAATGGATGGCATCAAAGAATGAATGGTAGCTTTTGGCAACTATTAAAAAAGAAAGCTCATTTTGTGATGTTATCCATTTTTAAGTAAGTATATATATTTCTTTCTTGATAATCATTTGTTTTTTTGTATCCCCTCCCCTCCCTCTCTTAATTATTTAGGTCATTTGTCTCTTCCCACTGGTTCTCTTAACATTCGACCTTCCTTTTTAGGTTATTTGCCTTTTATAATGTCATAAAGGATATCTTGCAACACAGTGTGCATGTGCGCCTTTCTTCCGTTTCCACCAAGGTTTATTTGGCGCACAAATATGAACAGTACCAAGTGTAAACATGCACTCCGTGGCATGTTTAGTGGTACATGCGAATTGCAGACTTGTTACAGATGAGAGATGTTCGACCAAGAGAAAGGAGTGGGGACACAGAAGAAATTGAAAATATCTGATTGTGAATTCGACCACCCAGAAATGTTTTTTGTTTGAAATAAAATAAGTGTCTCATTAAACAGGGGGGGGGGGGATCCTGACGAAAAAAGTAATGTTCTTAGATTGTCTGGTGATAAGCCCTTTTGAGTGGACACTGTCTAGCCGTTATCTCCAGTGGATATCCGAGTAGTCAGTCTGTGTGGTTGAATGGGGATGAATGAAATCAAGACCGGATGCTTAGGATTTTCGGTCAAGGTGCATATATTTCAGGAGATGGGAAGGGGAGTTAGAGTTGGGCGTTTGACAGTCAGTTGAATTTGTGTGCCTCTCAGAGAGAAGTGGGCTCTTAGGCTCCTCTAAACTAAGGGACTTGTGTTTTGATTTGATCGGGAAAAAATCACATTTTGCAAGTTTGCTATTCAACCTAAGAATAGGAGTACCATCGTAAACCCCAACTAAAAATAAACTTTGTTGATTGTTTTTAAACTGGAGTTATGGTTTTATTTAATTCACCGACTGAATTGAACAAGAACTTTCAGCATTAAACAACCTAAAATGGGGTAGGCTGTTAAACAGACAAATAAAACCATTGTCTGCCGTGACCAACTCAAAGAAAAAAGTTGCATTGCTACACCTTATTCTTTTTTTATGCCTCCAACTTCTCACCCATAATACATCACCTTTTCTCAGTTTACCTAATAAATACCCCCCCCTCTCTTACCGCCTCTTTTCCCTTTCCTTCTAGAACAGGCCAATGGTGACAGTGAAGGGGAATTTGCGTGAGGACTGTTCTTTTCTCACCACAAATAGTCGATACCTGCATCATCATATTCGGTTTAAAGTCCGTTTTACATGCTGCCATGTGTTAGACGGCTTTTAGAAATTGACTTCCAAACAAAACTATCTTTGGTCAGGTTTTTTAATTATCTCTCTTTCTCTCAAGCCCATCCTTATCACTAGTGTCCGTGTTTTTCTTTGTCTTCCCCTGCCAACTGACCCTGCTACCCCAATTCTTCTCGATCTACTAACCCAAGAACTCTGATTCTTTCAATGTGACCAAACCATCGAAGTCTCCTATTCTGCACACATCTCTCTATACTATCCTGATGTAATCTTCCTCTGAGGCCATTAGATCTAAGTGTCTTTAAGAATCACATTACATATTCATCATATAATTTTTCTCAATGCAATGCATGTCCTCAACCCTCACTGGCCATGTTTAACTTCTATACACTGCGTACACATGCTCGACAGACTCTTCCCTTGGTAGAGAGTGGTAACGCTCTGCTGGTTAGTAATGGCAGAAGTTCTCTTAACTTACTCCATCCACTCCTAATGCAACCATTAAAATTGTTAAATGCCTAGTCAAAAAGTAAGACGCATCCTCTGTTTGTAAAATACATTTTTGGTTTCTTATCAAAAATTGTAGTGGAACTGATATGCAAAACTGAATAGCCCACCGTCTCTGGGTAAAGCACTGTCGCGTTGTATCTGCGGTGGAAGTTGGATGGTAGGGTTATTAAAATACACGAACCCGAAAACACTTGATTGTAAATAAATAGTTGGGACAGTTCACTAATCCGTGTCACTGGCTATGCAGAGGAGTCATTTCGCCAGCCAATCTTATGCGTTCATGCTACTAAGTGTCTGGTGCTCACATTCTTTCTAACACAACACTAAATGAAAATTATAGTTAAGTTTTAACTTGGCTGTATTGGTAGAATGAAAAATAATTTGTTCACAATCACTGTGCTAGAAATGTATATCTTTCCTATGCAATGGATATTCCCCATACTGATATGCCTGTAAAGAGAGAGTATTTTTTATATGTGATCCAAGATAAAGGGCAGACTGAGTTTTTCTTTGCGCATTATACTTAGATGCATCTGAACCTCTGCACCAAATTTTATCAAAATTCAATGAGAAAATTCTCGATCAGAAATTTCTAATCAAAATTGTTCTACCTTACCTACCTTAATCTATATAAAGTAGAGTTATTTGTCGCACTGACAATCATATTAAAAGCTCATTTTTCTATTTAAAAAGTATAAAAAAAAACAAACTTCCTAATATACTCAGTCGTGGATATGCAAGCAACTTTAGAAAAGAATAATTAGCATATTCCTTAAAAAAACGAACTCTCATTAATTAACTATTCGTTTTTACTGTTTTCTTATTTGATGATTGGTTTCATTTAACTATTACGCACAATTCTATTCATGCATATTTTCTACATTGTGCATTATTGCAGAGCATTTGGGGTGAAAAAGTTCAAACCCACACACGCACACATATTTATATATTCATATGTACAGGCTAATCTCCTAAACTAATAAATGGATCATCATGAATTTTGGAATATATATTATAGCAACACGGTGATTAACAGCGCACATTACTTTTTTTTGTAAATTTGAACATTTAGGGGGTGCATATATATATAAAGTTAGGTAATATATTTCATTGTACAGGATAAAATCCTAAACTAATGAACCAATCATTATGAATTTTGGAATATATATTCTCGGCAACTCAGTGATTAACATGCGTACATTATTTACTTGAAAACTTTACCATTTAGAGTGGTACACCCACACAAACTCAACCCCCTCCCCCCGCTCTCAAAGAATTTAAAAATAAGTTAGATACAAAAAATTTAATAGAGAAAAGAATTGCTCTACATCAAATTTAGAGTTATATTAAGTAATACATTTTCAAAAGGATTTGTGCATGTGTTAGCGTCAATAAGATGTGCCTGATAAAATCCTAAACTATTGAAATTATTATCATGAATTATGGAATATGTATTTTAGGCAACAGAATGAATAATGTGGGCACATTATTTTTTTTGTAAACTTTACCACCGAAACCATACCATACTCACCCACCCAAAGAAAAGAAAACATTAAGAGTGCTTCTATAAATATGGATATATGATATCCAATTTATAAATAGTGGCACACATGTTATAACAATATCTGGCGATTCTCTCTCGTAACTTCCTGTTCATGCTTTTTAACGTGAGGAAAATCCAGCTCCCCAAAAAGGGGCACTGGATTGGGACAAAAATAAAAATTGCCTTAGTCTATAAGGATTTCTCCTTCACTGACCAAGGACAGAAAAGATGAGGTGTAGTATCAGAACAGATACTATAATTTGCTTCTAGCAAATGGGCCTGTCTGTTGTTCGTGTTCGTTTCTGAAAGACCCTATTCAAAAATATATTTATAAAATTGAAATTCAAAAGGGTAAACTTTCAATATTATTTACTTCATTTTATCAGTCATTTATCTATTATAATATTAAATCAGAGTGTATGTAGCTAAATTATTGAGAAAACTTGAAATTTCAGCATAAACACCAGGGACAGATTCAAGTGTGCCTGCTGCGGGTCAGGACACCTATTAGGATGTTTTGTGAAGTGATCGTTTCTTTTATTACTAAATTCAACAGCATTTTAGGCTATGTGCCATTGTAAACGTGCATCTGTGAGAGTTCACTGAACAGACCGTGATCGTCTCCTTGTTCGGATTTGGAGCTTGAATTCAACATAGGCCTTAGTGTCAATCGTGTGGTCTTTGTTACTTCTGCAATGAAAAGGTGGTAGTTTTGTTTTACGGCATATCAACCCTTTTTGGGTTATTTAATGCCGAATCTGGTCATTATAGTAAAAGATTTATGCTTCAAGTTCTAAAAATAAAATAAAAAAGGGGAGGGAGAAAGGGAGAGGGGCTGTTGTTTTTGTTTTTGGTTTTGTAGAACATAATTAAGTTTTACAAAAAAAAACAAAAAAAAAACGTCAATGTAGGTGAATTTCATCTCAGGGAGCCACAGGGCAGCCTGATCTGGTATCACCAGTGCAATGAAAAGGATTCTCCCTACAAACAAAACTACAACTCCAGTTTAAAACAAATAACGATGTTTTATTTTGAGAGGTTAAAATGATACTTCCTCAATGGATGATAAATTTACAATCAGAATTGAACTCGACCTAATCAAAACATAAGTCCAACCAAACACAAATATCAGCTTAGGGCCCAAAGGCCTTCTTCTCTGAAACCCACAGAAACCCAACTGACCTCCTCTGCTAGAATACATATAGATATCACTTAGACTATACCAATGGGAGAGTTGACAAGTGGGGTTAGAGGAGGACAAGGCTGAGAACGCTATGCGGGAGAAGGACCCACGGATGTGAGGTTATCTATGACAAAGGCAAGAAGAAATGAAAATTGTGTAGTTAGAATCAAAGTTTTATTTGTCAGCTTAAATGCTATATAGGTCCAACTTTTTAAAATCCGGCCAACATTATTTTATATATTATGTATATAATAACACGTCAAATAATTATATACAAATCAGAGTGCTTTAAAAAAGCCTTCTAGTCATATTTCAAAGTAGAAAAACTGGTTTGTTTTAAGCTGAAGAAACTGATTTAAGAATAATCAATTCTGACTCATCTCTTTTCGATTGCCAAAAGGAAATGCTGACATATATATTTTGGGGATGTCAAAAATGAAGGTAAAAAAATATCTTTCGCACGAATATTCATAACAAATAACATAGTAATTATTACTATTATCGACATAAATTATTTAAAGGAAATAGTTAGAAAATTAGTCAAAAAAAAAAAAAAGTTTTGGTTTATCTACTCATTTGTGAGCTATTTACATTAAAAATGTTAATATCTAAAATAAGTTTTAAGCAATATAATTTGCCGTAAATAGTGACTGAATAAAAATAATCCACGTTCAGCCATTACAGGAAGTAAGTACACAACCGGATTATTTTATTCACAGCCTATTTACAGCAAATTAAATTGCTTAAAACTTCTTTTAAATATTAAGATTTCTTAATGCAAATAGGTCACTAAGGATTAGGAAAAGCAAAATAATTTATTTTAATAATTTCTCAACGGTATTTCGTTTAAAATAATGTATGTCCATAATAGTAAGAATTACCAATAACATCTGAATGAGTGAAGTTAAATAAAGCCTGGAAGGATTCTTCCCCTCCAAAAGGAGGTGGTACTGCCTGGTAGGGTGGTATAATGACAACATAACAGATGCTACCATACCCTTTCCAAAATAGAGGTAATACCTAGGAGGATCCCTCCCCTCATAAAAGGAAAAGGTAATGTCTGCGAGTATGGTATCATGGAAACAGAAAATATACTATATTACCTCCTCCCTCAAAGAAGGATGTAATGCCTGGGAGGATTACCCCCACCCCTTAAAAAAGAAGGTAATTCCTGGGATGACGGTCTTATGACCTACACTATCCACCTCCATTAAAAAATAATACAATAATAGATTAAATCATTTTTTTAAATTCATTTTAAAATGCATAATTCTTTGGCCTTTTGGCTGAGATCAAAATGTAGTATCTGTTCGCATCGCAGCAACATCAGACGTCTAACTATAGACGAAACTATTGCATATATATATATATATATATATATATATATATATATATATAAGAAAATATGATAATGAAAATTACAAATGTATATTACAGAATATTAATTTATTAGAAACTGTTTAAAAAAATAAATATGCAAATTAGGAAAATCTAAAGCTGTTTGTAAGTGTTTACAGATTAGTATATATACGGTATTGCAAAATCTAATCTTTTATCAAAGAATTACGGTACAGCGTTCTTCAGTGGTTTTGTTGCTGTCGGACTGCTGTTCTGTTCAGTCCTAGAAGATCCACCCTCCCAGACTATATCTTCTCTCTTTGAGAAGGAGTTGGTTTATTGACAATCGCCTGGGGCGCCCCTACAGGGAAATACCGACTGGGGCTTCTCAGGCATTTTTTGTCGCCCAGAGTGCACTGGCTTCTCAAAATCACACCTGACCTTGTGTCTAACCTATATGAAAGGAGGTAAACAATAATATATTGTATTATAGAAATAAATAAGCATAACCCGTTTTTGATGTTAATATAGTTAGGATAGATGGAAAAATCTCTTGCATTTATTAATTTATGTACATACATATATATATATACATACATACATATATACATATATATATACATACATATATATATACACATGAATACACATTGCTCTTTATTATAGAGTAGAGGATATGAAAAAAAATCTAATTGAGCAGCAGATTTAGTTTTTGAGATCTGTCTTGCAGATAAATTTCTACTTTTCAAGTCTAGTTTAAAGCTTCCTAAAATATAGGGAAGACTAAAAAATAGAATTTGTCTTTAAATGCTAATCCCTTAACAATTGACCCACCCTGGATACTTTTCATCCACTCCTCATTTCCCACCATCAACAAAAAACTCATGTGGGTTAGGAAAATATTACACTTTTTTTGTTGTTTTACCTTCCTTTGTCCTATTTCTTAGGAATTACAATGCTGTGAAAAAGCATTTGGGTGAGAAAATTTAAAACAATTTTTGCTTTTGTTTTGGGATACTTATCTTATGAATATATTAATACAACTCAATTCTATTCATCTTTGTTGTTGATTACAAACAAGCTGGCTTTATTTAATAGCAAAACCAAACTTATTGTAAACTAGCTAGCTTTATTTAATAGCAAAACCAAACTTATTATAAACTAGCTAGCTTTATTTAATAGCAAAACCAAACTTATTGTAAACTAGCTAGCTTTATTTAATAGCAAAACCAAACTTATTATAAACTAGCTGGTTTTATTTAATAGCAACCCCAAACTTATTGTAAAGTAGCTGGCTTTATTTAATAGTAACACCAAACTTATTGTAAAGTAGCTGGCTTTATTTAATAGCAACACCAAACTTATTGTAAACTAGCTGGCTTTATTTAATAGCAACACCAAACTTATTGTAAAGTAGCTGGCTTTGGCAGCTCGCAATCTCTTCACAAAGTTTGCTACTTGAAATACTTGAAACAAATATTTGAAATAATAAATATTTTATTCATAAGTTTCTTGTAAACACAAGACTAAAACTTTCGCATTCATTCATATAAAAAAACACTAACATTTTAGTACTTTTGATGCAAATTTATTCATCTTTTAGATAAGACCGTATAAAAATGAAAAGAAAGAAATCAATTCGCTTGAGCATGGTCCCCCGAAGAAGATGTATTATTGTCCCTTTCTTCCCTACGGAAGAAAGGTAGCATTATCTGTCCGTGTTTCTGTTGTTTAAAATCGTCTTGGAAAAACATTCAGATGCAATATCTTCTGTCTTAACATGGCTTTCTACACTTTGCTATTTTTGGGCCAATAAAATTGATTGATTTAGATGTGTTTTTTTGTGAATGCTTTAATGATTACCAACGTGAACTGTGCAGAGTTCAAATCCGATCTTGTGGCGAATGTGATGAGCCTTAATTTGGACCTGGATCGAGCAGTGGAATTTATTTGCTTTATCCCCGCCATTGCTTGGCGTGTTGTTTTTAGCATCAAAGAAATGTCAAAATCATAGGTTACTAGTGAGGATCGAACTCACAACCTATGAGAAACAACACGACTGGTTATTGCACTGCAATAAACAAATTCACCTCGATAAGAAAAAAGTGAAACCAAGAATTATCTGTATTCTCATTGATTAAATCAATATCTGAGATGATTTAATGCCTAAAATCTGCTGACTTGAGTGAAACGAGAGGTGAAGGAAGCCGTTTCCTTTCTTATACCTAGTATACCAGTTGAGGATCTGTCCTGGAGAGACTGAGCCATTGCAATAGCCTTTTTCTGTTGGGCTGGTGTATTAGTTTTGTTCAGCACTAGGATGGCCATTTTCCCAGTTCTTGTCTTCTTCTTTGGAAAGGAGTTAGTTTATAGCTAACTGGCCGAGGTGCACTCATTAGAGGAATGTTGCTGCGGTTACTCAGGGCGCACTTGTCTTACTCTCTTGGCTTTTTGGCTAAGATCAAAGTGTAGTATCTGTTCCGATGGATATTGCACCCCATACTGGTATTGTCTTGTCCTTCGGGTCTTGATTTACGCCGGTCAATGGGTCTGTCTTGTGCAGTTCTGGGAGGTCCACCTTCCCAGGCTTTGCCTCCCCTCTTTGGGGAGGAGTAAGTTTATTGCTTACAGTCTGAGGCGCCTCTACCAGGGAATGCCGACGGGGCTGCCCAGGCAATTTTTAAACCCTACTTTCCCGACCCGACCTTGGGTCACATCTTACTTGTGGGAGTAAGATAAAAACTAGCCTTGTGCCTAACTCCTGGAGAGGAGTAAATCAATACTCAGGGTGCACTTGTGCGCTTGCTTATTCTTCCCCACATTTTCCCGTGGTGGGAGAAAAGTAAATACCTGGGTAGCAAAGAAAGAAGAGAAGTCAGAGCAAACGTCCATGATTGTGATCTGCATTATTTTATGACTGTGGCAACAAGTCCGTTATTATTTTCATATTCATCCGATGAAATTGAGTTTTAAGAGTCCCGTTGCAGTCAGAGTGTAAGTGGTGCCCTGATCAAATTTAAACCCATTTTCAGATCTACTGTATTCACTTATACAGTGATATTATTAGGAACCTACCCCTCCCAAAGTTCATGAATGTATATACAATCCATGTCGTCCACCATCGTGGGCAAGTGCTTATGTCATGCTATGAATGAGTGTTTATTAAGTCTAAATGAATAAATGCCAAAGTTGGACCCATTTTAGTCGACCTCTGTTACTCATCTGCCTATTGAAACCATTCACTGCCAATCTTTTATACCCATCTCTCGTTCTCTCTCGCCCATCTGTTCGTCGATCTTTTAAAGTTCCTACTCTTATCGTTCTTTTTGAACAGCCAGTGCCCTCTACTCTCGACCGGAAATCCTAGATGTCCAGTTTTTTTTTTCTCAGTTTACTTTAACCGGAAACTAGATATGTCAACTTCCTTTCTCATGCTCACCTTACAAATCGCTATATGGCCACCCAGAAAGTTAACACATAACTGTCATGGCGTCAGTGGTCTGTGGAGCTCAATGAATCAGCCAGTTCTTTTATTGTAATTCACTTTCCTAGATAATCTTTCATCGGTGGGGGCAGTCTATAGTATTACATGGGTACTTCAGCTAGTAATATTATATATATATATATATATATATATATATATATATGGAAAATGAAAAAGGAAACCCAAAAACTATATTATTTATGTGTTCATCAACGTTTCGTCTATATTGTAGGACTTCCTCAGGATATATATATATATATATATATATATACTAACTGATAATAATGTTTTTTTTAACGTACCTGTTTAATGTTCAGATTCAGATCAGAGGTGTAAAGCAAAAACCACCGTTCACAAATACTCAAATATCCCAATAACGGTAGATGGCAAAAGCCTGAAGTATGTGAAATCTTTCACATATTTGGGAAGTACTGTGAACTCTCATGCATAGCTTGAAGATAAAATTATCAACCGCGTAGCCAAAGCATCTAATGCTTTTGGTAAGCTTCGCCATCGGTGCCAAAGAAGTGTGAAACTGGACACCAAGATTCAGGTCTATAAGGCTGTCATTCTTTCTGTCTTTTTGTATGGGTCTGAGACGTGGACTCCATATCGATCGCAGATTAATCAATTCGATATTTTCCACAAACACTGTATTCACTCCATATGTGGATACACACTTGATGATAAAGTGAAAAATGTTGATCACTTTGCGAGATGTGAGATTGGAGGTATTGAAACGTTCCTCATCCAGTTCCAGCAGAGATGGGCTGGTCATGTAGTAAGAATGGGTGATGAGCCACTACCAAAGATCCTTATATATGGTGAACTGAAGGATAGGAGAAGGAGTACTGGCAGGCCTTGGCTTTGATGCAAGGACAAGCTGAAGTTCAATCTTTCAGCTATTAAAATCCCTGTTGGAAGCTTTAAGAGCTTGGCACAAGACAGGAATGAGTGGAGAGCCGCCATTCGGAATGGAGTGTAGAGTTTTGAAGTGGATAACATTGAGAGGTTGAGGGGGGCAAGATTATAGACAAAGGTGTGCTCGACCCAATCACAATTTGTTTGTTGCTCCATTTGTGGTCTTGTCTGCAGGTCACCTGCTGGACTGAAATCGCACAATCGCCATAAGCATTAAAAAAAAAATACGAACTGATTTTGCTTTTGGACACTCATATGTCAAAATTGACAGGCAAGTCCACCATATGATTATATAACTGATGATAATGTTGTTTTAACGTACCTGTTTAATGTTCAGATGTAGGTGGGGGGGGGGCTGTTGATCTAAATAAATAAATGTTAAAGTTGAGCACATTTCTCGCACGAACAGTGAAGTCAAGACACCCTATTTCAAGTTAACTCAACTTTATACAAATGACGCACCATCTTTTTTATATACTGCTTATGTATGTGCGATATCAATCGCAAGGTTAATTAATTTGCATATTGCTTTTGAAAAAGAACTTATTTGTTATTGTATTTTGAATTCAATGATTGTTTGATTTTTAGTAGTTTCACAATATTGGTCCCCCCCCCCCCCGACAAATATTTAGCATTTGTGTTCAAATGTTCCTTTCTTTAGAGGGACCGACTCGATTTTTAACAAGTTGTAATATATTTCTAAATTGCAAGTGAAAAGGCAAATTGATTTTTTTCCCTTTCTTTACTGTCACATATTAAAGATAAATAAATTTGTATCGAAATTACCAAAATGTTAATATTTATCTATATGAATTAATGAGAAAGATTCTGTTTCCTGTTTACAATAAAATTATGAATGAAATGTATTTTATTTTAAATTAATGTTTCAAGTATTTCAAGTAGCAAACTTTGTGAAACGATAGCGAGCCGACAATACCAGCTCGTTAAAAATAAGTCAAATTCATCAGATTTAATCCATTAGCGCCCATGGTCCTTTTTTTTTGTTGACCAGAACGATAATAA
>OY744518.1:163704212-163774212 GCA_963556195.1 Sepiola atlantica | reverse complement strand
AAAGAAAAGAATTGGGGTACTAATGGGTTAAATACGTAAGGAACTTTGACTTACAGAAATAATCAACAGTAACCAGATTTGCATACAGGAAAAATATCACCATGCATGAACATCTGGCCACTGAGGGTTGCGTATGTGTTGCATGGATAGAAATGATGGGAGAATAATATAATGGATGCGTAATGTGAGTCTTAAAGGCAGGTGAAGAACTAATGACCGTAGAAGATTAAATCTGCATGGTACAGGGAAATGTGTGCAAAGGAGGAGACTGTATAGATTTAGTCATGTTAAAAGAATGGATGAGAGTTCCTGGGTTAGTAGATTTAGAATAGTTGATGTAGCAGGGTTAGTCTACAAGAGAAGGCCATAGGAGGAAGTAATAAGGATTGATTTGAGAGAAAGAGAGATTAATAAAGGCCTGCCCAGCTTTTAGAAATTGACCTAACACATGTCAGCATATAAAATGAGACAGTGAACAGAATATGATGATGACAACCTAAAGAAGGCAAATCGGTCGAAATTGAACAGAAATGTCCATTTTGATGTGGACATTAGCCGGAAAGAAAACAATGCAAGTCTTGTTATCAATAAATGTCTGACATTCAAATGACAGTCTAAAATATGTCACAAGGGAGATAACCTCCTCGACCCCTAATATTATTTTTACAAAATTATATATTGTTTTTTTTTTTATTATTGCATTTATTCGGTAGTTTAATATGATGCATGTTAATCATTTTTAAGTAATCTTAATACAGTGGTTTATAAGAGCACTTATGTCTAGAGTTGGGCGGTTTTGAAATTTTGGTTTCGGTATCGGTTTTTTTCTCTTAAAACCTCGGTTTACGGTTCGGTTTTTCGGTTTTTTTGAAAAAAAATTTTTTTACTATGGAAGCTATTCATTCTCTTGTGTGATGATTAGTTATTATTAATGATTGTTTTTAAGACAGAGTAATAAAACTTTATAGACATGCATAAAAGACTAGTAGTACACCCGAAAACCGCGCCAAGGGAAAAGGAAGGATGGTTAAAAAAAGTAGAGATTATTAATTCACCTAAAGTCATTTTTTAAGCTTTAAGGTAATTTTAGTCATAGAGTTCATGACTTGGATTAAAGTTTAATAATTAAACTTTCGAATAAATTGTCAACTCTAAATAAATACCATATTAACAATTTAGTAAAATATAAATCGTTGCATAGTCTACTTTTTGAATAACCCATTTTTAGGAGAGAAAACGGTATACTTGAGAGATAGTTCTCTAGAAATGACAATTTATGTATGAAGTGGCTTTTCAAAAGTAAACAATGAAATACCTAATGTTTAAAATAATTTTAAAATCCGAATAAAGTGATACTAGCATTGGCAACTACTTTTTTTCTTTTTAAATGTTTATACTCGCTCGCTACTTTTCGTTTATTTACTTTTACAACAAGTTTTTTTTTTTAATTTCATTTTAATAACTTATTTTTTTAGATAACTCTGAAACAAACATAAATAATTATTTTACAATTTTGAGTTGAATCAAATAGATTTGACATCATACGGAACGCGTTTGATTTTTTCTTTTTCATTTGAAAATAATTTATGCTAAAAATACGATGTCATGTTGTCTGTCGTATTTCTCTTTTTTTCATTTGAAAATTCAAAATGTTAATGATAAACAAACTGTAAACAAAGATTTCTTCCTACAAGTCAATTAAATGCTTTTATCATATATTTGTTTAATCTGTCCTCTTACTAATATAACATTTTTTGGTAATATTCAATTTTATTCAAATCGGAAAATCTTTTCAACCGTGTTTCCTTGTATATGGTGGCTTACTGTAGTAAAAACACAATACCGAACGGTTACGGTTTAAAAAAAACAAACCGATTCGGTATTCGGTATGGTGACGAAACCGAAAAAACGCGTTTTTTCGGTAAAACCACCCATCTATACTTATGTCATGCATCACTGGTCGAGTGCTGAAGTTAAAATTAAACATGAAATTCATCAGGTTGAAGGTTAGAAACATTGACATGCACAAATAATCACGAGAAATTAGATTTAAATATGGGGAAAATATCACTGTAATTAAACAATACACCCAGGGAAGGCCAGAGAGTGCATTGGTCGAAGCTGAGTAGAAATATAAACATTGGCTTTGAGAAGGACAATAGTTCGAATATAAACAAGGAAGGTTGTCAACAGAAAATTTAGATCACTTTTAGAACACTTAAATAAAATGTTATATAGTCTGCACATCACGATGCTTAAATCATCATCATTATATTCGTTTTAACGTCTGTTTTACATGCTGGCATGTAGACGGCTTTTAGAAATTAATTTCTAAATTAACCTATCCTGTTTGAGTTTTTATTTATCCCTCTTTCTCTCAAGTCCATCCTTTTCACTTCCTCCCATGTTTTTCTTGGCCTTCCACTGCCAACTACCCCTGCTACCTCAACTGTTTTAAATTTACTAACTCAAGAACTCTCATTCATTCTTTCAATGTGACCAAACCAAAGTTTTCTGTTCTGCATACGTCTTCCTATACTGTCCAGATTTAAATGAGCCAATAAATCAGCACATTCCACTATTTGTACAAAAAAAAACAATACAATCGATCACTAATGGAGATTTTGTATCTGAAGCTAAAACTATACTATTACTTCTATTAATATGCAACTATTGTATTATCTTTTGTGTGATGTGTAATGAGAGTCTTAAAAAAGGGTTAGATCTGATGACCCTAGAGGAAGATTTAATCTGGACACTATAGGTAGACGTGTGCAGAACAGGAGACTTAGATGGTATGATCATGTTGAAATAATGGAGGAGAGTTCTTGGGTTAGTAGAGTTAAAACAGTTGAGATATCAGGTTCAATTCACAGGGGAAGGCCAAGGAAAATATTAGAGGAAGTGATAAGAGGGATAAATAAAGACCTAAGCAGAGATAGATTACTTTGGAAGTCAATTTCTAAAAGCCGTCTGTCAGAATGTAAAATGGACGTTAAACGGAATATGATGATCATGATGATGATGATTGTTCATCATGTATCACCTTTTATTGTTTTCGTTTGAGATTTTTTTTTATTCGCTCAGACTTTGCAGTCCAAACTTTTTATCTAGAATTAAAATAAAAAACTTTTTTACTTTTATATAAAATTCTACCCAGTCTTAACCATCGTTACTAATCCTCATGGTGTTGTCTCACCGTCCATCTAACAACTCATTAACTGTTATCCTCGAGTGGCTTTTGGGGCTTGATAAGCGGTGACTCCTTAGTACATCAAAAAAAAAAAGAACAAGACATATTGCCACTAAGCCGTAACTGTGATTAAAAGCCAGATTTATAGGGAGAATCCTAAGTGGGAAGTTGTACAGCAAGATATTCACATTGTATTTAAATTCCTGCATATCGGTACAGTTGGGAAAACAGGGATCAAAAAGGGAATTCAAAAAGCAAGCGATTCGAAGGAAGAAGCTATTAGAGTAGAAAGTTTTCCGGCATTTGAGGACCTCTACAGTGAAGGGGGGGGGTTGCTGCTAGTCAGGTTGAGCTATTTCAATTCGTTAAAATCTCTTAAAAAAGATGTTAAAAGAATTTAAGGCTGGCAACAAACTGTCTGGTTTGCCTTTGAGGTAACTTACTCAAATAAAGTTGGCAATAAAAATTGTCTGCAAGAAGAGATAAGCATACTCATCTTACAAATATTTAGATTATGTAAATAATATGGCAAATTTGATATTTTTTTTTTAAATTTTGAAACACATTATAAACTGATGTGTATTTACATTTATTTTATTTCACGATTTAAGAAATGTCCGCAAAAATATATTTGCCAACTAAAGCGCCAGGGAAGTAACCTGAACCATAATAGTTCCAGGACGATGATGAAAAAGTTTTGTCTGGAGCCGTGCCCACCATATTACACATTTGCATACTATTCCCAGCTGTCTGGGAGTTTGAAATGGCGCAAGAAGATAATGTTCCTAAATCTAGAATATAAGAATGTTTCAATAAATCAATTCTCTTTTACACGTGTGGTCACTTTGAATTTTTAACTGAGCCAACATTGAGTCAAGTTTTGGAAGGTCCAATTTAGAATTTATTGTAAATAATTTAACTGATGCCCACTCTGGTCTATGTCTGGCTTAACCAGCAAGTTTCAGTCATGAATATCTACCAGTCTTTGTTTTATCATCATTCAATTATATGTGGGGGGACACTTTGGTGATCGTCTCATCAGTAGAAGGTGTGATTCTAAATGGGATCCACACTCACCAGACCATAACACCCCATATTTTTATCTGTAGAATTATCTCAAAGACAATGTTTATCAAAACAATCCCCAGACTATTCCCGACCAGAAGAGGACCATCACAGCGCAAATCAGGGAAGTGCCCAGAGAGGAATGTATCAAAGTTATTGACAATTTTGCATATCGTATCCATGTGTGCTTATTATTGAATGGTGATAAAACAAAGACTGTTGGGCATTCAGAATTGAAACTTGGTGGGCAGGTAAGGCATAGACTGAAGTTTATTCTTTTACCAAAGATGGTTGGATTGCAGAAATGATTATGAATTTTATTAACAATTCCTTGGGTGACATTTCTGTGGGAGGCGGGGGGGGGTCATGCTGTACATGCAACATGTGAACGTCTATTTCGGTAACATTCAATTCTTCATCGCCACTGCAATACTTACTGCAATCAAGTAATTGAACACAAAACTACCGGCCTAGAAAACTTCTCACACTTGTCAGTATCCTATATCTCTACAAACGCCACCATTTGCCCATGCATGGAGTATTGTTGCCACATCAGGGCTGGTGCACCAACCACTAGTCTCTTACTCTTAGACAGAGTTTTAAAAAGAGCCTCTAAACTAACAGGTTTCTCACTGTCTATCAATCTCCAGCTCTTGCCCCATCGTCGCAATGTTGCATTCCATGTGATTGTTCTCCTAGTACTTCAATGGAATGTACTCTGACGAACTTGCACACTTGTGCCCTATCCCCTTAACGTAAATGTCCCCGACCAACCCGACATTCAGCAAAATCCCACCCCTTCACTGTAGAGGTCATCAGATGCTGAAAAGCTTTCTAATCTGATAGCTTCTTTCCTCAAACTGCTTGACTTTGGAATTCCCTCCCTGCTCCCTCGACTGTAGTAACATGCAGAAATTTAAACGTAATGTGAACAAACATCTTGCTGCACAACTCCCTATTGAGGATGCTCCTATTAATCTGGCCCCTAATTCACAGTAGCTCCTTATGTCACAGTAGCAATGTGCCTTGTTTGGGGTGAATATAAATAAGAACCCCCCCCCCCCCCCCAAAACCCCTGCTGTTTCACTGAGAGGTGGAGGCAATTCAGGGTTCCCTCCTCACAACAGTATCAGTTCATAAGTAAATACAAAAAACGTGATTAGATTTGATCTCAGTTTACGAATCTCATAGTTTACATCCTTCCTGCACACACACACACACACACACCCACACACAGAGTTTCCTTAGCACTTCCCACTTATGAGGGCGGCCTTCCCCCTTCGTGAGGACCATAGCACAAATACAAAGTTATCAGCTGTAAAAGTGTTCATTTTATTTTTGCGCCCACTACACTATATTTAGCAAGTATATTTGAATTCAAGGCCAAAAGAAAATAAAGCCAGAGCGAATATGCCAAATTTCATTGGGGGCAAACAAAGGAGTTCAGATTGTGTGAGAATATGCATATCTAAGTACTTATTTATGAAGCCCCAAAGTTTCATAATTATGGATGGTCCAAATAACCAACCATTTTTCTTTCCTGGCTTATAAATACTGACACAGTCTGATAACACTGCAGTGACAATACAGATATAGCAGTAGAATATGAAATATAGATTTAAATATGTGATGCAAATGTAAATGCATTAGATAGAAAAACAGGGAAAGAAAACAGTGAGTGTTGATCTCAGAGACATAAATAAATATTAAGAGTGGTTGAATCAACATAGAGTGAAAGAGGTGAGAAAAATACAGAGTGAAAGAAGGTGAGAAAAATACTTAGAGAGCTAAGATTGGTGACATTTTCAGTTAATTATAAATTACGGCTAATTAGAACAATTAAAACAGATTTTTGTTCAAAAATATCCCAATTTCAGAACTAATGTATATTTTAGAATGTATTTTGTGTTTTTAAAGTATCTTGGGAAAATCTTTAGAGAAACAAACGTAGATTAACTCACATTTAGGATACTAATAGATATAAGCACATGCAGCATAGAAGTTACATTCAGCTAAGTTTAATTCAATGGCTCAGTAATAAAATATGTATAAAATATTACAGTAATAAACTTGGCTGATGTTAAAACTTCATTGCATTTTGATGGTTCGTCCAACCTTCAGAAGTGTTTAAATACATTCCTGAAGGATTTCATACACTTTTGAAGATTGGAAAAACCATTAAACTTCAATGAGGTGTTAAGATATGCCAAGTTCATTATAGTTTTTAAAAGGCTCTATTTGAGAAGATATTGGGCACTAGAAATGTACAAAGTCTGTCATTTTGTCTTCACCTATTTAACGGTGTTGAAGAGTCGGTCTGCTCCTACCAGCAGGTTTCTACCCCAGATCCGGCATGAACAAGCTGATGAAACCTGGGTACACCCAACAAACACTGTAATGTATTGTTTTTAAATAAAATACTTTATATTAACTCTTGTAGAACCTACAATCGAGTACTTTGGGTTTTTTTTCAACTTACTTGTATTACATGCTATTATTTTTTTTTTTAATTTTTTATATTTGTAACTTATTCTGTTTTCTATTATTTTATTTCTATCATTATTTCTATTCTATTGTTTTCGCTACTCCTCTGACAAGAGAGTTTGCATCTTTGATTGATTTATTGCATAATTTAAAAGAGTAAATCCATGGAAAATATTGGACTGTTTCTTCTATATGTATCAGTGTTTTGGTTTGTGGGTGCCATTGTGTTCTTCCCCCCTCCTATGCTGCTAACATATCAACTGGTGGCTCTTTCTGTCAGTAGATGTTTCTCTACGACAAGCTTTTTAATTTTTTCTTTGATTTTCTGTAAGACGTGTTGCTAAAGGTGCTGATGAAGAGACGTTTTGGATTAGCTTTATTAATTTATAAAATAAAATAAAATAAAGTATTTCCATTATGTTTTGGAAACGCCATACTGGACTTGATGTTCTAATTCTTGGAACAATTGTAATGTTTTAATTTATTGAATGATATATATATATATATATATATATATATATATATATATATTGTGACGTAATCCCCAAATTTGATTTTTTATTTTAAAATATAGCCAGTAGACAATTTCAAATATCGAGTGAAGATGCATTCTTTCATAGCTTGAGAGAAAGTATCGCCGAGCGAGTGTATTAGCTTGAGAGAAAGCATCGCCGAGCGAGTGTATATACATTTTTTTTGCTTTTAAAACTTTTTTTTGGGGGGGGGGGGCGCAGGTGTATATCTCGGTAGGCCTGATTATCTCCTTTCTACTTCTGGGTCTAAGGAACGTGACCGTTGAGAAAAAAAGGATTAGTCATCTGGCCATCTCTGTATAGGTAAGCTGTACTCAGCGATCTGGATCCCCAACCCCAACCTGACATCCGGTCCAACTCCAACTGCTGACGGATAAGAAAAGAAAGAAAAAAGAAGAAGGAAAAAGGATGAGACTGCTACAAACAAGCTATCCCAAGGTTTGGGGTTAGCGGACACAAAATTCGTCGCTCCATACTACCGACAGAAAAAGAACAACTAAAAAGAAAACTTTGAAGAAGCATCTTGTTCAAACTTTCTGCACCTTGGAAATCGTTGAATTGCCGGATATTATTTATACATGTTGAAAATTCAGATATTTCATTCCCATGAACTTTAAAGGTGCACCAACAATTTGTAAGTCAGCCCCTTTTTTCTCTCTCAGGCTAATAATTTTTCTTTTGCATCATATATATCTTCGCTCGGTCTAGTTAAATATTTGTTAAAACCCAATCCCATACTATTTTTGTTTTGTTTTATATCCTGTCCCTATTTACATATTTTATAAAAATAAATTTTGTTATTTTAATCCTTTAACTTGTGTTGGCCTTCTGTTCTTTCACAAAGTGTTTGCCGTCTGTCTCTTCATCTTTACAGGTGTCGCGAGAAAAGATTACTCACTCCCCTCCCATTCTATGTGCATGCCTATTCGTACCTGAGAACCTAAATCTTTAAAAAAATAATTTTTCTTTCTGTTGTGTGACTGTCTTGTTCCCAACGAGATGCGACCGTAACAATATATATATATATTTAAAATTTATATAATTCTATTATTGTATAATAATTTATACCCAGACCAAGTCACCGAGTTTACAATTGTTTTAAAAAATCTAGTAAACAACAAATCTAGAATATAGAGCTTGTTTTTTGCAATTCAATTCTTTCGGGAGTCATTTTGATCTATGTAAATTTAATTTATATTGATATAATCGCATTATATATACATGCTAATTTCATAAATGTTTTGAATCTGTTTAAAAAATATCTTTACTCATACAATTGTTTCTGCCCATTTTCAAAACACACATTTTTCTTTTGGATAATAAATTCAAGATGTTTTCAAAAGGCTTCTTCAGTGAATGTTTATTTCCCATATCGTAATATATATATATATATATATATATATATATATATCTGGATGGAGTTGAGAATATTGCCACATGAGGCTTAGAGACAAACAATCTAAAATATATTTATGTATACATTTTTGTTTTGAAACAACATTTTTTTTTTCAAAAATCGTTTTAGTTTTCGCTAATTTTATTTTTGATTTAAATAAATATTCTATTAATAATAAATAAAAATAATTTAATGTATATTTATCAAAGTTATGTATAGGCGAGAAGCACAAAGACATAAGAGATCTTAGTTTTATTATTACAGATCTAGTTAACATTAATTCTTGACATTGTTTGAGTTCGGTGGCAAGGAAATCCACGATGACTGGAAACAATGTCGAGAAAAACTGGCGTTATTTCAGAGTTTTTCTTCTCCTAGACTAGTTGCACAAAAAAAGCTTAAGAGTCTAGTCTACTATTTAATCCATAGCTGGAAAGAGGATATATTGATTCATACCTTTTTCCAAGAGTATTAGTGAAAGTGATGCAGTAGCCCCAACAGAATTCGAACTCTGAATGCAGAGTCCACTACACCACATTACTTCCATTTTTTACATTATATATACACACACACATATATATATATATATATATATATATATATATATATATATATACTAGCAAATATATGCAACCAGAGGGAGTTAATGTGTGGGAGGATTACATCATAACAGAACAGATAATACCCCCCCCCCCAAACGGAGTGGATAATCATGGAAGGATGGTATCATGAGGAACGAACATATACTATACTGCCCCCCTCCCCCCAAAAAAGCGGTAATACCTGGGAGGATCGTCCCATAAAAGGAGAAGGTAATGCCTGTGAGTATGGTCTCATGACAACAGAACCGATACTAGACTACCCACTCCCATTAAAAGATAATACAATAACAGATTAAATCATTTTTTTTTTTCGAATAGGCTATATTGCCGGTCCCGGCAAAATAACGATTCCTGCGTTATTTTTCCGGTCCCGGCAATATAACGATTCCTGCGTTATTTTGCCGGTTCATGTATATTTAACTAAATTGTTAAACATAGTGACGCCCGGCACAATAATGAGTCTTACGTTATTTTGCCGGCTCGTGTTTATTTAACTATAAATTACTTTTTTTTTTTTATTTAAATTATTTTTTTTGTATTATTTAAAACTTTATCAAACGAAATTTTATTTATAATTTAAAACTTTGCCTGATTGTTTTTTTTTGTTTTTTTTAATTAATCTTTGTCTGATTGATTTTTTGTATAATTTAAAACTTTATTAAGCGACAATATATTTTAAAATAACGATAAAATTAATTTTTACTTCCGGTTGATTCGATTAGGAGTGAACTCTTCAAAATTACGACTTATTTTATGATTTCATTGAAAGAACATTTTAAAATAGAAACTGTTTAAATCCAGTGATTTTCTGTATATTTTAACATTATCGAAGTTTTTCTTCATAAAGAAAATCAGAATTTGACATTAAAATCTTTCCTTTGTAAAGCACATTTTTAACAAGTAAATGTTACCAAAGGCAACATAAATTCTTCTTCTACCTGTATAAGTTTATTTGTTTATTTGATTGTTTATTTTTATAAAAAAAAATCATTTATCAAAATAAATAATAAAATAAACAAATAAACTTATACAGGTAGGTAGAATAATAATTTATGTTGCCTTTGGTAACATTTATTTGTTGCTTATTTTTTTCTTTATATATAACTTATATATAACTTAAGGAAAATTTCAATTACTTAAATCGAGAGCAGACTTAGTAATGTTGGGAAAATTCATCAACATTAATTCTATTATGAAAAGTAAGCAGATATTTCTTTAACCGACACAATAGGGCAGGTCGATTTTTTTTTTATTTCTTTAACCGACACAACTGATGATGAAAACAAATTATTTTTAAATATTTGCCCTTATTTGTTTAATTACCTTTTCTTTCGCAAGGCCATAACAATTAGGTTTTTAAAAATAATGAACCGGCATAATAACGATCCCTTTACATTAGTAAATAATTATTGTGCCGGGCGTCACTGTATGTTTAACAATTTAGTTAAATATACATGAACCGGCAAAATAACGCAGGAATCGTTATTTTGCCAGGACCGGCAATATAGCCTCTTCCTTTTTTTTTTTCATTCATTTAAAAAACATTTTTAAGATTCCTTGGCCTTTTAGCTAAGATCAGAGTGTCGTATCTGTTCCGATGGATGCTACAATCTGTATACCGGTACCATCTTGACCTTCGAGCCTTGATTCCGCCGTGGGAAGAATGTTTTTATTCTTTTTTTTTTTTTCGAGATGAAATGGACGTTAAAATTCAAAACATGTGGTGCATTTATAAAGTGGAATTAATTATGTCATGTACTAATTTTGTTGGGAATGTGGTATAAAAATAACTAGCATCGCTCTAAATTTATGTTCGGTTAGTATTAGTTTTCTGATTAAAGGATATTTTAATTTTAATTTTTTTTTTTTTACATGATTCACCCCAAACAAGGCAGGACGCCACTGTAAACGTAAGGGGCTACTGAGAAAAAGGAAAAGGGGAGAAGGATTGGTGGTTCAGCTTAAATTGGGATCTGAGCAGCGAGATGTCTGTTTACATTAGTTTTAAATTTCTGCATGTCAGTACTGTCGGGGAAACAGGGGGCAGGGAGGGAGTTCCAGGGGTCAGCAGCACGAGGAAAGAAGCTATTTGAGTAGAATGCTCTCCGGCATCTGGAGACCTCCACAGTGAATGAATGAGATTTAGTAGAATGTCGAGTTAGTCTAGTGAATTTACGTCGAGGGGGCATCTGAGTAGCCAACTCATCGGAGCATAATCCATTGAAGTATTTGTAAAACAAACACAAGGATGCCACATTGCGGCGATGGGACAGGGGCTGGAGCTTAGCTGACAGTGAGGGACCTATTAGGTTGACTACTCTTTTTTGGATTTTGTCAAGGAGGGAGAGACTAGTAGATGATGCACCAGCCCAGATGTGGCAACAATACTCCATGCATGGGCAAATGGTGGCTTTGTAGAGATACAGGATAATGTCAGGTGTAAGGAGTCCACTAGCACGGTAGAGAGAGCCAACCTTCTTTGCGGCAGCCTTGGCAATGTCTTCAATGTATGTGTTCCAATTCATGTTACCTGTGAAGGTTAGACCAAGGAGTTTGAATGATGAACTCTCAGGTAGGGTGTTCTTTGCCATGACAATCGGTAGTTGGAGAGGCTTCTTGTAGTTGTTGAAGGAAAGGAGCTTAGTCTTTGCGGCATTAAAAGTCACCAACAATTTATGACCCCAATCCACTACAGTCTGGAGGTCATTTTCTAAGGATTCAGCCATTGCCTCAGATATGATCGCATCTGTTTTGCCAACACGGCGAGAGTAAAGCGTGGTGTCGTCAGCAAATAAACCAATCTCAGACACTATGTCATCAGGGAGATCGTTTATATAGATCAGGAACAACAAAGGTCCAAGAATAGATCCCTGGGGCACACCAGCATTTATGTCATGTTTCTTAGATGAACGGCCATCGAGGACAACCTGGATTTTTCTTTTGTTTAGGAAGGATCTAATTATATTAAGTAGTTGCCCAGTAATACCGTATGAGCGTATTTTCAGGAGAAGCCCTTTATGCCATACCTTGTCAAAGGCCTTGGATATATCAAGCGCTACTGCCCTAGCTTCACCTGCCTTGTCGAGAGTATGATACACGCATTCAGAGATGACCGTTAAGATGTCTGCAGTAGATCGTGCTTGTCTAAATCCATACTGGCGGTCAGATAGAAGTTTAGCATTAACTAAGTGACGTACTATCGCTAGATTGATTAAGGATTCAAAGATTTTGGCAAAGATCGGCAGTAGACTGATTGGGCGGTAGTTCTGAGGGTCGGTTCTATTCCCAGAACTCTTGTAGACTGGTACCACAGAAGAAAATTTTTAGAAAATTATTTTGGTCGGAATAAAATAATTTCTCAAAAAAATTAAATCGTATTACATTTTTCTGGCTAAGAACATGTACCAACGTTGCATGAAAAAAAAAAGACAAACCCGAATAAAACATTGATTTTGTAGGACAAAAGCTATCAATGATCAAAATCTACAAAGAGACTGACTTTACTTTCTTTATATAGATGGGAATATGTGCAAATATTGGTGAGAGAACAATTAAAGATTAAAGTTTGAAGAGCATAAAGAATACAACAGCAAATAGTGTCTGGCAGATTGCTGTCTTGTGTTCATCAAAGCAAATAGTCTGATAAATGGCAGTGCCAACATGCGCTCTTCATTCTATGTCTATGCTCTTCAAACTTAGATCCGAATCTATATAATAATAAAAGTGACAAGATTGTTTACTTGATTGTTTGGTTATTTGCACAGGGCGAATAATACAAAAAGTAGTGGGAGGAAGAGAATATATTAAACACAAAAGTCTCATAATCTAAAGTCTGTGGGTTCAATCTCTGTACAGGTAGTACATTTTCATTTTATCTTCAATCACACCCAAAAATAAGTTTTAGTATTTTGTAGATTGAGTGGAGGCCAAAAGCATAGATAAGGATAATATAGAAGTAAAGATATTCATTTTTAGTTATGCAAGAAGAATGTTTTAACTATATGCCACAGTCTAATCGTTTTCAAATGAAATCATAGTAGAATAAATAATGGGTGGGAATGGTTATGACCCAACGAGTCATGATTATTACTTTTGGAACACAGAGCTACTCGGCGTAAGGGGTCAAAATGTGAACTATATTTAGTTTTAGTTTTATGTAAAGGGGATCAAAAGAGGGTGGAAGCTCTTCATGGATATTCGGATAACTCCGTTTTTTTGTGAAATTTTAACAATAAGTATTGGACATCAATGAATAAATTTTCCCAAAATTTGAGCATATTTTTTAGTATTTTAAAGGGTTTTTAGAGAGCATTAGAGGGAAACTTCTTTCTAACCACCAGTATGGATTTAGACACGCACAATCTACTGCAGACATCCTAACGTCATATATGAATGCATATATCATACACTGGATAAGGCAGGTGAAGCTAGGGCAGTAGCGCTTGATATATCCAAGGTCTTTGACAAGGTATGGCATAAAGGGCTTCTGAAAATACGCTCATATGGTATTACTGGCCAAATATTTAATTTAGATCCTACCTAACCAAAATAAAAAGGTTGTCCTCGATGGCCGTTCATCTAAGCAACATGACATAAATGCTGGTGTACCCTAGGGATCCATCCTTGGACTTCTACTGTTCCTGATTTTCATAAATGACCTCTCTGATGTCATTGAGACTGAGATTGGTATATTTGCTGATGACACCACGCTTTACTCTCATCATGTGGGCAAAACGGACGCGATTATATCTGAGGCAATGGCTGGATCCTTAGAAAATGACCTCCAGGCTGTAGTGGATTGGGGTCATAAATTGTTGGTGACTTTTAATGCCGCAAAGACAAAGCTCCTTTTCTTCAATAACTACAAGAAACCTGTCCAGCCACCGATTGTCATGGCAAATAACACCCTACCTGAGAGTTCAACATTCAAACTCCTCGACCTAACCTTCACAGGTAACATGAATTGGAACAAATACATTGAAGACATTGCCAAGGCTGCAGCAAAGAGGTGGGATCCCTCTACAGTGCTAGTAAACTCCTAACACCTGACATTATCTTGTATCTCTACAAAGCCACCATCCGCCCATGCATGGAGTATTGTTGCCACATCTGGGCTGGTGCATCATCCACTAGTCTCTCCCTCTTAGACAAGGTCCAAAAAAGAGTTGCCAACTTAATAGGTCCCTCACTATCAACCAAACTCCAGCCCCTGTCTCATCACCACAATTTTGTATCCTTGTGCTTGTTTTACAAATACTTCAATGGATTGTGCTCCGATGAACTGGCTACTCTGGTGCCCTCTCGATGTAAATACACTAGAGCAACCCGAAAATCAGCTAAATCCCATCCATTCATTATGGAGGTCCCAAGATGCCAGAGAGCCTTCTACTCCAATAGCTTCTTTCCTCGTACTTCCGGCCTCTGGAACTCCCTCCCTGCTCCCTGTTTCGCCAACAGTACCGACATACAGAGGTTTAAAACTAATGTAAACAGGCACCTTGCTACACTGCTCCCAACTTAGGGTGTAGGTTTTGGGTGTCATCCTAATTCTCAGTAACCCCTTACGTCTACAGTGGCGGCCTGCCTTGTTTAGAGTGAAATATGTTGAAAAAAAAAAAGAAAAAAGTTGAATAAATAATAATTGTAACCCAGCGGCTCACGGTATGTCTAATATATATATATATATATATATATATGTGTGTGTGTGTGTGTGTGTGTGTGTGTGTGTGTTTTGAGGTACAAAATGTATAAATACTCTGAAACAAAATAGATGGAAAACTCAAGAACCCTTTCAACTATCATCTCGTCAGGAGAAACATCGATAGTTTGAATGAATAAAAACAATATTAAGAGAAAGTAAAGAGTACAAAGGGGAAATTGAATGTGTCGGAATTAACGATTAAAATAAATTTGATTCAATAGTCGTTTAAAAACAATTAAAAGGGCACAAAGGTTATATATAATTATAGTTTAAATTCCTTTATTTATAAAGACATTATTGGCTACATATGTGCATACATGTTTCAGCTATGATCTTGTTCGAAATTGCAGCTGAAACATGTATGCACATATGTAGCCAATAATGTTTTTATAAATAAAGGAATTTATACTATAATACAACTCTACCTGTTATTGAGTACTATTTTATAAACACTGGTTTCATTGGATTAACATCTAGGAAACAACAATATAATTACTATATATTGTATATATGTATATATATATATATATATATATATATATAATATATAAGGACAGCTTCATAATACCAAGATACCATCTGACCCTTTAATAACTTCACGGATGTTAGACATCAAAACACTTCAAAGAAATCAAAAACATACTGCTATAGTGTAAATGAAAAATAAAGAAGTTTACTTATGAACTTAGAAGAGATTTAATTTTGTTGAGTTATGGTTGATTAGGAAGTTTTAAAATGATTGCAATTTCAATTTACTCAAATGTCTGTAGTTCATGTGATTTACCTGTAGTTTAAATTTCATTAAAATTTCAGGGAAAAACCTTTCAGTTGAGGGTTTATTACCCCTCCAGATCCTTTCATTAGAACTCTACAAGTATTTATTTATGAAAATCAGACTTTGTTTTTAGCCAGTAAAGATCCTAATCTATATAATAGTAAGACTGATAATGTTGCTTGGTTGTTTGCACATTAAATCTTTTAGATAGTAGAAAGAAGGGCGATGAGACGAAGTGGTAGGAAGAGGGGAATAGAGACAAAGGTAGTAATAGTAGTAAGAGGAGCTTAAGAGAATGACATAAATAAATGATGTGAATAAAGAAGAAAAAAAAAAAGGAAAACTTGAAAATTACAATACACTAAAAATAACAACATAAGGTTCAGGACTGAGAGCAGATGTACACAGGGGTCCACATTAATTACCTGGAAACGCTGAGTGGGCCTTCCAGTAACCTACAAGTTCTTTATCGGAAAAAGGTTAAATATAAGGCCCTTAGAACAATCTGCATAGGTAGGAGTTTATTCATAGCAAATTGCACATTCTTTAGTCTAATAATCTAAAAGTAGTCAGCAGGTACACAAACATACACGTTTTTCATATCAGTAGATACGCCAAGCTTTTGCTAACTCTAAATACTTTGCCATATCCATTTGTGCTAACAGAGATATCAACGATAATATCTTGCAGAATTCTCGTAAAAGTCTAGATTAGCACAAAGATTATTCTATGTATGTAGCGGCAAACATAAATCCCATCCGTTTGTGCTGTCAGAAAGAAAAAAAAAACCTTTAACAGGTGAATCAGGATTCATGCTTGCTCAAAGGTAAGACAAGACATGATGAAGATAAGTCATGTTTTGCATGGACGTGAACAGGCTTTTGTCATAGTGTCAATTAGAATCTCAATGAGAAAACACTTGCCATGTCTAGCCACATTGAAGAGCAGCTGTCAGCGAATGACATATATATATATATATATATATATATATATATATTCTTTGTCGTACAAAACTTTAAAATGGCATTGAAGAGACAATATTTATTACTCATAATGAATTAAGAAATTAAAAAGATGAAAGGGCAGCTGACCGGTTTCGTACCTCGCTCAACAGAGCCAAATATCGAGGTATCGTATAAAAAATATAAAAAAGATACTATGAGAATTATAGCGAGGGAAAATGGTAAAAAAAAAAAAAAAAAAAAAAAAAAAAAGGTAAAAAAAATGTTTCTATTTGATTTACCATTTTCCCTCGCTATAATTCTCATAGCATACCTCGATATTTGGCTCTGTTGGGCGAGGTACGAAACCGGTCAGCTGCCCTTTCATCTTTTTAATTTCTTAATTCATTATGAGTAATAAATATTGTCTCTTCAATGCCATATATATATATATATATATATATAAAATTGAAGTCAAAAGTATAGACTTTAGTAAAATGTAAATGGACAATAGAAAAAAAACAGCTTTAAATGTAAGTGAAGCTAGAATAAAATTATGACATTCAATACTCAAATACTGCAGGTATTAAAATCAGCTCGATGATTGAATATTCAAATTAACTTCTACTTGTGATCTTTTGTAAGGGATGATGAAGAAGTGACATTGGAATTAAAACGTAAAAAATGACTAAAATTTAAAAAAAAAATCCTAATCGTCTTAGAAACAATTGTACGCCTAATCATTGATCTTGAATTCTTGGAACTGACACATGTTATAATTTTATTTGTCTCAACTTATATATGTATATATATATTAGTAAATTGTTTCCACTATGCATTTAAATTTTGTAATTTGAAACGGTTTTTGAAACCAGTAAAATGCAGAGACTTTTTTTAAAAAAAATAAACATATTTATTTAAAATTGAAATTTTCGATTCACACAGTAATCTTCATCAGGATAATAAACAATTTTTTTTTCTTCCTTATTTTCTACGACATGGTGTCGCTTGATCTTGTGCTTCAGTTAACGAAGCTTGTTGTGTAATAATGTCCACAAGTGGTGCGTGTGCTCTGGTCGCATGTTATAAGTATTAGTAAATTGTTTCCACTGTATAGAATGCATTTAAATTTTGTAATTTGAAATGGTTTTTCGAAACCAGTAAAATGCAGAGACTTTTTTCTTATTTTTAAATAAACATATTTATTTAAAATTAAAATTTTCGATTCACATAGGAATCTTCATCAAGGATAGTAGACAATATTTTTTTTCTTCCTTTTTTTCTTTTATTTAAACGACATGGTGTCTGAAGCACAAGATCAAGCGACACCATGTCGTTTTTTAAAAAAAAAAAATAAGAAAAGAAAAAAAAATTGTCTGATGAAGATTCCTGTGTGAATCGAAAATTTGAATTTTGAATAAATAATATGCTCATTTTTAAAAAAAGTCTCTGCATTTTACTCGTTTCAAAAACCGTTTCAAATATATATATATATATATAGTAAGCAATGAAAATATATATGGCAATCAAGCTACACAGAGGCTCCCGTGTTTCATCCCCGGGGGGAATCGTCAGGCTAAATAGCTCTACTTATGTATCGAGCACTGTTGAAGTAAATACTGAAAACTGATACATAAAAAATTATATCCCCTTATAATATTTTATGTGGATACATGAAGTACTAATATATATATATATATATATATATATATATATATATATTACATATATACTAGTTGGCTTCGTCAGCTCGCTATCGCTTTGTAAAGTTCTTTACTTAAAATACTTGAAACAAAACTTCAATAAATATTTCATTGTTAGAAACGAAACTCCAATAAATATTTCATTGTTAGAAACGAAACACTTTCGCATTTATTCATAGATAAACATTAACATTTTGGTAAGTTTTATACACATTTATTTTTCTTAAATATGACTTTAAAGAAAAAAGAAATAAGTCAATTTGCCTGGGCGATGGTGAGTGTGTTGGTGTTTTGTTTTCAACTTACAATAAAATCAAGTCAGTTCCACAGGCTGGAAAGGAACACAATAGTGGTGCATAAACAACTGTTCTGCCATCATAACCAAGAAGGAGACTCCCCCCCCCTCCCATCATTGGCATTTCTGAATTCTATTGACTTGCTAAACATGTCTATGAAATAAAACAATATATGAAGAAGAGCAAATTATATTAAAATCAAAATAATCATCGAATTAAAAAAACAATAAAGTATCTTTTAAGAAATAAGGGTTTCTACTTAGAATAAAGCAATACCTATCTGCAAAGAATAGAGTTATCTAGGTTAACAGTAGTGTTGAAAAATATGTAAAACATAGAAAAAACATAACCACTATTATTTCTTCTACTGTAAATAGTGAGTGCTGAAACTGTTGATCAAAATTGGAAATGATCTGGTGTTCAGGTTTCGAATCTCACCATCGTCATGCCACACTGAAGAGCCCCGGTATGCCATAACAGCTGTCTGGATAGATATATAGGGTGTTCAAAATAAATTTTATAATTTTTTTATATTCTTCCTTTTCATTTCACTCACATCCAGGTTTATCGTCTATGTTTCCTTTGACAACAGGTTCGACGCTGTCTCGCTGTCCTTATGCTAAGTCTCCAGTGATCACAATTGTGAGGATTGACTGTGTCCATTTGCAACTGTTTGTGGTCTTTTTTGATGGTTTCTTTACATGTTTTCTTAGGGCGCCTAGCTTTCTTTTTGCTGTCCATTCTTAGGTCTCTGCAAGTGCTGATATACCCCTTGCTTCTTTCAATATGCCTAAACCAGCGAAGACGGTTTGCCCTTATTAGAATAAAGTTTTAGGATGGCCAATTTCTCAAGTAGAGTGTCTGACCTAATGTTCTGGATCTGGTCTGGCTTTATGTTGCACATCCACCTAATCATTGACTTTGAAGTATTTAATAAAGTGTAACGGATACCTGTTTCTGTGTACTATTGGAAGGTTTGAGAGCTGGAGACCATGGACGACTGGAAACCACCGGAATATTGGAAGAGGGACCTGCATCATAATGATTATGCACCAGATTAAAAAATTCGAAAATCTTAGCTGCAGCTCAGTGCTCCTTGACGGCCATGAGATATGAGCTGGAGAATTGCGACAGAATTGTGGAAGCAGTGGCTAGCAGGAAGGATTATAGCAGGTAATCTGTGTCTGCACAACAGAATTCAACAAGAAGCTACAAGAAAAGGTGCGGTAAGATCCAGGTGAGTCAATACAGATCTTGGCAAGAGAGATGGACATCAGAGTGGCGACTATGAAAAAAAGTATTGAACGTGGATTTTCACTTTACCACATACAAGAGTCACAAGGGCCAATTACTCATTGCATAGGCCCAAGACAACCCCCTTACTAAAGTCAAGAAACTCCTTAACAAGGTCAAATCCCCAGTTGAGCCAGAGGTGTTCTGGTTCTTCTCAAACTGTGGTGGAGGCTCAGGACGGTTTCTTCGAGTGAGCTGTATTTGGCAAAAGATCATCTAGGAGACACACTTATTTTTAAGAATGCATCAATTATTGATCAAGATATAACGTTTTTTTCTTCTTTTTCCTAAAAGTGTAAAATTTGTCTTGAACATCTTGTGTATGTATATTTTATATATATATATATATATACATGCATATATACATACATATATATTATTGCTATAAACAGACCATATTTATTTATAAGGTTACTATTCTTTTCGAATTAATAAAATTTAATATTTTATATTTTTTATTCAAAACCCAAGGGTTCTTTGAGGATTTATTCCCCTTTAATCGTACAATTTATTTGTATATGGAAAAATAAGCCTGACCCCTGAACAAGGGAATAGTGATGTTAAACGAATAGAAGATTATATATATGCATGCATGCATGCACGAAGAATACCTGTCCCAGGATGGGTAAAATTAATTCTCTGAATAGAACAGTTTTTAACCACTTTTACGCCCCCTTACATAGATTAAAATAAAGATATAATGCTACCAAACCTTGTGTCTAAAATACTTATTCCAATTTTGATCAAAATCCATTACATGATTTTGATTCGAGAAAATGTCTAATATTTAAGCCTTAAACTGAAGGGGGTCTTAAGAAGGAATGTGAATTCAAAGAATCTTATTTAATTGGTGTTTAACGACTATTGATCGAATTTAATGCAAATCTGAAATATTTGAATTTTCAAATGGGAAGTTGTGCCCACATTATACCCACTAAAAACTCTTTAAAATACTCCAAAGAAACTGAAATTTGGGGAATATTTATTAATTACCGATTGTTAAAATTTCCCCAAAATACAAAGTATGCGAATTCTAACAAAGAGCTTCCATTCCCTTTTACTCCCTTTACATGGAACTAAATATAGCCCACATTATGACTCCTTAGGCTTAGATTTAAAATTTATAAGGATCAGTTAATTAGTTTAGGAGTGAATCCTCTACATACAAATGTATAAAGATATGCATATATATATATATATATATAAATATAACGCTGCCATATTTTGCTGGCAAGCATACTGACTAATTTGTTAGCAGTTTACCCCCCACCCAACAACTATTCAGTGGACATTATTTATATTTCTTGTCTAATTTGTTGTGTGATTTTCACTTTGGTAAATATTTTTTAAGGTTTAATTTTTGGCATCAATTCCCCTTTAGGTGAGAGAAGTTTGAAACATGATCAGTTTCATTTCAAGGATGGCAACCACTTAAATACAACTCATACTTTGGCAAAGATGAGGGTCACCCATACGTCACCAGCCTCCTGTTGGGGAGGAGGCCTCCACCAAGCAACACTACCAGTTTTCCCTTGGCAGAGATTCACCCCTTCACATGGCTAGAAAATTAAAATGGTCCACATCAGATCAACAGATTACTTTGACAGTGTTGGGATGAGTTTCACCCAACATCACCGGAACCTTTGACAAGGTTAGAGGCATCCAAAATATCAGTGACTGAGAATATGGAAGCCTCCCAAAATCGCCAGTTTCTTTTTGGGAAGGAGAAAACCAGTCTTCCCTTGGTTGAAAGCTTCACAAAGACACCACCCAGTCAGTCTTGAGTGGGTACCAGCTGCAGCCTTTTCGTACTCGCTGAGAATCCATTTTAGGACCAGGACTGTCTTTGTCAAGATGAGGTATAGTCCAGCTCGGTTCTGGAAGGTGCATCCTCCTAAGCAGTACCTGCTCGCTTGAGGAAGGGGTTGGTTTATTGTTGACTCCCTGAGGTTGTCATACCGGGGAATACAGATTAGTAAATACTTACCTGGCACAGTTTGAGTAGGTGTGTTTTTACCATTTGGGAATACGTCCTCGACATGAGTCTGACAGTGATATTGTTGCTCAGGCATTTTTTGTAGCCCAGAGCAAGCTAATCCTAGTGTGCTGGCTTTTCAAAAGCACACTTGACTTTGTGTCTAACCTCCTGAAGAGGAAGTAAATAAAATACTGATTGGTCCATTCTTGGTTATTTTGTGTTCAGCCAAAATGTTCTGGCTACCTTTGGGAATGGGGCTCCCAAAGACACCAGTAAGTCTCCCTTTGACGGTAAGGGGACTGTCTTCCTGAAATATGCCTTCATTGAGAGTGTGAGGGGGCTTTCTCAACACCATGATTCACTCTTTGCCATAATTCAATGGATTTTCTCTTTTTCTGAACTTTCTATTTCAGTTTCCTCCTTGCCCTCACATCTTTTTTGATTCTGGATTGTTTTCTTTTTAAGCCCCCACCCTATCCTTTCTCTAACCTTTTCTCACATTCACATTTTGTCACAGTTCCTCACATGCCCCCCCTCCCCCCAACATCCATCGCCCCCACACATTCTCCCCATTCTCTCTTTTCCATTTATAATTCTTTTCTAACCTTAATTACGATTTCCACTTCCAAATGATTTGTCCCACAGATCAATTTGGACACAACTAAAACTTTAAAAAACAACAAAAAAAAAAAAAACACCCTCATTTTATTTTCATGCTTTTTAAGCTCTCTCTTATTACAAAGCGCCAAGCTAATTTCAAGAACGTTTCACCTGGGCCATATATTTTTCCTTAATTTGCATTGCTTTTACATAAAAGAGCAATTTAACATCAAATTAAATGTCCCTTACTTAAAAAAAAAAACAAAAAAACAAAAACAAACAAACAAACTGGAACTCAAAATATTACTGTCATACATATTTGAATGAAGAGAATATGTTTTTTTATAATAACCAGTTTATGCCCACACCTTGAGTATGTGGGTATGTCAATTTCCATCTTTTCCTAGCTTCTATGACTTTATAGTTAGTACAAAGAAAAATATTTGTGAAATTTTGTGCAGAATAAAAATGCTACTTAGTATTTGCATGAGAGAGTAAGTAACTACGATAAATATATTTACATATTGTTTTTATTGGCTCAAAACACTAGAAATTATTTGTTATATTAACCTATTATTAGAAATGATATTTTTAAGCAAAACTAATTCGCTTTGAATTAATGACAAATACTCTTTGTTCATTTTTTTGCAGATTATCAAAAAAAGAAAAGAAAAAAAGTTACTTAGTTTAAAAAAATATTTATGTAATTTTTTTTATGATATTATGTTATGTTAATTTCTTTAAATTTAAAAAACATGTATCCACTTAAAAAAATCCCATAACTTACGTAAAATTTGAACTCAGTATTAACATTGTAAAAAATACTGCCTTAGTAATGTGTAGTCTGCATATTCCCTTTTTGTCAACCAATCACATTTCTATTTGCATATGAACAGACAAACTGCAAAAATACCATAACTTTTTAATAGTATATAGATGAGTCACCACTTATCAAGGCCAAGAGTCACTCGAGGATAAGAGTTAATGAGATTGTCAGTTGAACTTGAAGACGACCATGTTGTACTCTACAGGGAAGCAGTCCCATGGCAATATTTTCCAAAGATGGGAAGTTCTTGAAAAGAAACTCTGTACATGGAAATTCCATTTGGTTTTAGGTACACAAAAAGGAAAATTCTTCCGTGGCGTCCCCGAACTGGTTCCCATGCACCCAATACTATGTGTTGAGTATTAAAGCACTTTTCCTTCAGCTACAGTCTGTAATTATCCTCTCTAGAGTGAAAGACCACCCATGCTTGGTGAGGAGTCACACCCATTACGAGGTAACCCTGTTAATGTGCATGGGGATAGACAAAACACAGCAGTTTCTTCTCTTTATAAATGAGAACATTGTTCAGAAGATTAACATCTATGCTGATGATACCACTCTCTATTCTGGTGTTGCTTCTCGCCCATCTCCTTCGGATCAGTCGAAATATGCAACTGATCTAGAAGTTGACCTGGGTTCAGTTGTGGATTGGGGTACGAATGGCTTGTTTCTTTAATCCTGTTAAGATTCAGCTCGTGTCTTTCAATCGTAGATGTGCCCCTTTTCTTCCCGAGATTCTCATGGATGGCTCTGCTCTTGAGGAGAAATCGACTCTGAAACTTATTGGTCTTTCTCTCTCATCAAATCTTTCTTGGAGTTTATACATTAGATCCATTGCTCTTTCTGCTTTTTGTAAAGTCGGTTCGCTCTATCGCTCCAAACACTTTCTCAAATCTGAGACTATTCTCTATCTCTACAAATCTATTATCAGACCATGTATAGAGTACTGTTATCATATTTGAGCTGGTGAATCTCTGTCCCTTTTGAGGGTTCTTGATAAGGTGTAGAAACGTATCTGTAATTTGATTGGTCCCACTCTTTCTTCTTTGCACCCTCTCTCTCACAGATGTGATGTTGCTAGTCTCAGTCTTTTCTATAAATACTATTATGGCATGTATTCTTCAGAGTTATGTGTCTATTCCCTGCTTCTTTTGTTCCAGCTCGTTTGACTCGTTAGTCTAGTGATCTCCATCAATTCACTGTTTTGATACCTCATTATAATACAGCTTCCTATTCCAGTAGCTTGTTTCCAAGAACTGAAGGCTTGTGGAACTCTCTTCCTGCTGACTGTTTTCATCCTACCTATAGCCTTGATCTTTTCAAAACTAAGGCCAATAGGCATCTCCTGTCTTTGCGATAATCATATTTGTTTTTGTTAGCTGCTTACATCAAATGGCTTCATGTCTTGTCTGGAGGGATTTCCATAAAAAAAAGATCTAGGAGTCTAACCTTGATAAAAATATCCCCCTATCTTTTACAAGTAGTTGTAGTTCCTGCGACAAACGGATGCTTTGGCAGAAAGAACTTGGCATCATCAGGGTAGGTCATCCTGCATGACAATCGGAAATTGAATTGCTCCAGTTAGCAAAGGACCACAATTTACCTATATTAGTGGCACAGATAGATGTCATCAGCCATTGGAATATTAAAATGACAGTTCCTGGAAGGACCAAGTCAGAGAATCCAAGAAGAATTCTAGACCCAATTGATTGATATATATATATATATATATATATATATATATATATATATACACATTTTTTTTTCAACATGCTTTTGTGTTTTACAGCTAAATTTATAATCATGAAAGATTTTAGATTAAACAATATCTTCGATCAAAATACATTAGATTGTTTGTATGCATATATATATATATATATATATATATATATATATACACACACACACGTGAATGTGGGTATATATAGAAAACAGGAAAGAAATAAGGTACAGAAAGCTAATTGAAGATTGCAAAGACAACGGATGGGAGGTGGAATATTACCATATTGGAATAGGAGCAAGAGGGTACATTGAAAAAAAGTTTTCTGTACCTAGTCAAAAATCGAGTTGGATTCAAAGAAAAAGAATCAAGGAGAATAACAACAGAAATACAGACAGCAGTAGAATAGAGAAATTTGATGTCAATTATAGAAACCATGAAAAATGTTAACATAAGATCACACAGACAAAATATATGCAATGAAAGAACAATAGTCAGCACTAGACCAAGTATTGGCAACTCCAGCGTGGAGGGATGCCGACGTACCAGTGTAATCACTCGAGGATAAAGTGCCGAAACTGGCTGGTATGGTATCCTCCTGATGATGCCATTGACCTAGATCCAAGAATAGAGCTGCTGGCTATGAAGCACTGCAGTGTTCGATACTTCTATACAATTAGTGTTGTCAAAAGTATAATTCAATATATTTTATACTATTTTTTTTAAACAATATTTTATTTATACAGTCAATACACAAGCCATATAAAATTATGATACCACAAAAGTAAAAATACTTGATATTGATTTTGCATAGCTCAATATTTTACTGTTAGTACTTTTCTTCCTCCTTTCTGTTTTTTTGAGTTTTGTACTAGTTTCTTTCAGTTACTCACTCAATCCTTTGATCTCCCCTCCATCTCTCCATTTATTTAATCCTTGTCATTTCACTTTCAATTCTCTTTCGCTCCACTTTAAAATATGTTTTTATACTAATGAGTCACCACTTACTAAGGCCAAAAGCTACTTGTGGATAAGAGTTAATGGGGTTGTCAGTTGGATGATAAACAATTCCATGAGAGGATTGGAAACGATGGTTGGAAAGAGCAGAATTTGATTATTTAAGAGGATGGTGCAACAAGCATCTGTCGACATTGGACTTGAAGATGACCATGTTATAGTCAGAAGGGAAGCAGTCCTGTGGTATTGTATTCCACAGATGGGAAGTTTTTGAAATATCTGCTATATCTCTATTTCTTTATTCTTCCCTTTTTCTGTCTGACTTGTGTAAATATGTTTCTTTTTGTTTTCATTTTATTTCAGTAAGTAAGTTTTCAGAAATCAAGGGGTCCCTTTCTAGGGCTAACATTTGATTTCTATATGAGATACATAGATATCCGAGTGTTCAATCAAGATTCTGCTCTACCGCTTAACCATTGAGTTAGTAAAGAAGTAAAGAACATTAATTTTCCTATCCCCAAATGACCAATTAACTATGTTATAGTAGATCTTTCTTTTGGTCTGTTGGTCTTACCGGATTCTAGAACAAGAATTCATCTTGTCTGGTGGAGTATCCAGCTAAATGCTGTTACTTGAAGTAATATCACTAGGAGAAAGTGCACCATTCCTCTAATGAGCTAGTGTATAACCGTGTCGAGGGGATCTTATTTGGGCTTCGAATACTGTTATTTTGAATATTTGGTCAGTGTTTACTTGTAGGCTAAAGTATTCTCATGTGTGGTTGTCCTGACAAACCCTTGTACAGAGAGACTGAAGACACTCGAGGATGGTGTCTAGTAAGTAATTCAAACTAGTACGTATGTGTCTGAAAATCCTATGTAATGAGTCAACGTGGAGTAAACTTGGTTATGACAAACTTGTTCGGAAACTGTTAGACTGTATACAATATATGGGGCCAGTTACCATGGGTGTTATAGGACTTTTTCCGTTATATTGAAAATAGTATCAAGAATCATTTGTTATACTAGTATCATATCAAAGGTAACATTCTGATATCATAACAACCTAAGTGCAAACACATATGTATCTGGATATACATGTGTATACGTGTGTCAGTATGTATACCTATTAATAATGGAGATTTGGTATCTGTCTGCCAGAATCAGAAACTATACTATTACTATCTTTTAACGCACAATTCAGTTTACTATACTCTCTCAGACTAATGTACTATCTTTCAATGCTCAATTCAGGAGGGGTGTATCTGTTCTGTGGTCATGATCCCATCTTCCCATAGATTACCTTCTACTTTTTTGGAGTGTAGTATATATTCGTTCATAATATATGCTCGCAAAAAATATGCTCCTTCTGATCATATATTTTTACTAATATATTTAAATATAATATATGAATATTTTTTTTTTTCATTTACAGTTGGCAGTTCACTTTCGGAAATGATGAGAAAAAAAATTGGATTCCAAAATCAGTTCCCAGCAAAGGAAATAAAGAAAGAAGAATCTGAAAAATTTAAACCAAAAGTCATTGTGATTATGTGAGAATTCTTCGATGCCAAATTATGTAAAAGTCAACCTAGCTAAAACAAAATAACTCCACTCCAACTCATTAGATAATAAGTGAATTAATATACACATACTTCTCTCTCATTATATAAATATATATATTTATATATATACAAAAATAAAAGATGTGTGTGGGGGTCTACACAACAGTTTTCAGCAGTTGATCTAAACCAATGACATTTGTAATCAGCGCATTATTGGGATGTGTTAGTTAAATTTTCAAATGGGAGCTTGTCCCCCCTTTATGCACCTTTGAAATACTCATATGTAATTGCAATTTTGGGAATCTGTCTCAATTTGTATCTGATAGGCTTCGGTTGACTTATTACATAGGATTTTCAGTCACATACATACATACTAGTTTGAATTACCTACCAGACACCATCCTCGAGTGTCTTCGGCCTCTCTGTAGAAATATTTCTCAGGACAACCTGACATTAGAATACTTCAGCCTACAAGTAAACCGTGACCAAATATTCAAAATAACAACATAGTATTCAAAACTAAATATATATTTTTATCGTTTGGAGCGGGGTGGAGGTTAAGAAAAGTGATACCCCCCCTTTGAAAATTACAAATATTTCTGATTTGCATGAAATTTAAACCATAGGTATCAGAGATAAATTGAGACTGATTTCAAAGAGTTGTGAAAGTACATAAAGGAGACAAGCCACCATTTGAAAATTCAAACCCTTCGGTTTGTCTAGTAATCAAGGGAGGCGCGAGAGCGCTCTATCCCTTAATAGACTTCAAAAACGGCCTATACTAGAAATCTCATTTCTTTGATCAATCATAACTCAAAAACCAATAAACCAAATTAGTTAAAACTTTGCACAAAATTCTTTTTTAATAGGTTCTATAAGTGTGTAGAATTTCAGCATCATTAGTAACGGCAACCCAGAGATCCAGAAAGGTCAGGAGTGATTTTGTGTTATCCGTGTGTATGTACGTACGTACGTACGTATGTGCCACCATGTATCTAATCAACTATTTGATGGATTCAGCTAATTTTTGGCAGAGATAGAGGTCTAGGGTCTAGTTGATGGTATTTTAATTTCAGTTTACCATATACCTTAGTTTTCCAGAAAATTCCAAAAAACCTTAAAAATGACCATTGTATTGAGGCATAGCCTTTACAAAAGTAGTGACATTCCATGATAAATGCCAGTATACTGAAATCATACGCCCTTAATAGGGTTAAGATGAAAATTCATATATACTAAATATACAAAAGCAAGGAAATTCCCAAATTTTTACACTTTTATTGTCATTAAGAGTATGCGAGCACAGCAGGGCTATGTATTTTACTGGTAGGAATTTTTCTTCAGCGTTCCTCAGACACTTCATCCACTCATGCATAGAGATTCATACTGTAGTGATGTGATAATGAAATGGTTTGGTTGATGTGTAGTCATACCCTTAATTAATGACAATAAAAGTGTAAAAATTTGGAAATTTCCTTTTGTACATTTAGTGTATATGAATTTTCATCTTAACCTTATTAAGGGCATAAGATTTCAGTATACTGGCATTTATCATGAAATATATATATATATATATATATATATATATATGGGCCCAAATTCTAGTATATATTAAAGTTTTTAACGCCAATACGTAGTTAAAGTAAAATAAATTGCTTTGAACTAATAAAAGAATTTCCAACGCTATTGATAATGTTAAATCATTTATTTATTTTTTTATTATCGTTTATGTTTTAATTCATGTTTTAAAACATGACGTAAGTCATAAATCTAAGACGTCACGTCAAAGCTATAATTATTTTGTTAAGGTAATGTTTTAAGATCTATTTATAAGAAAATCTAAATAGCTCATTTAGTAGAAGATCACACTGAAGATCAAGATTTTGATTCTCAGTCATGACGTCCGCTTTATTTATTGGCGATTTATTATTTAGTATTAATGCAATATCTTCCATTTCTAAAAGAAGTTAAGATATTTCTTTAAAAAATTCTGACTGACGGATAGACAGACACACAGAAAATGGCCCTTATATTATGAGTGGATATTAGACACAAATTAAGCAAGATTTGCAAAATTAAAATTTTTTCAAAGTATTCTGATACACACTGAGGAGGAGGGGGCGTTAGACCAAAATTTAACATGCACACAAAAATTTAAATATTTACGATTGTTATTTAATTATTACAGAATAATGTGTCGCTGCAGTCAAAAACATTAACTACATTTTTTAACCAAATATTTATTTATTCGAAATGAAATACCCCAAAAGAACATTGAATTTATGTAAAGTTGTCATTAGGGAGGATTATTTTTTTCTCTAATTTTGAAGCAGTTTCCAATTTTTGAGAGAGAGAGAGAGAGAGAGAGAGAGAGAGAGAGAGAGAGAGAGGTTAGACAAGTTAGACTCACTCAAGGTCGGATTTTAACATGGGATAAATTCATAATGATCCGTTCATTAGTTTAGGAGATATATATATATATATATATTACATACATGGTGTCCCAGAAATCTCGCACCATAGACTGATCTTCATTTTTCTGTTTCAGATGATGGGTGAGAAACTAACAGTAGAAGAAAGAGTTAATTTGTTTGTTTTTATGCTTGGAAAAGATGGACCAACATACCGTCCTGTAGGTCAGGAATTCAACTGCAATCATTCTGAATGAGAACAACTATTGAGCCATACCACTGTCTGCCGTTTGATCAGATGTTTGAAAGAAACTGGCTCAGTTGCTGACTGTGAGAGATGCAGCCGACCAAAGAGTGCAACTGATGAAGAAGCATCGACCATTGTTTTGGCGAATGTTGCTAAAAAACCCATGAAATCAGTGAGGTTTGGTTCGGTTGTTTTGTTTTACAGCATATCAACCCTTTTCAGGTTATTTAATGCTAAATCCGGTCATTTTGTTAAAAGTTTTCATGCTTCAAGTTCTTTATATGTTCAAGTATTTATTCATTGTGTTTGATTGAGTGAAAGGGGGAAGGGAGGGTGAGTGGGGGAGGGAGGGAAGAAGAGGAGAAAAGAAAAGGGGAGGGGAGGAAGGGAAATTGTTGTTTTTTGTTTTAGGTTTTGCAGAAGATGATTGAGTTTTGCAAAGAGAAAAAATACAATAAAACACCAATGTTTGATGCATTTTGTGGTCAGACAGCCGGATCTGGTAGCACCAGGAAATCAGTAAGGAGATTAGTAAATCAACAGTGCATCGTATCCTTAGGACACAGAAATTTTATCGGTACAAAGTGTCAAACGATCAACATTGAAACTATCAGAAGATGAAATACCAGTTTTGAGAATTGATCCATGTTTCAATGTGGTTGTTTGTGTGTGTGTATGTGTGTGTGTGTGTGTGTGTGTGTGTGAACAATTTGAGCATCTGTTTAGCTAATGATCAGTAGATATGTGTATTTTATGAACCTGGATGGTATGCGACTTTTGAGATACCCTGTGTGTGATTATACATATAAATATATATATATATATATATATATATATATATATATATGCACACATTAGAAGAATACCTGTTCGAGGACGGGTAAAATTCCTCAAATAGAACACTTTTGCACCATTTTTATGTCCATTTACAAAGATTAAAATCAAAATATAATGGATCAAATTCAATAAAAATCTGATATTTTAATTTTCAAATTCAAGTGTGCCCATATTATGCCCCCTAAAGACTCATTAAAATGCTCCAAAAGAACTGAAATTTGGAGAATATTTATTAATTCATGTCTAATAGCAATTATTAAAATTTCATAAAAATCGGATGTATATGAAGTTTAACGAAGGGCTTCCACTCTTTTGCATAAAAATAAATATCGCCCAAATTTGGACCCCTTACACCTAGCAGATGTGTTCGAAATTCATAATGATCGGTTAATTAGCTTAGGAGTGAATCTTGTAGATACAGATACATAAACACACCTAAAAATCAAAATATATTTCAGGATGGGTGTAATGAATAATAATTACGAGTAACTTTCCTTATTCTGACTTATCTCCCCTTTAGAGAACTCTCCTGCTTCTACTAACCACTATAAATAGTAGCACTAATACTGTACCGACATTGTGTGCTGAATAAAGCTTTCCCAAGTTACGTCTGTTCTCGTTAGTCATTACAATGGGATCTATTTAAAGAGCATGATTAGCTTCAAATCAGTTTATAATCGATTTTCTTTTGTAACGATTATTAGTAGTCAGCGTTAAAAAGTAAGGATTATGATATAAATTAGTCAACTAAATGCATGTATTTTTGAGTGCACCTACAATATCTTACATTATAAAATAACATGGTACACTATAACTACTTAGTAAATATAATGTTAATAGTATTTTAAGAATAATATTTAAATACGAATGAAAATATTCATCAAAATAAATGATAAGTTATTTTACCACTCCAGTTAAAACAAAATTATTTTACCACTTATTTTATTGATAAGACTATTGTCAAACTATGCCGATAGGAAAAATAACTTAAATTACTATAGGATTAAGTTCAATTATTTTTACTAAAACCCAATCAACACTTGATTTAATCTTTAAAATATTCATGTTAAATTTTAAGAGTTGATTAAGGTAATTTAGTTTTGCCTAAACTCTAGGTATCATATATTGTAGAATAATATTGCAAACTTTGATATGTTAGGTAATATGACATCAACTTATAAATTAGAATGGTTCTGTTATACTTTAAATTTGATTAAGGTTAAAAAATGTAAAATTATAGGAGTTAGCTAGCTTTCTTTGTTTGGATAAAAAAAATTAGTTGTTCTGGTTGATATAAATGATAATAGCAGAATTATTTCTTTGTTTATACAGATCATAATGAGGATAAAGGCTTATCTCCCTTGGATTTAGAGGTTCAAGTAAATGTGAAGAATGATGTCTGGAGTCAATCTGAAACGTAAAAATGAAAACAACAAAGACTAATAATCGGAACTATGAAGTCGTACTTTGTTTTGGTATTCTGATATATAAGTATTTGAGCTATGAATATCATTTATTTTGTTTTAAATTGTTTTTTGTTTTTTAAGAAATTAAGCTTTGTTTAAGAGATAAATAAAATCGATTATAAACCGATTTGAAGCTAATTGTTGCTCTTTAAATAGATTCCATCCTGAAATATGTTTTTTTTTTAAATTTTCATGTTCTGCCTATTCTCATTATTTAAAATTGTAGAGACTCCACAAACTGAAAGAATAAAGAAAAGAACAAGCTGACTTCAGGATGCCAGGCTTATTAAAGCTGTGACTGAAACATGTTCTAAATGTGTAGCCAAATTTTGTTTGTATAAACAAAACAAACTTTTTATTACAAGTATATATATATATATATATATATATATATATATATATATAATCCATTTGTACATATTTAAAAATGTGAGCATCCCATCCTGAAATATGTTTTTGATTTTCATGTTAATTTTATGTGTTCTGCCTATCCTCATTATTTTAAAAAATGTTGTATTTGGTCGCTCCATCCGGACACTACTTGTGACTATATCCACTGGGAATTATCTGAATTGAAATTGATAAGTCTATATGCTGATGAGAGAAATTATACAAGTTTTTCAAGTTTTACTCTGATCTAATAGTAAAAATAAAATGGATAAACATTGTTAGATGTTGATTTTCAAAGCATTATTATAATATTCAAAATATTAATTATGTCATAATTTTGTAATCTACTGAATTATAATATAGTGAAACATGGCCAGTTGAAGACATGTGTTGCATGAAGAGAAATGTTATGAGAATGATGCGATGAATGTGTAATGTGAGTCTTAAACACGGGCTTAGATGTGATGACCTCAGAGGAAGATTAAATTTGGACAGTATAGAGAGATATGTGCAGAACAGGAGATTTCCTTGGTATGACCACATTGAAAGAATAGATGAATTTTTGGTTTAGTAGATGTAGAACAGTTGCGGCAACAGGTACAGTTGACAGGGGAAGACAAAGGAAATCATGAGTGAAAAAGGGATAAATAAAGACCTAGCAGAGATAGGTTTGTTTGAAAGTCTATTTTTAAAAGCCGTCCAACATATGCCAGCATGTAAAATGGATATTAAATCAAATATTATGATGCTGATGATGATAATATCAAAATGGCTAATGTTAAATCATTAAAGAATTCTGCTTATGTGCAATATGGTTTATGTAGTTGAGGATGCTGATAGCTATGCATCCTACGTCAGAGAGGAATAAAAATGTAAAAGGATGCAGTAAAATCTTACCCATCAGTCTCAAGGACGAAAGTAAATTTTTTTTTTAAATGATACATTGCAATGCACACAAAACTGTCGAGGGTGTAGGTCTTCTTGATAGCCAAACAACAGGTTCAAGTTTTCAAAATAATTTTCAGATTCTGAGTGATCACAAAAACCACATTTAAAAAAATTGTGAATGAGTAATCTTATATAGATAAGTATCTGAATTTAATAATTAAAACATAGTTTTAATGTAAATAAAGTAAAGTAAATGAATTATTATGTACAATGCGATTCTAGGCACCATTTTGAATTTTACATTTATGAATAATCATCTCTGTTGTTTATCCAATGAAAATAAACGGTGAATCTCGTGAAGTGTATGCTACTGAAAGAATTATCAGTTTGAAGAAAATATGTAATCAATGAAATCGATTGAAATTTTTTTATGTAAAGAACACAGACTGAACATTTCTGTAAATCATTGGCTAGGCAGAATCAAATATCGATTTTTCAGATGCTATTGCAGTTTAAGTTAGAGAACCGACTGACTTTGCTTAATATATTAGAAGTATATATATAATATATATATATATATATATATGAAAGCAGTAACATTGTGTGTGTGTGTGTGTGTGGAGAAGTGGTGTGCTATAATGGTTACAGGCACGGACTATGGGCTTGGAATGCAGACTTAGAATTCTGCCGAGGCTACTGAATTAATTTCACTAATACCCTTGGGAAAGGTAGGAATTAATATATTCGCACTACAGTTTTGGATTAAATAATAGTGTAGACTATACTCGAGCCTTGGTTGGGCAACTTGTCTAGGAAAAGGAAAACTCCGAAATACATAGATGAAAGTGACAATTTTCAAAAAACCCTGAAAATATTTTATATTGATATTAAAGTATGATTATGTGAAACTTTACTAAAAATTTAACATAAAATAGAAGGCTGTGGTGGGTTCTAGTGATATCTGAGCTTCAAATTTTGCATAAATTTCAATTGGCAAAACAAGATTTTTATCAACAAAACTATATTTTTCTAAAATCAGTACATATAACAAACTGACAATGAAGATCATTAGTAATATGATGATCTATGTTGAAACTATAAAATAATTTCAAAAAGATTCAAAATAAAATATTAAAAATTTTTTTTATTAAATTACATTTATGAAAAAGAAGCAAATTTAGATCACACTACAAACGTTTTACTTTTTTTTTTTTTTTAATATCTTCAACTAATATAGTTTTCATTTGTGCTGCTTCATCATTTTTTTTTGCATCTTTTGTGTTAGTTGGTATTTAAGTTGATTTTGTGAAGGTCTCTTTTGATCTTCAAATCTGCTTTCTTCAGCTTCTTTTCTCTTTCTATTTGAAGCCTTCGATTATATCTCCCATATGCTAAAAACGAAAAAACCGGAACACTTTCATCACTTCAAATAACATCAGTCTTTCTCTGCTCAAGAAAGATTACCAAAAGTTCAAAACAATCTGAGTATTTTAAAGGGTTTTTAGGGGGCATAAAAAAGACTATTTGATGTTATCTTTTTTTTTTAATGATATTAAAGCAGTTTCAAGTTTATATACATGTTTTTTGGGGGGCGGGAGGGTAACTTCGAAACAAATTAACCGATCATTATGCATTTTTGATGATAGCTTTTAGCTTTCATGGTGGGTAATGTGGGTTATATTTAGTTTAATTTAGTTTTCTTGAAAATAAATGTATCAATCGATTCAAAAACTACTGGTCTAATTTTTATGGAAATTAGAGCATAAATAGTTGACATTATAGCGAGTATAATGGGCGATGTTTTATTTACTTTTTAAGGGAGCAAAGAGGGCAGAACGAACCTCCCTCCCCCCGAAAATAAATGTACTCATGGATTCAAAAGCTAATGGATAGATTTTTTATGAAAATGAGAGCATATACAGTAGATGTTATAGGGAGTGTAATGAGCTATGTTAAGTTTACTTTTTAGGGGACCCACTCTTTGAAAATAAACGTACCGGTAAAAGTTACTCTTTAATCCTTACTATATTGTTGCATGTGGTGCTATGCTTCTCAACCTGGACAACGTTGTGTAACCCTGCTAGTATAAATCATATATTCGAGTGAGAGATTTTAGCATTTTGTCGATGTTGAATGACCTGTGGAGTCTATCATGAAGGTGTGCATGATGAGGGAAGTCATGCACAAAATTCAGTGTTCAATTATCTGCATGTATATAATGCAAGTGGTGGATTAGCAGCAGATTGTCAAGCAAAACCGTTTTCTTCCTTCCACTCCTCACCTTAGTAACAGAAAAATATTTAACTTTAGATATTTATTTATTTATCATTTATTTAGTTTTTTCTTACAAAAAAAAAAAAAAAAATGACGTTATTTTTTTTGGGGGGGGGGGGAAATTAGACATGTCACATAGATTTATCTTTATATGACAAAGTCTGGAATAGCAAGAAGTCGATTGCATCATTGTTTTGTAATTTATGGCTACATCTGCTCCTCACATATAAACGGCAGGTGAATGAACAAAGACACACATTTAGAAGTTGTTGTTGTTTTTTTTTTTTAACATGACACACAGAAATTAAACACTATATATACTCCCACCAAAAAGTAAACTTTACTAGGTTAAAAAAACACAAACAATATATTTAAAAATTCAAATGTCCATGAGACACTGAGTCACTAAGAGTTATTGGCTCTTTTGCTGCGGTCGTTTAGGTTTTTTTTTGGTTTTTTTTACAGCATATCATATTCTGTTTAGCATTCATTTTACATTCTGCCATGTGTTGGATGGCTTTTAGAAATTGACTTCCAAACTAACCTATCTGTGGCCACGTCTTTATTATCCCTCTTTCTCTAAAGTCCATCCTTATCATTTCCTCCCATGATTTCTTTGGTCTTCCTCTGTGAACTGAACCTGTAACCGTAACTGTTTTACATGTACTAAACCAATAACTCTCATCCATTCTTTCAATGTGGCCATACCATCGAACACATCTTTCTATACTGTCCAGATTTAATCTTCATCTGAGGTATCAGATCTAAGTCTGCTTTTAAGACTCACATTACACATAACTCTCATCCATTCTTTCAATGTGGCCATACCATCGAACACATCTTTCTATACTGTCCAGATTTAATCTTCATCTGAGGTATCAGATCTAAGTCTGCTTTTAAGTCTCACATTACACATCATTCTCATATCATTTCTCTCCATGCAACGTATGTCCTCAACTGACCAGGTTTCACTTCCATACATCATACAATATACACATGCCTGATAGATTAATTATTTAATGCCAATACATACTCATACACCATTAAATGAAAAAAAAAACTGCCATTCAGAGTTGGAGAGATTAGTACAATTGAATTTGCTTGGTACTGGGACTGGAACCCAAGTATCACATATTCCACTCTCCTTATTCAATAATGGTCTTCAAATAAAACAGAATCTTTTACAAACGTTATAGCCAGTTTTATGTTGTCACAATCTTCTAGACACTAAACATGATTCTAATTTGTTGACTACATTCAAATATCAGTTTAGTTAGAAAAAAAAATTAACTAGATTTTGTTTTTCTTAAATTTAAACAAGATAAACCGATAATTATACCAATAGTTAAGTAAATTGATATTTTCCCAATGATGTATTTACTATTAGAACATAAAGAGATGGAAAATTTGATTGCCACATCACCACTGCAACTACAACCAGATGATTCTGCCGATGAAGCAAACGCTTTGTGGGGATTGAAGAACATCCCAACTATGCTACATTAGGAGATATTTTGGTTAACATGCAGAATACTTAACACTCGATAATTCGTACCCTCCCCCCCCCCAAAAAAAAAGCAATACATAAATTATATCAAACGCATTAGAATGAAAATCTCTACCTAACCAGCCAACTTTTAACGTTTAGAAAACTTTTTATTTCACACATTTTTTGTCTATAAAGTTTGTCTTCTCGTCGACTTTTTATGCTGGCCATCAAATGTAAACATGTTGTGGTCGCCATTGAAAGTCGATTGATGAAAAGACAGACTTTACAAGCGAAAATGTGCGCAATAAAAAATGTTATAAACGTTAAAACTTGGCTGGTTAAGTAAAGAATTTCATTGTAATGAGTTTGATATGAATTATATGTTGTTTTTTTTTAGGGGGGGGGGTTACGAGTTATCGAGGGTTATCTATTCTGCACTTTTACCAACATTTCTCTTTGCTAGTTGTATACCTCGCCTACCGTCCAAACACAACCACATTCTCAGTAAACGTTTGCTTTCGTGTTGGTTAGGGTTAGAATTTTATTAAAGTGCATTTCTCTCCTGGATTGTAACGACATGATCAGTTGAATAAACCAAGGGAGTGGATCACAATATCTTTTTTGCAAAATACAATAATTTATTTTGTGTCTTTGAGGAGAAAATTACCCAGTGCGCGTAGACACTGTCAGAACTGTAGCCACGATGGAAAGTGGAGCCGCAAGACAGTATTATATTAATTAAAATTCTCATGAAGACCACAGTTTAAAAATGTTGATTATAAAACTTGAAAGACTGCATTTTCTTTTCTTATAAAACTTTCATCATGAATAAGTCGAGAGAATTGCTCTAGGACTACTACTCATGCTACAGGCAAGATGAATTTTAGCACCCCTATAGAGTACTAGCTGAGTAACTGTCTATGTTAGGTTTCTCAAACCTTCTGGAATTTTGGAGCCAGTCTTTTTATTTTTATTTACTTGGAAGTTTTCACTATCAAATTAAACTGTAAAATAAATTTACTAATTTTCATATGAAAAAACCCAAAAAACAATCAAGTATTTGTTAAAAAAAATAAAAATTATTTCTTAAAAGTAGATCAACGACACAACAGGGTGCATGTTAGTCTAAATTATATATATATAGCAAAAAACTACTCGCCCTCCAGGTAGCAATTACTCTAGCTGCAGCCTGCATTACAGAAAAAGGAAGAAATAACTTTTATTTCATATTTTTGTAATTTGGAAAAAAACAACAAAAAGATGATATGGTGTTATTTGATATATTCCAATGTTGAGGAAATTTATTGTGTATGAACATTTTATTAATTAGGAAAAAAACAACAAAAAGGTTATTTATATATTTTTATTCATAGTCAAAGTCGAGGAATTTGATTTTGTATAAGTATAAAAATAAAAATTTCTATTAAAAACTGGTTATATAATGAAATGAATAAACGAAAAAGCGAAATGTCAATTGGTCAAATAAAACAATTACATATTACTAGGTAATTTGAAATGGTTACTGGGAGGATGTCATGATGAACAAACTACATGCACTGACGTTTGAAGGAGGAGGTAATGCCTGGTAGGATGGTATCATTGCAACAGAACACTGGGAGGATCTTCCCATAAAATGGGGAAGGAACAACAGCAAAGATACTGCACCGCCACCAAAAAAAAAAAAAGGAAAAGGTAGTACCTGGGAAAATGGTGTCATGACAACAGAACAGATACTATATAACCCTCCATCAAAGGAGGAGGTAATTCATGGGAGGACGATCTTATGACAACAGAACCGAATACAATGATAGATTAAATCAGTTTATTTTTGTTCATTCATTTAAAACTGCAGTCATAAAACATTTTTATAGTACCTTGGCCTTTTGGCAAAGATCAAAGTGTAGTATCTGTTCTCAGCATTACAACGAAATCAGACATGAATTTAAAAATAATATGGTGTCGTTCATGGAAGAGAGGAAAGGACGGCACAGACAGCCAATAAGTAGCTCACTTGCTAGCCAGCCAGCCTCTTTCTCGTGTTTTCCTTTCTTGCTTATGCTGGTCGGTAAGAAGACTTGCGAGCAATGTTAATAATTTTTCTTAAGTAATCCATTTTTTTTTTATTAAGTCATTTTTAATTAATTACTGTTAGTAACGCCGAAACTATTGGACATAGGTAGATAAAATAATACAATAACATTAGAAATCAATAACCTCAAACATTAATTTATCATTAATTATTTAAAATATACATACGCAAATTAGCCATTCCAATGATTGTTCGTCTCTACTATATATAGAATATTTCAAAGTTCTATGTTGTATGGATACTACACCCCATAAACTGGTATCGTTTTGGCCTTCGGAGCTTGATTTACGCCGGTCTATGGGTCTGTCCTGTGCAATTCTAGGAGGTCCACCCTCCCAGGCTTTGCCTCCCCTCTTTGGGGAGGAGTAAGTTTATTGCTTACTGCCTGAGGTGCCCCTACCGGGGAATGCCGACGGGGCTGCCCAGGCAATTTTTAATGGCTAGAGTTTCACCTTATCGGGCGCTGGCTTTTCAAGTCCCACTTTCCCGACCCGACCTTGGGTCACATCTTACCTTGTGGGAGTAAGATAAAACTGGCCTTGTGCCTAACCTCCTGGGGAGGTAAATAAAATGTTGTATTATTGATTTAAATAACAGTAATCCATTTTTAGTGATAAATGAAATTTCGCATTCATTTAGAAGACAGAAAAGAAACTTAAGATTTAAAAAAATATGAATCTATTTTTTTTGTAATTTAGAAAGATAAGTTTTTTTTCTTTTTTCTTGACAAATGTAATCATTATAATCACCTAGTTTTAAAAATAAATGTATCTATTTAATTATTAAAAGAAACACTTTGTTAGTAATTACGTTCGATACAGAGTTTGTTTTTTTTCTTTTTTTTTATTTAAATTATTCCAAGGTCATCCAGGTTGTTGGTGTGAGTAAACTTTGCCGGAAGTTGTCATTCGAATTTCACAATAATCTAAGTGGAAGTTAGCATTTTGAATATTAAACTCGTTTTATTAAATCGCTTTATTATTGCTGATAATAATGATAATATGAACAAAACTATGGCATATATATATATATATATATATATATATATATATATATATATACAGGGTGGGCAAAAATAAGGGTCCTATTTTTAAAAATTCATAACTTTTTTATTTATTGATTTAAAAAAATTTTTTTTTTTAGAATAAGTAAAGGACCCCTTCCGAAGCAAGCATGAGCCGTATTAGCCCTAATGAACGCACCCTCATTTAGAAAACATTATTTTTGCTTAAAAAACTCAAAACAGTGTAAAAAACAATACTTTAGTTTTTGTAAGATATAAGAAGTGTTTTTCGGCTAAAATTTGTTTTGTTTATTTCAAAAAATCTCGGAAGGGTCAGTCTACACACACATAAAGTTTGGTGAGTTTAACTTTTATTTTGTGGAAGTTATTCAAATTCAAGTTATTCAAATTTAAAGATAGGACCCTTATTTCGGCCCACCCTGTATATATATATATAAGGAAATAGGTGAACAAAGTTACAAATGAATCGTACAGAATATTACTTACTTACAGACTGTTTATAAAATAAGTATCCAAATTATACCTATGAATATCTGTGTTGTTTTCGATCAGTATATATAGGGTATTTGAAAATATTTTGTTGCATTATTGAATTAAAAAAGCCTACAGTGTTTTGATATAAATATTGTTCGGATAAATGGAAAAAAACTTTTGCATTTATTCATATATATATATATATATATATATATATATATATAACAAGCAGTACTAATAGCTATATGCGCGATCCGAACACCGTTTCGTAAGATCACTCTAGCTGCCTGGTGAATGGCGGCCACGTGTCGCTATTTACAGTTAAAGTTACTCTATATTTACTAACTAATTGACGATGGCCCTTTGGTTAAGATCACCGACTACGAATCAGTGGCGATTTGTGTTCGGGGTTCACGCCTACCGACCGTCGGGAATTAGTTCCTAGACTGAAGATTGCGTTAGCATGAAACATCGATGTCTCTAGGTATTTAAATATTTAATATTTATTTATTAAAAATATTATTGTATATATATATATATATATATATAATGATGATGATGATGGAAATGGCATGATGCAATGGTTACAAACATGGATTAGGTGGTTGACGTGCCAGGTAAGAGTTCTATCGGGGCTACTGCCATAGGACTTTTAGTGCATTTGAGTAGCAGATAAGATCGCAGAAAGACATCTGTACATCATTGGATTATAGTGATAACCGCATGTACAACAAGAGTACTACTCTTTCAGCCTTTATTATTATAACACAATGACATGCAAAAGCAAGATGACCGCTAATCACTTGAGTTGCAAATTTTACATCAAATTTTTCTTATAGATGGGTTGCTATAGAGTTGGCTGAGGAGCCCTATCTACTCCGATTTGAAACCAAAGTAATCTTTTTCCTAAATAGATAGTCATCTAAAACTAACGAGCCTTCTCATTTTATATATATATATATATATATATATATAAACAATAATATTTTTTATAAATATTAAATATTTAAAATATACCTAGAGACATCGATGTTTCATGCTAACGCAATCTTCAGTCTAGGAACCAGTTCCCAACGGTCAGCGGGCGCGAACCCCGAACACAAATCGCCACTGATTCGTAGTCGAAGATCTTACCCGAAGGCCACTGGAAACTAATTAGTAAATAAAGGGGAATTTTAACTGTAAATAGTAGAATTACTACTATCCACCAAGTAGCTAAGAGTGATCTACGAGTCGGATCATTGCATATAGCTATTTGTACTACTTGTTATTAAAGCTCCTCGAAAAATGCCCAGCCTCCGTGGGAGGGGGCTGATAAACAATAATATTTTTTATAAATATTAAATATTTAAAATATACCTAGAGACATCGATGTTTCATGCTAACGCAATCTTCAGTCTAGGAACCAGTTCCCAACGGTCAGCGGGCGCGAACCCCGAACACAAATCGCCACTGATTCGTAGTCGAAGATCTTACCCGAAGGCCACTGGAAACTAATTAGTAAATAAAGGGGAATTTTAACTGTAAATAGTAGAATTACTACTATCCACCAAGTAGCTAAGAGTGATCTACGAGTCGGATCATTGCATATAGCTATTTGTACTACTTGTTATTAAAGCTCCTCGAAAAGTGCCCAGCCTCCGTGAGAGGGGGCTGATAAACAATAATATTTTTTATAAATATTAAATATTTAAAATATATATATATATGTTTAGTATGACTCAATTACGCTTGTAAGAGCATAACATAATACTATGCAGTGAAAATTCGATTATCTAATATATAAAGTTAAGACGATTTTCCCCTGTACTTTTTTGAAGAATAGGAAAATAACCACATGCATCACAGGATACTAAACTCACCACTATATTACGCTTATTCACTCGAGTGTGTTTTAGTAAATTTGTTATTAATTTTCTCCAGCTAACACTAAATATTACTTTTGGCACACAATCTTCGACTCTCCTCAAAACATACTGCATATAGGTGGTAGCAAAAACTTTTCACACTAATACTTTAGTACTAACACCCCCATCAACACCGGGACCAAATAAACGTCTACTTTTCAAAAAAGTGTGTTAATATTTACTATTTGGAAGATCAAACTAATGTATAGGGTAAGTGTATAAATATTTACTATTACTACATAATACAAAACATTACGCACACATTTAATGAACGCTCCCGCTAATTCCGCTGATTTTCGAGAATATCGGATTACGCTATTTCTACGTTTTATGCATGCATTTACTCATTCCGGTTTTTAGAGAATGCAATTAATGAACATAGTTCCTTGCAGTATTTCATCATTCAACATGGCGGCTATAATTTCTTCAGCAACTCGACTTCAGAATTAAGTTAATATACACCAAGATACTCAGAGTATCATAAAGTTGACATTTTCTGAACTCTACAACTTTTCACACGCATAATATCCAAAAATTGGAAAAAGAACATCGATTTCTTCGCATAGAAATGACCCAAAACGTGTGACTGGTGGACCCTACATTTGGTTGCCTTCTGGTGGATCGTAACATAAAGCGCATGCCAGCTACTGATTGTCTTTGTTTAACTGACCTATTTTTCAATAGATTTTCTACTCGCTTTCGTGGCCAAGTGGTTACGAAAGTAGATCCAAGATCCAGAGGTTTAGTGTTAGATCCCAGTCGACTCACACAATTTTTTTTTTTACGTTGTTAAACTTTTGCCAACACGGGAGGGGGGGGGGAAGGAGAATGGGCCGTTTTTTTTTTTTTAAATTCAACGTTATTATGGAGTAATTTAAAAATAAATCAATGTAATACATAGTACTTTAACTATTACATCAATGTACTACATAGTACTTTAACTATTGTGAATATCATCATTTCTATTCGAACACACATGGTTTATTAGTGCTCTGCAGGTCACCTTAATTACATTTGTGTTTTTCAGTAGTGCTCATTTTTCTTTTTTCTTTACTCACAAAAAAAGGGAATTTCTTTACAAAGATAACGAGGGGGAATTGGTTTTAATAGGGCTCTGTAGGCTTCTTTAATTTTAAAAGTGCCTATTATCATAGATAGAGCAGGTGTTTAATCAAAAAGAAAAATTCTGGGGAAATACGTGTACCATGGGATGGGCATGGAGAATCCTACAACAGCGTCTCCTTCCTTCATTCATTCTTTCCTTTCTCCCTCCTATCCCCCTTCCACAATTCCAAACCGAACATTACAATTGTCCGATGTGACCTATTTGCGTTCTGTCGGATGTTGACAAATTTTAATTCATTCCTTTATATTACTCCCGGACAACGCCGAGCGCCGGGTCCAGCTAGTTATATAGATATTTTAAAATTTTAATTGACACTATACATTGGTTGGATCTATCATCAATACTTTCAGTTTCATGGAAATTACATTAAATTGTGTTACACTATCAAAATATTGAATGAACACTCAGTTACATTTGATATCCTTAGCCCTGCGATCTAAGTTTCCAGTGTTTGCGTAAAACCGAAGGTATCGATGGAAGATCAAACTAATGTATAGGGTAAGTTGAAATAAAAAACCGAAGGTATCGATGGAAGATTATACTAATGTATAGGGTAAGTTGAAATAAAAAAAACCGAAGGTATCGATGGAAGATCATACTAATGTATAGGGTAAGTTTAAATAAAAAACCGAAGGTATCGATGGAAGATCATACTAATATATAGGGTGAGTGGAAATAAAAAAATATAAATGCTCTTGTACAAGTAATCGAGCATTTTGGTTATTTCTCCTATAATGCTAAATGACAAATTATGCATTCAGTCTTGCATGGAAAGTTATACATGAGTAATGTATAAAAAAATAAATGAATGAATAAGATATTAAAAGTCAGTGATTTTGTTTATATAAGCATAATTAGGTTTATATTCGTCAGGTTCCTATCAACCCCGACATCCAAAAATACTTGCTTACGACAACATTTTGTTTAAACTCATTTTTCAGGTTAGACAAATACATCCATTTATGTCATGAACAGTGTGACCTTTTCTGTTTCTTTCCTTGCAGATATCAGTGTGTAATTTATAGCCTGTGAACAGAATGTCTATGAATTATACATACATACATACACTTTTAGTATGGTTTGGTTGTCTGGATGTTTTATGGCATATCAACCTTTTCTGGGTTATTTAATGCTGAATACTGTCTTTTTGGTAAAAAAAATTTTGTTTCAAGTTCTATGAATCTTCAAATATTTATTCATGGTGTTTTGTTTGGTTGTATTGTAGAAGAAAATTGTTGTTTTTGTTTTTTTAGCTTTGAAGAACATGATTGAGATGTACAAAAGGAAAGGAAACACCAATAACATCAATGTTTGGTGCATTTTTGGTCAGGAAGCCAGTATCTTCAGACACTTTTACTAAGTTATTCATACTATAATATAATGGAGAGTGTGTGTGTGTCTGTAACAGAAACTATGTCATAATTCTCAAAGACATGTCATAATCTCCAAGATATTTTAATTTTTAATAAAGATTTTTCTTTATCTAATGACAAGATTAATGTTATGTCAATATCTATGAAGATGGCAAGTTTGATTTAATTCTGAACATGCTAATTCTTTTTATGCACATGCATTATATATATATATATCGTTATAACAAAGTAAATTTTTCCTTATTTCATTGACCATTATAGCTTTAGAACCAAAACCTGCTTATGCTGATCTGTTCCACCAGCTACTGAGGCCAATTTCTGATGCATGTTTTCGGAAAATAATACCTTAATTTCATTCCCCTTCTTAATTTCTTACATTTATTCTCGCCATACAGCTTCTCCCAACATAATCATTCATACAGAAAGGCGAATGTATTTCACTCTCACACTCAGATCCGCTACCACTTCCACCACCTTACACTGGGATTGTTGTTTATGGGATTATTCTTTGAGCATAACATCGTTTATATTTCATTTTTACCCTATTCCTTTTGTCTGTTACATACTCTACATTTTCAACCTAAATAATGAACATTCGCTTCAAGTTCCAAGCATTCTGATTTTTTTTTATTCAGAATGCTTTCTTCCACATTCCAGTTTCATGGAATATAAGAATAATAGTTTTGTTATATTAAAATAGTCACTTCATTATTTAAGTTCATTTTGCATATAGGATTTATGTTACAACAAAAAATATAATTACCGGGTCACTTCAGATACCTATTCAAATTTTCTCCTTTTCCTCTTCAGAACTTGCTTTCATGATGAAAAGGCCATTCAAGAATAACAGATTGCGCTTCAGAAATGTTTTTCGAATGATCAGCATTTACAAAAATGGCTGCTAAGAGTTTTTCTAAACACATTTCTTATTTTATTAATTATTTTTAAAAATCTTAATTCGACTTCAATTGCACAAATATTCAATGTAGGACTGTTTGGATAAGCTTTTCGTTTATTTTTTTGCAACTTAGGCGATCCATACATTTGCTTCATCATTACAAAGTGTATTTTTATAGAATCATTCTTGTATAAAATACGAATTTTAAAAATTTACTTTAATAAAATCAAGGGAGGCGCGAGAGCGCTCTATCCCTTAATAGACTTCACGAATGGCCTATGCTGGAAATCTCATTTCTTTGATCAATCATAACTCAAAAACCAATAAACTAAATTAGTTAAAACTTTGCACAAAATTTTTATTTGATAGGTTCTATAAGTGTGTAGAATTTCAGCATCATTAGTCAAGGCAACCCAGAGATCCAGAAAGTTCAATCATGAAATCATGTTATCTGTGTGTATGTACCACCCTGTATCTCATCAACTATTTGATGGATTCAGCTGATTTTTGGCAGAGATAGAGGTTCTAGGGTCTAGTTGATGACATTTTAATTTCAGTTTACCATATACCTTAGTTTTCCAGAAAATTCAAAAAAAACTTATGAGAAGGCATTGTATTGAGGCATAGCCTTTATAAAAGTAGTGAAATTCCATGAAAAATGCCAGTATACTGAAATCATATGCCCTTAATAGGGTTAAGATGAAAATTCATATATACTAAATGTACAAAAGCAAGGAAATTCTCACTTTTATTGTCATTAAGGATATGACTACATATCAACCAAACCATTTCATTATCACATCACTACAGTATAAATCTCTATGCATGAATGGATGAAGTGTGTGAGGTGCGCTGAAGAAAAATTTCTACCAGTAAAATACATAATCCTGTTGTGCTCGCATACGTATATGAATTTTCATCTTAACCCTATTAAAGGAATATGATTTCAGTATACTGGCATTTTTCATGGAATGTCACTACTTTTGGAATGGAATTATTTATAGGCTTTGCAATCTTTTTAATGACTATTGATAATTTGTATTTCTCATCTTGATTTTTCTATTCAAAACATTCTTGATGATATCGCTATCGACTTTCACATTCGACTAGAAGGTTCCTGAGTTCACAAAAGATGTACCTGAAAGGGGTTGAAGGTTGCATCGACCAAAACGTTATGAATATAACAACCAAGATGTGAATAATAATCCAAATAATCCAATTAATCAGAAGAAAAAAATTACTTTGTCTTGCGATTGCTTTTTTTTTGTGAAAATGAATCTTAAGGGTCCCACTCAAGGCGATCCATAATACAGGCCTGGCAAACATGCGACTGAGGTCCACAACTGAAGACCAAAATTACTACTAGATAATAATAGTAAGAAATTTTTTTGTAATGTCCAGTAATTAGCAACTATACATATTAGGAAGCAGCTTACAATAATTGATTTCCTTCATCTTCTGTAAAAACAAATTGTATATGTGACAAACATAACAAATTTTGTAAAACTTATCAAAATTGTTTCGCCGAACATTATTTTGTTCATAAAGTTAACATTATTGATTGTGAGAAGTTTGGTTTTTATGTAAAGGGCTTCAAGATTAATTTTATTATTATTATTATTGTCGGAGTGTATTTGAAAAATAAAGGGAAAAGTGGATAAACTGCAAAATATAAAAGACAAAAGCATCCTCTCAAATTTCTTTTTTGCCGAGATGTTAGATTTAGCAGTGATCTTTGTTTCTTACGTGTGTACACTCTAGGTAACAAATGACAGAAAAAAACTTAACCTTCGCTAGGGTTTGCACTAATATTCATATAAAATAACGTCTGAATCGGTGACGTTAAAAAAAAAAATGAGAAAGAACTTCTCAAACGGGGAAGTTTTTAAAAGAAAAAACGTATAAATCTGTATAGAAAGAAAACGTCATCATCATCATCAACCGGTTTATTTGTTGAATCAGGCCACAATTAATCCTCTGATGAGGGTGGGGCCTGATTGTCTAGTCTCGAAATCCAAGTCCTCCTCTCCACTCCTTTCTTTGGCAAGGCTTGATGGAATCCATACCCATGGCCTTCCTATCACGTTTGACTACGTCCTCCCAAGTCAACTTGGGTCTGCCAGTGGTGATGTTCTCTGCTGGCACATTCAACTGTTGGATTTTAGCAATTCAGCCATCGCTACGCTCAACGCAGTCTGTTCTTTCGCATGATGTCCGCAAGGCTTTTCAAGTCGACCTGTGAGAGCAGGGATTCAAAAGAAACGTACTGTTCAGGCCTCACCAAACAGATCCATCTGACCATTGCCCTGTCATCACATTATGGAAATAAATTGAAGGTGGATAGTTGTCTGACTTGCTATTTGTTTTCTCAGTTCTCTATAATACTTGAAATAGTTTCGTCTGACTTTCTTTTTTAGTTTAACTTGTGTAACAAAATGGAGATTATCTCTCTCTCTCATATATATATATATATATATATATATACAAATAAATACACAATGCTCTGGAGGATTATTTGCTTAACATTAAATGTTGGAAGGAAGTGTTGAACAATAAAGAGATTATGTTGCTAAAAAAAGTAAATAAATATGAATTTAAATTTTAAAAAACATTCCAAATTGATCTTTGTTCTTTTTATCATTAAAAAAAATGGTAAAATGAAAATATGTGTCTAAGAAGAAACTGGAGCCTAATTAATGTTAATGTTATTAATGTAAATTAAAAAAGGTATAATCCGAATTTTTTGTTGTGTTGATAAAAAACAGGAAGTTATTTAAATAAAGTTAAAAACGTAATTTCATTGTTTGTATGTAAACGATTTTTTATAGTGAAATATGATTTGTCCGATTATAACAGTAAATTAGCATTTTGTAGGCATAAGGCAATTCACAGGAAAAGTTTATAAATCACTAAGACGACAACGTCCTAATGTAAGTAAAAGTACTGAGTACTTTCACAAACAACCTAATTATGAAGCCATTTAAAATGTTTCTCTCTGTAACAAACAATCTCGATCTACATTGTATTGATTTTGATCGGTGTAGATTGGGAAGTGTGTCTTACCAAAGAAAGTAATAGACACAAACAAATATGTAATTAAGGAAAACGATTGAATTTATTTTATTTTATCCGAGTAACACAGACTGTAACTGTATGTACATGACTGGCTTGTAAGAATTAAATAGAGATTTGTCTGACACAATGCTATTCAGGTCTAACAACAATAATCCAACTGACTTATCTTTATATGTTAGATAAACTGTTTAATACAGTATCCACATCAGAGTTAGCAGTTATTTCTTTTTTTCTTTGATGGAAATCGCTCCAGACAAGGCATGAAGCAACTTGATGTAAGGAGCTAAAAAAAAAAAAATACTACTCCAAGGTAGAAAAAACTAGCCAACGATAAGTGTTAGAGGGATAGATTCCGACCCAGAAAACAGCGATTCTTCCCCCTTTGTCAGAAACATCACTCATGGAATGCGGGGACTAAAGGACATTTTTACTATCCTATATTTTCTATTTTTATTTACTAATGAGTCACCACTTACCAAGGCTAAAAGTCAATAGAGGATAAAGGTTATTAAGATGGATAGATTGTTAGTTAAATGATGATGAATATTATGAGATGATTGAAAATAATGAATAGTATGAATAAAATTTGCTGACTTATGAAGACGGTTTATGACAAGTGTTTATTGGCATTGGATTTGAAGATGACCATGTTGTAGATTTCAGGGAAGCATGGCAATTTTGTTTGATGTTAGGCACACCGAGGAAGAAAGGAAAGTCCTTTGCAGTTGTGGTAATAAGATAAGTTTTTGCTGTGATCGTCTTACAAAACGGAACCAGAGATTGCAGCTCAATTGAGCACCTTCCATAGAAATAACGATTGAGTAGAGAAAGACTAGCAACGTCTCTTCTGGGAGAAGAGAGGCTGAAGAATTTATCCTCCACTAGATTGCGAGGTCTATTTTTTTACTCTGTCAAAGCAAGAAAAAGTGCTTTGAGTGGTACCTCCCCAGATGTGGCAGCAGTACTCCATCTTGTATACAGGTAGAGGAGTCAGGTACTTTCTGGAGCGATAGAATGATCCAACCATTTTTCCAGCAACTTTCCATTTTCCATTTTAGATTTGGAGTGAAAGTCAGTCAATACAAACAATGATAATAAAACCGAAAGATGAAAAGAAATGTTATTACATTTTTTATTTTATTTTTTTTGATTGGAAGATCAGAGAAATAACTTTACATTATTGTTTCTCTCCTTTTCATGTCCTTCAAAGTAGACATAGATCAACTTTGGAAAGCTTATAAAACACACCGGGGTTATAGTTTATATGTTTGTCATATTTGGTTGCAATCCAAACAGTAGTTTTCTGGGTTTATAGCAGACAAATAGACATGTCATTTTATTTACTAGCATAAGAATTCAAACAGTTTGAATCTAAATAAAATATTAAATATATAAGCTTCATAAAACGGAAAAAACAATCAATACTTCTTGACTGGTCATTCATTTATGGGCGGGGTCTTTTTTTATAAGAAAAATGATTTCATGTCAAAACAGAAAATAATCAAATAAAGAATAGTTACTAAAAAGAGATCGTTAACTATATTCAACAGCTGTGTCTAATAATCATAATATAATGGAGTTTTGGTGTCTGTCAATAATTTTTACATTCTTTTGTTTTACTTGTTTCTCTCCAACCAAGGCATATTGCATCTGAAGCATAAGGGCTACTGTGATAGTGGCCAGATTTATAGAGGAATGGGGAGTTGGGCAGCAAGATGTTTGTTCACATTACATTTAAATTTCTGCATGTTGGCACAGTCAGAGAAACGGGAAGCAGGGAGGGCAATCCAAAGGAAAGTAGTACAAGAAAGAAGCTGTTAGAGTAGAAAATTTACCACCATTTAGGGACTGATACAGTGAAGGGGTAGAATTTTGCTGCTAGTCAGTTGGGTCGGAGGTATTTTCGTTGGAGGAATACAGGTGCAGTAAGTTCATTATAGTACATTTGTAGAAGTACTTGTAAAACAAACACAGGGAAGCAACACTGTGGCGATGTGACAGGGGCTGTAGCTTGGCAGACAGTGCAGGACCTATTATGTTAGAAACTGTTTTTCATCCTGTCCAAGAGGCAGAGGCTTATGGTTGGTGCACCAGCCCAGATGTGACAACAGTACTTCATGCATCCAACCTTGTTTGAAATCTGTTCTACATGTTGGCATGTGTTAGACGGCTTTTAGAAATTAACTTCCAAACTAAGACTTTCTCTACTTTATTTCTAATATCTATTTCCTCCTTGTAAGACATTCACAGCAAAAACACATCCTTTCAGCAAAATTGCAAACTTTCCTTTCTTCCTTCGTATACTTAACAACAAACGGAATTTCCATAAACAGAGTTCCTTTCCAAGAACTTCCCATCTGTGAGACATTACCACAGGACTGCTTCCCTACAGACTACAACATGGTACTCTTCGATTCATAGTGTCAACAAATGCTTGTTATAAACAATTCCGATAAGTAATCAAACTTGTTCATTCCATTAATCATGTTCAATCAGAATCATCTCCCAAAAGGCACGTCATCAGAAATCGCAGGATATCGAGCAATTCTTTCGCATGGTAAAAACAGTAAATTTCCAAAAAAATAATGTCGCAGACTACCAAATGCTGAAAAATTATTTCACATGAAAATAGTCTATATTGTAAAAAGGGGTAAAATTAAACGTGCAAAGTGAGTAAGAACATGAGATTATCTAAAGATATAAAATTAGCCATACTTATTCGTTGTTGTCCGGGATCCAGTGAAATCATTTTAGTTTTTAATTTGTTTGCACATTTTTTTAAACTTAGAGAAAAAGAAATTCAATTTTTGTTGTAAAGGAGACAACTCTGTTTATATTATTTAATTTGAAATACGAGTTATTTCCCCCGCTGATTTTGCTTTTCCGGCCATTATTGAAAAATAGTTCTATATTACCAGTTGTCTGAATGGGACTACATATTTTTAAAAATAAACTTTAGCGAAGTATGTTATTATAGTGCCAATAACATGGTACAATAATAACAAATGAAAATTGGCTAGTCAGACTCAAATTTTGATGTGTGAACTTAAATTCTATTTAGGTCCAACTTCTAAACTCTCACAAGATAACGTTATATGTTAGATTATGAAACAAGTTAACATCTGTATGTATGCTTTTCTTGGGTAAACGTCACTTTGAATTTCATGATTACATGGAATTATTATTTAATGTAATATTAATTGAATATTTATTGAAATCACAAATACAATAGTACGAAAGAGAATTAAATTAAAAAGTAATTCTATTAAAAAAAATTAGCCACAATGCATTTTGTGAGATGTACACCCCCTCTCCCAGTTTCCAAAAAATAAACAGGCTAATATCTATTTAAAAACATTTTTTTTTCTGAAATCCCAAGCCAGCCTCATTATTATCAGAAACAAACAAATGAACCAAAATTATAATCGGACCAATAACATAGTGAAAGAAAAAGGTTAGTCCAAATCAAGTATTCATTTTTCAGATGCATTGCTATCTAGGTCTGATTTTGAAAATATGAAAAGTTACCTTTTATGTTAGATTATCATTTTAACCATAATTAAATAGCCTATAATAAAATGAAATTCTTATTTAAGGAAAAGAATTAAAAAAGAAAGAAAAATGATAATCGCAATGCATTTTGTCTTATTTTTAAAAGAAAAGAAAAAATCGTAGGTCTCCAAACGGGCAAATAGAACTAATGTTTTATAAACAGTACAATGCCTATGTGATCATTACTATGTAATCTGATGCTTATGAATGAATCAAACAGCTGGTTTCCTGTTTGGGGAGAATTGTCACTCTGCAAGAGATATGATTCTAGACCTCAGCTAACACTGAAGCAAACATGTACACAAAAGACCCCCTGATGTTGTGTGCAAACATTAAGAAACAATAAACTTAGTTAATATTTTGCTGATTAGGTACAATATAAACTAGTGAAAAAGTTAATAATTAATTTTTATAAATATAAGAATACCCGTCCCTGGATGGGTACATGCCATAAATGTTTATTTGCTGTATTTATTTGTTAAGACCTGTGGCGTAACAGATTAAAGTGTTAAGTAATACTTAAGTACTAAGTGACAGTCTTTTGGAGGTTAAAGGTTCAATCTCCAGTATGAGCGATATTTAGAATACAATTACGAATTACTTAAGACATGATTGACGGAACGAGAGAAAGCTACTCCTGTGGATTAAATAAAGAGTTCTGTTCAAAATTTTGTACAGATTTCCGAGTTCGACAAGATGCACCTGAAGAAGGTTGGAGGTTACATCAGCCGAAACGTTGTGAGAATAACGTCCAAGATGAGAACAGTAATCTGAATAATACAAATTATTAATTTACATTTAGTCAAACGCAGCAACTAAGTAATCTTGTTATCAATAAATGGCTGAAATTCAAAAGTCAGTCCAAAATGGTGGAATTCAGAAATATTAAATAAATATTGTTGCAGGTGTCGAAAGAGTCGATAAATTCACCTACCTATGTAACAATTGATTTCAGTGGGCAAACTCACACAACTAGAAGACAAAGTATATCTGCCATATGGAGAGTCTTCAGGCAGCTGTCAACAATTTTACAACACGCAGGGATCACATTGTATACTGGAGTGGCACACATGTCCGACCTGTACTCTTGAGTGGCTGCGAAACATGGTCGGCGACGAAATGTCACGATCCTGGCAGCAGCGCATCGGATGGAGAAAATTCCCAGTCTCACTCTACAGGCCTCTATGAGAAAGGATGTTGCACAACGACATATCCACTGGTACAGCCATGTCACTGTCGTCAGTCATCCGAAACGCTCCAAAGTGTCCCATATGACGTCGATGACCCAAAGCAATACGCTGTTTAAAACATGGAGGGGATCAGTTAATGACGAACTGATCCTGTCGGATGGCACAAGCGAAATGGCAACAGACAGGAAAAGTTGGAAGTCATTCACGAAACGTCTAACCTCAAGTATGAGACAAGATGAAAAATGAAAATAAAAATAAAAATAATATACATTCATTATATTTCAGAATATTTTTGAGATGAGGATTAATAATTTCTATTACTTGGATTATTCGGACTACTGTTCTCATCTTGGTTATTTTTTTCACAACGTTTTGGCCAATGTAATCTCTGACTAAACTTTATGTCTAGAATCCTTATGTACCCCAACCCTTTGCGCTGGTCGGGACGATGTGATGACGTCACCAGTCTGGCCATCCCCGAGATCGATCGGTCACTGGGCGTTGATCTGTTGAACTTGTTGTCTGGATGAAGGTCGCTGATGTCAAAGGTTCTCGTCTAGTTACTAACACACTCCCCACGTCGTGACTGTTTATAACACGAGCAATCATAGGGCGGACAGTAACCGGTTATCTTTGCAGAAGAAAGGGACATTCAAACAGAACAAAAAAAAAATGAATAATGACATTCAGCTCGGTCTGGGATTTTGCGTTTTCTTTAGGAAAATAATTATTCAACAAAAAGGAATTTTGATATCAATTTACACTTGGTTGGATACAAAATAAGTCCATTCGATACTCATAAAGTTCACTGTGTGTTTTCTCTGGAAGAAAGGTTAAAACAAAAATAGGAAGAATCTAAATTACACTTCCTTGTTTCAACAAAAACCGATTACTACTATTTCTCTGTGTGACTGACAGTCGTGGTTGTTAATTGTATGTGAAAAGAATTTCTCGTCGGGCAGGCATGCGTTCCTTCTTTACGATGGGCGAGGGCGATGGTCAGGGAGTAGAATCTCTCTCATGTGTGCCTGTTCGCGATTTCCTTCCAGCTCTCTGTCTCTCTGACTTTACTGACATGTGTGAAAGCCCATCCTCTTGAAAATTTTGTGGCTGATATATCTCTCGTCCCCTCTTTTCTCTCCCTCACCCTAGCTCACCCACGACGTGTTAAGACAATTTTATTTCTCTTTGTCTGGTCACAACTAATTAAATCCTTCTAACTGTTTATCGGAGAGGGTTTGTCTTTAGACTTATCGATAAATGATAACAAAATAAAACAAAACGGCAAAAATTCATTTGTTGTTCTCGAGCAGAACTGGTCAATCTCCCTGAACTCTCCTACGCAATTGAGCATGAAAGGTTACAAGAATTTCACAGACTCCTAGGCACCTTGCCCTGTTGCACTGATAATTCCATTTTTATGCAAAATTCATACTAGTTTCATACCCTCGCTCCATTTCGTAGGGCTCTCTCTCAGTATAGCATTTTCACTAAATGCATACTAGTACACTATTGGAGTCTTCCTGACTCTCGTGGGGCCGGCGGATACTTGTCACACTTATTCTAATTTTGATCAAAATCCATTACATTATTGTGATTCTAGAAAATGTCTAAAATTTAAGGCTTAAGCTTAAAGGAATCTTGCTTAATGTCTAATGACTATGGATCAAATTTAATGCAAATCTGAAATATTTGAATTTTCAAATACTTTAATGAAATTGAAATTTAGGGAATATTTAATAATTGAAGTCTAATACTTATTGTTAAAATTTCACAAAAATCGAAGATATCTGAATTTTTACGAAGGGCTACCACCCCCTCTTTGCATAAACTAAATTAAAATAAATATAGCCCACATCAACCACCCTTACACCTAGCAGCCGTGTTCTAAAATTCATAATGATCGGTGAATTAGTTTAATTCTATACATAGAAATATATAAATGTACTTTTTATGTAATTGTTTTTATTAGTGATGGCAGCGTTCGTTGTTAAAATTTTTTTTTTTTTTTTACTACTATTCGGATTCTTTCACTTCCTAAGTGATTAAGATGCAGAAAAATGCATTATTAGTCACCCTTAACTTTATAGGACACATTTTTCGTTAATATATATATATTTTTAGTAATTTCATACGTACATAAAAGTAATCCATAGACACGTGTTACTGGCTCACAGCCGTCATCAGCATGGCTAACTTAGACAAGGATCGAACCTTCGATATTGATGTCTGTAGTCCAGTGAAATATAGAAATATATAAACATATTTACATACCTAACTTTATATAAACAGAGATTAATCTGGTGTTAAACTACAGAGGATGACATGTGCCAACATTTTGATAAGCGTTTTGCTTTCTTGTTTAGTAAATTATTGATATTAGTGGATTCAATGCGGAAAGTTTTTCTTCTAGGCATAATTTTCCTCTTCCTTCGAGAACTTTTGCTCTCTTAAAAATTTTCTACTTTATGCTTCACACATATGTAGTTAATGATGTGGCATTTTTATATGTATTTTTTTTTTTGAGAAACTAGATTTGTGGTTGTTATAGCATTTCCTCCCTTCCATGCTAGCTGCACTGAAATACACTTTTATGTTGTTAGTGTTATTTTCTTTGCCTGTAACTTCGTAAATAATAAAAAAAATGGTATTTATCTTCCACTCTATATAAGGACAAATGTGTGTGTGTATATATATATATATATTTTTTTTTTTTGGTGATTTTATTCCATTAATCACCAACAAAAAATATATTTTGCTCTGAATTTTCATTGAGCACTCTCATAAACCCGGTTTCAACTTCCTTCGGATTTATACCCCTGGATATTTGTAACAAGTTAATTATATATATATATATATATATATATATAGCTTCCTTCATATGCACGTTTGAACTTGAGTTGAGCACGGGTCTGAAGAAGGGAAGAGTTCCCGAAATATTATAATATACAGTTTCCATCAGATCATTTTGATACAGGTATTACATAACATTGTAACATTGTGTAGATAGACAGATATATGTGTGTTTGTAAATAAATATCTATCTACTTGTATATATACATTGTATTAAGCATTAAACTATTTAACCTGTTCCACCATTATATGTCTTATTTGCTCCAACTTGTGTCTATCTGTCACACCTCTGCATTGTATTGTCTAAGTATCTTATTTATAAATACAAGTAAACAATGCTTCAAGCAAACTACATAAATCTCTCATATATATATATAACAATAGAAAGTTAGATCCCAGTAACCAGGTCTTTATTCATTTTTAAAACAATCCAGTTCTTAACGGACTGTTTCGTCATCACTTAGACATTTCTATAAGTGTGACTTGTCAAAGGGAAAGGCCAAAACTGTGTCCAAAAACATCAGAAAAAACTAAAAAACTCACATTATTAAAACATTTATATATGGAGGTTTAATTAATTATATATATATATATCTTCCATCACTTGAGTAAAAACGTGCTAGACAAAACCATTTCAAGTGTTTATGGGAAGGGAAAAAGCAAATAACAAGTCAGACCCCTCCCGTCGTCTAAAATGAATTTGGGGACAAAATTCTTCACTATTTTCATAATGAGACGTTTTCTTTTTTTCCTTTCTACTTTCTATACCGAGTGATACAATTTAAAAAAATTGTTTTTAAATTTCCAGTTTGAAAAGGTTTTTCTTATTTCTTTTTAACTTCACTAATCGAGGCGTTATTTTATATGAATATTAGTGTGAACACTGGCAAAGCATAATTTCTTCTGCCATTTTTAACTGAGGGTTTTCAAATCTGTATATAAATACTAGATGGTTTTTACATTCGTATATAAATACTAGATGTACCCGTGACTCATTAGTTAACAAGCACTACCACTACTTTAATTTCATTCGAAGATTACTAAACGATGACATATCTGTTAAGACATTCTTCTTGTAGAACTAAAAATAATAAGTCTCTCTATTATCCTTAGTATTATTATTATTATATAAAAACATTAGTATTCTTCATCATTCTTATATAGAAGTAAAGAGACTTATTATTTTTCCATCTAATTTACATATGTGTTTCTGGTGTGTACAGACACATGTAAATAAGATGGCCACGCTAAAAAAAAAAAAAAAGAGTCACTTTTTTCTCTAAATGCTCACAGAAACATTAAGCAGTATTAGAGAGTGGTTGAATCAATATAGAGTGAGAGGTGCGAGAGAAATACATAGATAGCTTACAGAGATGGGTGACTTATTTAATTAATTATGAATTACGGCTAATTAGTATCGATTTTTATTTTTCAAACTTAACTCAGTCCCAGAACTCAAGTATATTTTAGCATGTATTTTGCGTTATTAAAGTCTATGAGAAAAAAAAAACTTAAAGAAACAAACGTTGATCAACTCATATTTCTGAAACAAATAGAAGCTCATTTCCTTTCAGCCCTTTAATCATACACAATTATTAGTGATGTATAGGTCAAAACACCCACTTCCATTATTTGGCCTTCACAATTCAACTCATGCACATGTGAATAATGTATTAAGAAACGCTGATATTTAAAGATGTCATAAAAGAAAATGAAGGCTCCTCCTTGCCAGGTAAAAAAGGTGAAATAAAATAAACAAACGGTGAGAAGGACAGATGTCTCATTTTAATGACAACATAGATTTTTGTCTCTTTGTTTGTCCTCTCTCTGGTAAGCTGGTTATTTACTTGCCATTCCACTGCAGCAAGATATGGCACAAGGCCGGAGATGGAAAAAGTCAGCTCCCTCAAGGGGGCAGTCTGGTCGAGTACAAAAATAGCCATGAATGAAGCCATCGGCATCCCCAATAGGGGTGCTTCAGGCAATCGGCAGTAACCCCCCCCCCCCACTCTCTCAAATAAGTGGTTCATACTTCATCCTGATAAAGAAAAGTCTGATACTGTCATGGCAGTCACTAAGTTGTCAGATTGATTGCAGAGGGTGGATCCTCGGCTTAGTATGAAAACTAGTGTGTGTGGGGGGGGGGGGGGGGATATAGCTGCTGTCAAATTATTGAAATGGCTTGATGTTTTTTTAAATTTATTTATTAATTCACTTTTGCTTCTAGATAAGCTTTCAGGACAACCCAAAATATCTAATCATATATATATATATATATAAGTAAGAGAGAGAGAGAGAGAGAGAGAGAGAGAGAGAGAGAGAGAGAGAGAGAGAGAGAGAGAGAGAGAGAGAGAGAGAGAGAGACACACACACACATACAGGGCAATCCCCTAAACTAATGAACAAATCATTATGAATTTTGGAATATATATTCTAGGCAACAGGGTGAATAACATGGGCAGATTACTTGTTTGTAAATGTTAACATTTATGTGGTGCATATATATATATAAAAAAAAATATTTCTAAAGAATTTTTTTTTATTACCTGATCATTACGAACTTTGGAATATATATTCTCAGCAACACGGTGAGTAACATGGGCACATTATTATTTATTTTGTAAACTTTACCATTAAGGTGATACCCACCAAAAAACTTAAAATAAGTTAGATACAAAAAATTTAATAGAGAAAAGAATTGCTCTTTGATTTATATTAAGTAATATATTTTTAAAGAGATCGGTGCACACGAGTGAGCGTAAAAATGTATGTTCTTGATACAATCCTAAACTATTGAATTTATTATGAAATATGTATTCTAGGCAACAGGGTGAGTAACGTGGGCACATTATTTTTTTATAAACTTTATGATTTAGGGAGTGCAACCGAAACCATACTGTACGCCCTGCAAGAAAAAAAAAAAAAAAAAAATTAAAACTAATGCTATATTTATTGCTTATACACACACACATATATATATATATATATATATATATATAATAAAATCGATTGTTCAGTTACTGTCTATATGTAAGGCCCGGAACTTATTGAGTAATGTGTTATTTTAATTAACATCAGTTTCGAATTACTTAATTTACGGTTGTGATTTTAATCCTTGCACTGGGCAGTATGTTTTTTTTAAAATATTATAATTTTATACAAAAATTGTAGTTTTCTATAGATTTCAGAATGAATGTAAAAATTAGTTTACAAAGGAAAGGTTTTCCTGTGAACTTTTTGTGAATCATGTTACCACGAAAAATTTTTTTTTCTTTTTTTTTTTAAATAGTTAAATTTTTTATCTGGATCATAAAGCGATTTTGGCTAGGAAGTAAGTGTAGTATCTGTTCCGATGGATACTACACCCTATAGACCGGTGTCGTCTTGTCCTTCGGGGCTTGATTCCACCTGTCTGAGTTTGTCCTGTGCAGTTCTAGGAGGTCCACCCTCCCAGGCTTTGCCTCCCCTCTTTGGGGAGGAGTAAGTTTATTGCTTACTGCCTGAGGCGCCCCTACCGGGGAATGCCGACGAGGCTGCCCAGGCAACTTTTAATGGCCAGAGTGCTCACTTCTCGGGCGCTGGCTTTTCAAGCCCCACTTTCCTGACCCAATCTTGGGTTACATCTTACCTTGTGCGAGTAAGATAAAACTGGCCTTGTGCCTAACCTCCTGGGAAGGAGGTAAATAAATCATAAAGCGCTCTTTAGTCTTGAAGAGAAATCACCTAAAGATTGTGTCTTGATAAAAACTAAAAATGCTGATCTCCATCACCTCACTGGGTTGACGTCGGGAAGGGCATCTGGCCTTTAAAAATCTTGCTGCAATTAAAGAAATAACTTCCAAAGAAACCTGACCAGAGAAAAGTTCATAAATCATTTTTCTAAAAGCCGTCCAACACATGCCAGCATGTAAAACGGATGTTAAACCGAATATGATGACGATGCAGTAGTCACAAACTCTTATAATCTGTGCATTTCGATTAAAAAAAAGATATTTTCATTTTATTCGATGCATTACAGAATGCAGCTATGCCTTTTAAGCTGTAACACACTATATCGGCACAAGAATGGTGATTATTTTTTATGTCTGGGTGCTTAGTGAATAGTTTTATTTCAAATTTTGTTTCAAATATTTCCACAGGTGCCACAACAAATCATATAATAAAAAAAAAGTTGTTAACTGTTATATTATACTCAAAAAGAAATCAGCGTTGCCTTTTTTTTATGTTTTAATTTATACAAAAAAAAAAAAAAAAAAAAAAAAAAAAAAAATCACTTCCGGTTGAATTATCTCCCCTTATTTTCAGGAAAAGGAAATAAAATGTGCTGCTAAACATATACAGCAGAAGTGCCATAGTTTTTTTCAAATTTTGTTCAAATTCAATTTTATTTCTTAAATTCTGTAATTTATTAAAATACAAATAAATTTTTCTTCTCTACAATCTCTTTCTCACAGAAGAGACGTTGCTAGTCTTTTCCTAATCTATCGTTATTTTCATGGTAGGTGCTCGACTGATCCCTAATCTCTGGTTTCCCCCCTCCCTCCCTGTAAAACATTCACAGCAAAAAAAAATCATCTTTCTACAACCATATTCTTTCCTTTCTTCCTCTACGTACCTAAAACTAAAAGGAACTTCCATGAGCAGAATCTGTGGAACACAATACCACAGAGCTGCTTCCGAGCTGACTACAACAGTTTTCAAGTTCAATGTTAACAAATTCTTGCCGTGCTTTTAAATAATCAAATTTTGCTCAGTTTCAACCATTGTCTCCTATCCTCAAGGTGTTGTCTCACAGTCTACCTGACAAACCATTTATCCTTGAGTGGCTTTTGGCAAACATTAATACAAAAAACAAACATAATATGTATCTGAATTTTTGAAATGAGGATTGATAATTTGTATAATTTGGATTATTCGGACTAATATTCTCATCTTGAGTGTTATTCTCACAACGTTTCGGCCGATGTAACTTCCGACCTTCTTCAGGTGCATCTTTTGTTGAACTCTGGAATCTTTCTGTTGAACTCTGGAATCTTTCTGTTGAACTCTGGAATCTTTCTGTTGAACTCTGGAATCTTAACAGAATTTCGAACGGAACCCTTTATTTAATCCACACGTGTAGCATGCTCTCGTTCCGTCAGCCATAACCGGGTAGAAGTCTTCAGTAATTCGTAATTCCTAGTATCGCCCGCACTGGGCATTGAACCTTCAGAAAACTGCACCTAGAACTGAATTTTACTTAGTAGTTTATCCGTTACGCCACGGGTCCTTGAGGATTAAATAAAGGGTTCTGTTCGAAATTTCGTGCAGATTCCTGAGTTCGACAGAAAGATTCCCGAGTTCGACAAGATATACCTGAAGAAGGTCGGAGGCTACATCGGACGAAACGTTGTGAGAATAACACTCAATATGAGAATATTAGTCCGAATAATTCAAATTATACAAAAATAAATAAATTTAAAATATCTTCATTCGTTTTAATTATTATTTTCTCATTCCTAATATTATGTAATTTCCAAAATTAGAGTAACATCAAATAATTAGATACACAAAGCACTATAGGACTGTAAGACAAACTCCTATAATATATTGTAACAACAAAAGAGTCGTCAAACGAAAGGAAAACAAAGCTATTTTATAGACAACGAAGGGTATTTATTTATGCTACCTACACCATTGGGTGTAGGTTGGCGAAAGTTAAGATTGCGTCAAAGTGAAGGAAGCAATAATATAGTGAAAAAGTTTGGCGGCCGAAAGTCTTCTTGGAGGAATATATCTTCAGTGAAAATAGCTTCGCTCGGAATCGGTGACGGAGGCAGAAGAGAGGAGGTCGACATCTTTCTTGGCTGGTGCCATAAACTGACTGCTGTCTGGAATTCCCTAATGGTCTGGAATTAGTCCTCCAAGGGTCGGTTGAAATTAATACATCCTGGAAGATGATTGGTCTTTGTGTGACCAAATCACCTTACAGAGACTGTTCACCGCGAGAGAAAATAGTTGTTAATGTTTATGACCACTACAGAACCACGCAGATGTCAAAATAATGGCTGGGGGGGGGGGTCTGATGTAGTTTAAAAGCGTGTAAACAAGTGTGAAACTGTAATGTTATCAGGAGAGATGATAACCAGTTTGTTTGCATGAAGTGAAGATGGATGAGAACTCAGATGTGGAGAAAGTATATTTGGATGGCTAAGCTATTGAGTGTGTTCAGAAGTTTTGTTATCTTGGTGATAACCATTGGAGCACAGGGAGGAGCTGGTGTTAGTAAGATTGCAAGAGTTAGAAGTGGATGGAGTAAGTTCAGGGAACTTCAACCATTACCACTGTCGACCAATGGAAGAATCTAGCAGGCATGTGTATGCAATGTAATAATGTAGGAAAGTGAAACATAGCCAGTGAGGGTTAAGGACATGCGTTGCATGGAGAGAAATGACATGAGAATGATATGATGGATGTGTAATGTGAGTCTTAAAGACAGGCTTAGATCTGATGACCTCAGAGGAAGATTAAATCTAGACAGTATATGGAGATGGGTGCAGAACAAGTGACTTTGATGGTTTGGCCATGTTGAAAGAATGGATGAGAGTTCTTGGATTACTATATGTAGAACAGTTAAGGTAGCAGGTTCAGTTCACAGGGGAAAGCCAAGGAAAACATGGGAGGAAATGATAAAGATGGTATTGAGAGAAAGAAAGATAATTAAAGTCAGAGAGGTTAGTTTGGAAGTCAATTTCTTAAAGCCGTCCAACACATGTCAGCATGTAAAACGAACGTTAAACCGAATATGATGATGTATTAAGTAACGTTTTAAAAAAAACTGCAAAAAAGCTGCAGCACAGAAGGTGGGCTCCCTCTACCGTGCTAGTAAACTCCTCACACCTGACATTATCCTGTATCTCTACAAAGCCACCATCCGTATTGTTGCCACATCTGGGCTGGTGCATCATCTACTAGTCTCTCCCTTCTTGACAAGGTAAAAAAAAGAGTCGCCAACCTAATAGGTCCCTCACTGTCAACCAAGTTCCAGCCCCTGTCCCATTGCCGCAATGTAGCATCCTTGTGCTTGTTTTACAAATACTTCAATGGATTATGCTACGATGAACTGGCTACTCTGGTGCCCCCTCGACATAAAATAGTTGTTTCCTTCCACTAGCTAATGAAAGATGTAGCTCGCCAGATTACACACACCATGTGTCTATATATTCTCCTTCTTGCCTTTCAATTCAAACTCTACTGAAATTGATATGTATCACCAAGATAACAATTCACTAGACCAACTCGACAATCAGCTAAATCCCAGCCATTTGCTGTGGAAGTCCTCACATGCCGGAGAGCCTTCTACTCCAATAGCTTCTTTCCTCGTGCTGCTGGCCCCTGGAATTCCCTCGCTGCCCCCTGTTTCCCCGACAGTACCGACATGCAGAGGTTTAAAACTAATGTAAACAGACATCTCGCTGCACAGCTCCCAACTTAGAATGATACCCTAAACCTACTCCCTAATTCTCAGTAGCCCCTTACGTCTACAGTGGCATCCTGCCTTGTTTGGGGTGAAATATCATAAAAAAACAAAAAAAAAAAACAAAAACAAGATGCACTAAAATATCTCAGAGTTCATGACTGACTATTTAAAAGGAATAAAAAAATAAGGTGCCTTTTTCATTCATGGCGGTAGAATTGTAACAAAGCTCCCTTTTTTGTTATATACTTTATTTGTACCTTTTTGCAAAGCGGACTGTTAAAATAATATATCAACACCTGTGTGTGATGGGGAGAGGATTGTTATATAGAGAACTGGATAAAGAGAAAGCAAATAAATGGAGAAAAGGAGTAGCAGACGATCACTAATAACTCTCCCCCCTTCAGTCCGTTATATAAGGGAGGGTGAAATGGAGAGAGAAAAACATCCAGAGCAAACAACTCGTAGGAAAAGAGGAGAGGAATTCGTTTAGATCCAACAATGTAAACAAAACAGGTAGGAAATGCACGGACTCACAAACACAGAACACACATAGGAACAAAAACATTGATAAACATATCAATTTCAGTAGAGTTTGAATTGAAGGCAAGAAGGAGAATATATAGACACATGGTGTGTGTAATCTGGCGAGCTACATCTTTCGTTAGCTAGTGGAAGGAAACAACTATTTTTAGTTTACAGACCATTTTATTCTTTTTATAAAAGGAAAAAATATAGGTATAAAATTAAAAATTCTTCCGGGTATGAATAAAACACGATGTACTGTTTACCCCATGACCCCCAAAAGTGTGTGTGTATGTATATATATATATATATGATTATTTTTATTTACACAGACATGTACAAAATCTGCGATACTGACATGTCGATGTTATCGATCAACAGTTATTATAAACTGAGATCCCATCAGGCAGAGTTAGAATCCGATCTTAACCTTAGATCATATTTGGATTCTCTCCAAATATGATCTGAGGTTAAGATATTGACCACTTTTTATAAACCTGGTTGAAATTCTTTGGATTACTACCCTGTGGATGTTTTTACCTGGATTATTACCATCATATATATATATATATATATATATATATATATAAATTAGAGGGAGAGAGATTATAAATTCCTTTAAATTCACACAAAAAGTTGGGGATAGGTCAATAGTGTATACATACTAGATCTCAAAATAATTCAGTAAATGTTCCAAATTTCAATTCATCCAGTTATGAAGAGAATGTATGTTTTAAAATTGGCAGAAACAATTGTATGAATTAACATGTTCTGAAACAAATTCGGGACATTTACTAAATTATTATTATATTATATATTTTTATTTATATTTATTATGGGTTATACTATACAGTGAAAATTCGATTAGTTATTGATACCAGCATTTTCAGAAGATGTGGGAAAACCGGTCCATTGATTTTTACGTTTATTAAAACATTTACTCAATTTTTCCTATTTTTTTTTTAGGATACTTATTTTTTCGTGCTATATCAGCATAAACAAACGTTTTTATTTGGAAATGCGTTTTTCACGCGCCTTCATCTGTATAAGCACCGAAATTTCTAAAAACTTAAAAATTTATTGCAAATCTACAATAAGCAAAGAAAGATAGAACTCGACACCATTGTCAACTTTCAATTCTGTTATTACGTACATGTAATTATTGTCTACTAACCAAACAACTCTGCACAACAAAGAAGGTTTGTCTGAATGTCTAGTACCCCATCAAAAAAAACAAAAAAACTCACATTTGTATCTATCAATGGTGGATAGATCGATACAGAAAAATATCAAGTGAGTAGGACGAATTTAGGTAATAATGACATAAGTGGACAAATAGCAAAAAAAGTTAAAAAAATAGTACATGAGAAAAATATAAATGAAAATCTCAATGAATTTATCAAAATCTAGCATACAATACATAAAGAGAAAACGTTAAAAAGTTAGTCAGATTAAAAAGAAAATTATATCTACATTTAAAAAGTAGAAAATTTAAACTCTGACCCTAAATTTTATGGGTCTGTCCTGTGCAGTTCTAGGAGGTCCACCCTCCCAGGCTTTGCCTTCTCACCCTTTAAGAGGATAGTTTATTGCTAATCGCCCGAGGCGCCCCTACCGGGGAATGCCGACGGGGCTGCCCAGGCATTTTTTGACGGTCATAAGTGCTCTTCCTCTAGAGTGCTGACTTCTTAACTCCCCCTTTCCGACCTTGTGTCACATTTGACTGCTTGTGGGAGGTAGATAAATACCGCTTATCCTTTACTTATATAATCAACATCTAGTTATTATATATAACACATATACAACTAAAACTAGTAGGGTCGCAGTTATGTATTGAGGTGCATGATCAGAGTCACCCTGGAAAAAAGGTTGGGAACCACCGCTCTATTTTATTGTTTTGTCCCATTTTTTCCTATTTATTCACCTGTGCTATTATTACAATGCACCGGGTAAGACTCCTGAAAAAAAAAAATGGAATCTGAATGAATATCAAGGTAAGTGGTATTCTTAACTATGTGAACGAAGAAGGAATCGGGGGGGGGGGGGGGGGGAGGGGAAGACTAACATTCATAGATACAAGAAAAAAAACAAAAACAAAAAAAAAAATGGAAATGGAGGAATATCAGCACCAACGATTGGAAATATAATTAAGAGAAGCATAATCAAAGCTTGGTGGCTTTCACAAAACATTCATTGTCATTTCGGACTGCATATGATGATGATGATGATGATGATGATGATGATGATGATTAAAATTTTTTTTTTTTTTACTTTTTTACTTTTATCCCCCCCCCCCCAAACAAGGCACATTGCCACTGAGACGTAGGGGCATCTGTGAATTAGAAGTCAGCCAGATTTATAGAAGCATTCTAAGTGGGGAGTTGCGCAGCAAGATATTTGTTCACATTACGTTTAAATTTCTGCATGTTGCTACATTCTGGGGAAACGGGGGAGGGAATTCCAAAGGCAAGCGGTTCAATGAAATAAGCCATTAGAGTAGAAAGCTTTTCGGTCCCCAGGGCCCCTACAGTGACAAGGTGGGATTTTGCTGGTCGTGGGTATTTATGTTTAGGAGGTACAAATACAGAAAGTTTGTCGATGGAAAACAAGCACAGGGATGCAACATTGCGGCATTGTTTCCCCCCCACCTCCCGCTCTTACAATCACACACTCGCTCTCTGTTTATTAACAGTCATAGGTAAAACTAACTATAAAACAGGCCGTTATAAACATTAAGGAATATCACTACAAGCAGTAACACTATTTAACCCAGAGAAAGAGAGAGAGAGAGAGAGAGAGAGAGAGAGAGAGAGAGAGAGCAAAAAGAGACTAATTTTGGATTTTGTATATTTCCTAACATTTAACTGGTTTTGCAAACTCACTTTTTCCTGATTCAAACAATCTAACACGAGCTCAATGGGTGACCCAACGGGTATCTACTATAAACAATTTATTGTCCATGATAAGTTGAACACAAGTTGCTATTTAATCCATGGTGGGACTTCTTGGTTCATAACTTTCCCAACAGTATTAGTCCATAAATAACGATACTTGATCCAATAGGATTTGAATTCATCGTCATAGTGGATTTCATAAGACAACTGTATCCATTAGGCTAACTGTGTGTATAACTATGCCAACCCCTCGACAACTCCCAAAATGCAGAGTTTACAATTTGCATTCAAAGTAACAACGCAGACACATAGATACATTGTATAAACGTGACTTGTTGAACATGGGTGTGTGTCGTTAGAGCCCTGCCGTTAGTGTCACTCTGAGCTAACCCTTCCATCTCTCACGTTCAGATCAGCTAAGACTTAACAGAGATCTCACAAACTCATCTGCCTGCTGTGATTAGTCACTGCCGTCAACTCTGACTCATCTGCTGTTGAGAGCATTCACCGCTGACCTGCCCATCAATCTCCTCGAACCCGTCTCACTAGTCTGTCGTCGACCGTCAGTGTCCCTCAAATATATTTACTCTCTACCGGAAATCTGATACATCCGATACCTCCAGTTACTCTCAGCTTACCTCAACCAGAAATAAATACTTCTTTCCGAATTCTATCCTGACCCTTCCCCCGGCTAATTGTTCATGGCGTCACTTCATCTTACAATACAATGGACCAATGGACCTGTTGCTTCCATATTGTCATTTACTTCCACATTATTTTCCGGTGGTCCTGACTTGGAGGGGGGGGGGCAGTCTATATTATCATATATGCCCCCACAACCTATTTTGAAGAAAATTTGTCATATTATAATAGCATCTATATATCTCCTATATCTTATTAGAATGGAGATTTGGTGTGTGTCTGTAACCGAAATTATGTCCATCCCCCATACTTTTTAACTTCTTATTCAATCATTAAGAAACAATCTTCCGTCCACTTGCTACTGGGACCCCGTTTGTGAATTTAATATTCCTTAGAAACTTTCTCCATTTGGAGGAAGCCGGCTCAACCCACCCAGAGTGTGTGCTGCATCAGGACGGATTCTTCCATTGCTACGTTTATTTATCGCTGTGAGAAAGAAGTTAATAACATTACTGTTAACTCTTTTTAAAATGACTGCTTCCATTTTGTGTGTTTGTGTTTCTCGTCTATATGTAACTAATAAATAGAAGATTTATTTCATTTTTACTATTAACCGAATACCTATTAAACAGAAATAAAATATGGGAAGACTTAAAAGAATTTTTAAAAATCATATAAAAGAAACATTATAAACATGACTATGTACAGCATGTTATGTATCAAGCTGCCTTTTTTGTTGATGCTATTCTTTGCGCAGATATTTTTTTTGTTTTTTTACTAAATGAGAGTCATCACTTATCAAGGCCAGATGCCACTTGAGGATAAGGATTAATGAGATGGAATGATTGTCAGAACCAAGTTCGACTATTTGTGGGGACGGTTCCAGATTGGAATCTGTTGACATTGGCTTTGAAGACGATCAAGTTGCAATCTGCAGGGAAGCAGTCCTGCAGCAATGTGTTCCACAGACGGGAAGCCCTAGTGAAGAAGCTCTGTTAGTGGAAATTTCGTCTGACACTAGGCACACTGAGGTAGAAAGAAAAGGGTTTCTTTGTTGTGGTAATAAGTAGTGACGGGACGATTCCTAATCCCCCCCCCCCCCCCGATTCTGATTCTTTTTAAATTTCTAAATATATAGTGACAAATAAACTTAACTGAAAACATGACTTCCGCTATGGGATCGGTAAGAAACTCGACCGCAAACCTAACTGCCGTCTTGGTAATAAATTTACATCGTATTTAGACGTTCTTATGATTCTAGTTTTACTGGTCGTTTAAATCAATAAATATTTA
>OY744518.1:163624212-163699212 GCA_963556195.1 Sepiola atlantica | reverse complement strand
TTTTTCTTCAGCGTTCCTCAGACACTTCATCCACTCATGCATAGAGATTCATACTGTAGTGATATGATAATGAAATGGTTTGGTTGATATGTAGTCATACCCTTAATTAATGACAATAAAAGTGTAAAAATTTGGAAATTTCCTTTTGTACATTTAGTGTATATGAATTTTCATCTTAACCTTATTAAGAGCATAAGATTTCAGTATACTGGCATTTATCATGAAATATATATATATATATATGGGCCCAAATTCTAGTATATATTAAAGTTTTTAACGCCAATTAACTCATGCATAGATATTTATACTGTAGTGATGTGATAATGAAATGGTTTGGTTGATATGTAATCATACCCTTAATGACAATAAAAGTGTAAAAATTTGGGAATTTCCTTGCTTTTGTACATTTAGTGTATATGAATTTTCATATTAACCCTATTAAGAGCATATGATTTCAGTATAGTGGCATTTATTATGGAATGACACTACTTTTGTAAAGGCTATGCCTCAAGACAATGGTAATTTTTAGTTTTTTTTTGAATTTTTTGGAAAACTAAGGTATATGGTAAACTGAAATTAAAATGCCATCAACTAGAACCTAGAACCTCTATCTGCTAAAAATCAGCTGGATTCATCAAATAGTTGATGAGATACAGGGTGGCACACACGACGTACGTACATACGGATAACACAAAACCACTCCTGACCTTTATGGATCTCTGGGTTGCCTTGACTAATGATGCTGAAATTCTACACACTTATAGAACCTATCAAATGAAAATTTTGTGCAAAGTTTTAACTAATTTGGTTTATTGGTTTTTGAGTTATGACTGATCAAAGAAATGAGATTTCTAGCATAGGTCGTTTTTGAAGTCTATTAAGAGATAGAGCGCTATCGCGCCTCCCTTGATTTAACAATTAAAAATGAAAAAAAAAAAAAAAAAATCTAAAGTATTTATGCGATTTAAAAAGAAACAAAAATGAAAGTAAAGACTCTCGGTAACACAGGGTAGATACAGCTAGCATATTATAAAGAAAAGCGCATATGTGTATATATGTATTCTTAGGGATTTTATTTACTCCTCCCCAGGAGTTAGGCACAAGGCCAGTTTTATCTTACTCCCACAAGTAAGATGTGACCCAAGATCGGGTCAAGAAAGTGGGGTTTGAAAAGCCAGCGTTCGAGAGGTGAGCACTCTGGCCATTTAAAAATTGCCTTTGGGGAGGCAAAGCCTGGGAGGGTGGACCTCCTAGAACTGCACAGGACAGGTGTGCAGTATCCATCGGAACAGATACTACACTTTGATCTTAGCCAAAAGGAGGGATTCAACATTTCAAAAAATAAAATATTGATAAATAAAGATTTCTTCTAAAAGAATAAATGCGAAAGTTGGCTTCACTTCTCGCACTAACAGTAACGTCAAAAGCCCGATTTCAAGTTAATTAACTTTACACAATAGAAGCATATTTTTTATATACTGCGTCTGTCTAGGCAATGTCAATCACAAGATCAACTAATTTGCATATTAGACTCGAAAAAGACATTTAATTAGTATTTCTTATTGTTTTTTTTAATTTAATGATTGTTTTGATTTTAATAACAACTAGTTCTGTTTAAGCATATTGTTTTATTTCATCGACAAAAGGTTGATATTCGTGTTCAACTGTTTCTTTCATCCTTTTTACTTTAGGAGGACCGACGCGATTTTCAACAAGTTGTGATCTATTTCTAAGTTAAAAACAAATTGCCCCCACACCATCGCTCAGGCAAATTGATTTCTTCTCTCTTTTCCTTTATTTACCATCATTTTTAAAAGATAAATAAATTTGTATCGAAATTAGCAAAATTTTGAATGTTTATCTATATAAATAGATGTGAAAGTTTTTGTTTTGTGTTTACAATAAGTTATGAATGAAATGTTTATTATTTAAGATTGTTATTTCAAGTATTTCAAATAATGAACTTTGCGAAGTGTTAGCAAGATTTCAAAGCCAGCTTGTTTATAATAATAATAATAATAATAAAAACAATCACACACCCTCACACGGTACTCTGGTAGATGTAACTGGTTATACAATTAACAAGGATTTTTTTCCCAGGATTTTATCGTCTAAAAGCTATAGGTGAAAACTGGAAAATACGGCGTAGGATCAAAAGTTCTGATTCATCAGGCCACATCGGAGATATTGAAATCAGCTTTTTAGCTTGCTTTGTTGCTAGTACAACTGGAATCAATCAGAGTTTGTAAAACTTTATTCTGACTAGTCTTTCCAATTATCTCCATTTTAAACTGGTATTTGTGAAATAAGTTTTTCAAAACTTCAAATCAAAATATATCAGCAATTTACAATCAGCCATGACAAACTGAACAAATGAATATTGTTAAACCGAGAGAGATTTCAATTGTACTGTCTGCTGATCAAACTATGAACACGTCTGTATGCATTCACTGCACAGGTCGTGATCGTCCACTCATTGTGCTGGTCCAAAGTCGTGGCTAGATTCTAGCACCGGTCGCAGTGTGAATGTGGTCTCAGGCAGTGCTGTGACAGAAAAATTCTCCCTTCGAATAAAATCACGACTCCAGTTTAAAACAGGTAGTAAAGTTTTCTTTTTCTTTTACAATGATACTCATTTTCTTCTACTGAACAACAGACTTGCAAATGAGAATATTTAGCTCGACCAAATCAAAATCGAAATCTAACTGAGCACCAATAGTCCATCCGTTTCCGAGGGTCATCGAAAACCAACCGTCAGACTCTAGAAAACCAAACTGACCCCAGCACCCACCAACCCACCCTCCTGCCGGAATATATCTCGATACTGGTGTCATTTAGAGTAGACTACATAGACACCCACTTGAAAAGGTTAATTTGCTTCCAATCTGTATACATTAAAAAACCTAATGCCTAGCGGGTTTTAGAAAACTTCAAGTGGGTAATGACCACAGCAGAGAATCTTGTACCTGTAGAACGATTACATTCTTGGGGCTTCATTTCTTAGCATAAACTCCTGCTTAAAGAGAAACTAACTTTTCTCAAGGAAAGAGAAATATTCTGGGTGGTCAAAAACTCCAAATCAGACAAATTTCTTATGTTTTGTGTGACCTCTTTTCTCTTAGTCAAATATTTCTCATTTGTCTGTTATTCGTATGTATTGCAACAATGCAGCCCACTAAAAATGCTGCTTAGTACATGTTTACAAAACACTATCCAACAGTAGTTATCAAAGCAAATCAAGTTTATTGACAACAAATAGTAAAGTGCAACAAGCCATGTAAAGGGATGGGTAGAAGATATTTACATCCACATACAGTCTGAATATTTGTCCAAGACCACTTTAAACCTTGATATGGCAGTCATTGTCACAATCTCATCTGGCAGGCTGTTCTACGGAGCAGAAAAATGGACAGTAGATGCTGCTTTTCTTCTATTGAGTCAAAAGTGACGATGGTAAATTTTCTATGAGTACCCGCAGAGACTGAATTGGCTTTGGGGTGAAAAACTCCGAAAAGGTAGACTTAAATTCCTGTTGATTATGTATATCAGAATCAAATCTCCTCGCATCCGCTGCTGCTTAAGTGAGAACAGATTTAGTTTTGGAGTCGCTCTTTGTGGGTAAGCATGGAGAATCCTGTCACCATCCTGGTTTATGATATGTTTTTGAAGATAACGATTTATAGTTTTAATGGCATACTTAAAAATGGGCCATACCAAGATTATGTATAGTGGACAGAAAGTGTCTGTCGTTAGGTTGAGAAAGGATCTCCGACAAAGGTAGAGAACCCACCTGGCTTTGTTTGACATCTTAATACAATAGTATCATCTAAGTACCTGTAAAGAAAACTGAAAAAATCCTTGGTAATGTAAGGTTTCCATGACGGTCTAAAATTTGGGAGAGACTTGTTCAGACAACACCGGAGCAATACTAACACAACTTCCAAAAACTACTCTCCCAACTGCAAGAATCTCTCATCTGCTCACACCCACTGCGTTTTTCCTTGTGTTTCACCGTCATCCATCTTTTAAAACGGGCTGGTGTCCGCATTTGCAAATTACTAACAACTACAAAAACCTACGACTCTGAGCATGCAATCTTTTTTCTATTTTCAATGGCCATCTGGCAAGCCAAACACTGTGGTTGCTTTGAACTTTATTATCACAATTTCCCATAAATTCTTGACCACATTTATCAACGAGGACTCGATAATGTCTGATAACCCTATGATCACAGGTATAATCGTCTGCAGATATTGCATAACCTCCACTTATGGATTTGTTTTAAGTTGTATTATTTGGACTACAGTTCTCATCTTTGATGCTATTCTCACAACGTTTCAGTCAATGTGACCTCTGTCCTTCTTCAGGTGTATCTTGTTGAACTTGGGAATGTAACAGTTCAAGTAGTTATCTCCCTTGTATGAGCTTCTAGTATTATACAAGTGACATATTCTGCTCACAGTTTTGAGTACTGATTTACTCCTCTCCAGGAGGTAGGCACAAGGCCAGTTTTTATCTTACTCCCACAAGTAAGATGTGACCCAAGGTCGGGTCGGGAAAGTGGGGTTTGAAAAGCCAGCACCCGAGAGGTGAGCACTCTGGCCATTAAAAATTGCCTGGGCAGCCCCGTCGGCATTCCTCGGTAGGGGCGCCTCAGGCAGTAAGCAATAAACTTACTCCTCCCCAAAGAGGGGAGGCGAAGCCTGGGAGGGTGGACCTCCTAGAAGTGCACAGGACAGACCCATAGACCACCGTAAATCAAGCCCCGAAGGCCAAGACAATACCAGTCTATGGGGTGCAGTATCCATCGGAACAGAGTTTTGAGTAGCACAGGTTGAACGTTTAGAAATAATTCGCCATTAGGAAGAGATGAAAATTTGTTTACTGTACCAGCCAGTGAGGAACAAATAGGCGTTTTTTTATTCAACCGATGACTTATGGTTTATGCATTGAAGGAGAAAGAAGGTAGATACAAGCAAAAAATAAACATCTGTTGAATCAAAAAACGCTCTTTTGTATTTCCCTAGCTGGTACAAGGAATCTTCACAGAATTTTAAATGAAAACCTTTATTTAATTCATGGGGGTAACTTGTACTCGTTCCATCAGCCATGACCAGGTAGAAATCTTAAGTAATTCATAATTGTATTCGTAGTAGTACCCATACTGAGGATTGAACCTTCAACCTTCAGAAGATTGTCACTTAGAACTTATTACTTAGCACTTATATACGTTACACTATAGGTCCTTGTTTTAAGTTGATTATAGAGAATATGATTCACTCTCTCCCTCAAACATGTGACGACTGTTCAGATGCATAATGTGTTCTATGACATATCTACTTGGTTACAGGTGTTATGTTGGAGTTTCCCCTAGAGACTACTTTCCTCTACAAAAGCTTTAGAGTCTTGTTTCCTCCTTCATTCATAGCTGAGGTCGGTAGAGATGTATTCATACCATCGACAAGACTATTGAATTGCAGAGTATCAACCAACACAATCTTTAAAAAATTTTTTTTTTTTTACTGCAACTGAGAATAGAACGTTGTTTTAATTCATCTTCATGAATTCAATATGACAATGCAATGAACATGAGTTGTATCATGAATCATTAGTGCTATTAATTTCCTATGGGACATTAAAATGACCTTTCAGATTATATATATATATATATATACTAGCAAAAACTACCCGTCCTCCAGGCAGCAATTACTGACACTGTAGTCTTCTTTACAAAAACCAAAGAAGTAATTTTCATTTGAAATTTTGGTAATTTAGAGGAAATTTAAAAAAATGATAATTGTCGTAGTGTTATTTGATATATTCCCATATGGGGGAAATATACTGTGCATGAACATCGTCAAATTTTGTTTTTTTCCGGAAAAAACAACAAAAAGATTAATTGATATGGTATTTAAGATATTCAACGTCGATAAATTTTATTTTGTTTCAGCATAAAAATTAAAATGAATTCCCCATTAAAACTGGTTATATAATGAAGGGTGGAATGTTGATTGGTCAAATACTCCACTTTTATATTACTGAGTAATTCGAAATGGGTAGTTTATACTTTTCAGTACAAAAGAAAAATATGTAAAGAATATTAAAGAAAAATACTTTGTTTTTTATAAGTGCAGATTAGTCGTCCGAGGCTGTAGCAATGCGATGTACTTGCCGTAAGATGGAAAAGTGAAAATAAATAAACGAAGAGAGAAAGTGAAACTCAAAACGATTTATTAATAATTTCACGAAAAACTGATTAAATACCAGAATAGTAAATACTGTCTGGTAAATAAAAGTTCGGCAAAGGGTAATCTTAAATTTTCGAAAGAAAAACTTTCATTTTCAAAAGACAACAATTAAAGACCGAGAGAGTCGAAAAACCGGGAAAAACCGGTGTCAAACCATTGAAATACCGCAGCAGACAATTGGAAGTAGGAACGCAGAAAATGTCAAAATTTAATTAAACAATTATTCAACTAAAGTTAAAATATTATAAACATTTGTTTATTTATATACTAATTATTATAATTTTATTATATTTTATTTTGTATGATTTATTAATTAATTTTTTTCTCTTTCTTTATTCAATTCTAAATTTAAATGTGGGCCGTATTATAATATGTGCCATCAAAGGGGGATAACTTAAGGAAAACTATATTTAGAAATGAGATTTGAAATTTGAGAAGGAATTTGAATTGTGGAATGGATCAATGCCAAGGGGTAGGAAGGAATCGTTAGAACGGGGGAAGGGGGGGAATAAGAAGAAACGTTGGGGAAGGGGGGAATAAGAAGAAACCTTGGGGAAGGGGGGAATAAGAAGAAACGTTGGGAAGGGGGGGATTAGGGATTAAAAATACATACACACATATACATACATAAAGTGTAAATATCTAAATACATATTTATTTATTTATTATTTTTTTTATAAGTTAATTTAAGAGTATTCCAAGGGTATAATCCTCCTAGAACTAAATTTATATAAATTTATTCTATTTATTGATTTATAGATTTTTTTCTTTAATTTTCCTTTATTATTATGATCTATTCATATATTTAATTTATTCTTTTATTATTATAATTTCTTTTTTTTTTAAATTTATTTTAATTTTTTTTAAATTATTATTTTATTTTTATTTTATTGAGCATACACATACACACACATGAGAATACACCCATATTCACATACATGTACATATGCATACACATACACAAAGTCTAAATATATGTAAATAAAGTGCATATCATTCCATTCCATAATTATAATATGTGACATGTAAAATGTGGGGTGGGTGGCGCTGGCAAATACAGAGGAGACAAAGGCAAGTAAGTTGGGGGTGGGAGTGTGAGGATGTAAGAATCAGAGAATGAAAGGGGAAAACAACTCGAATCTGTTATTCAGGGTTGGACGAAATTTAGACATTAGAATAGCTTCCGAAATTCGAAGCTGACCTATATTGCTGACGGAGTTGAGGATGCGGACACTAATAGAGCGATGTTTGTTGCCACATGATATTAAGTGTTTGTGGAAGGAAGAGATGTGGGTGTTTAGATGCTCTTTAATGTGTTGGTGTAGAGGCCTAACGGTACTACCGATGTAGAACTTTTGACACTTAGCACATTGTAGGTTGTATAGGTGCGGAGGCAGAGGCCAGAGTTGGGGATGGGGCAACTAGCTAGAGAGCAGGGGTCTGGGGTGTAGTGGCTTTTTTTGGATAAATGTTGTCGGAGAGAAGTGCCTGTGTGAGAAAGTTGTATGTTAAGGTTCTCACTACGTATGGCATTGCGGATAGCGGAAGTGATACGGTCGCTAAAGAAGGGGAGTTTAAGGAAGCAAGTGTTGGTGAGAGTGTGGTGTCTACGTCTTCTGGTGTTGTTAAGGCTGGATATGGTAGTTAGGGGGAAACCGTTGGTTAATAGGGTTTGGTGGAAGGCTTCAGTGTGTGTTGTTTTATCGGAAGTAGAAGAGCATTTGTCCTGTTTTTTGTAATTTAGAAAGATTAGAGGAGGTTTATTTCTTTACTATGATAAATTTTTAATTTATCATCATCACTACCAACATGTTAATTCCAGTGAAGGAGGAATCCTTCTAGACCGAGGCAATTTACATTTTTGTTCCAATTCAGAGTGGTCATTTTGGGGGAGCTGGATTCTTCCCACGTTAAATATTGACATTATGCCTAACTTTGCCCTTGTGGGAGGAAGTAAATAGGAACAACAACAAATTTATTAAAAAAAAAAATAAACACATGTATTTAATTATTAAAAGATTAGAAAATACTGATTCAATAGAAACTTAAAAATAAATAAATATGCAAATGAGAGGCTGAGAAGATGAACGAACTACATACACTGACCTCCCCCCCAAGGAGGGGTTAATGTCTGGGAGAATGATATCATGACAACAGAATAGATAGTACACTGACTACCCCCACACACAAAACTGGTAATCTTGAAGAAATGGTATCGTGAGAAATGAATGTATACTGTACTCCCCCCCCCTCCCCCGAAGAAGAGGTAATGCCTGGGAGGAATGTATCATGACGAATGAAAATATACTACAGAGAATTAAATAAGCATAAACCGTTTTAATGTCAATATAGTTAGAATAGGTGGAAAAAAACTTTTGCATTTTTTTTATTTAGATAACATTAAAAAGTTTTGCCCACGTGATACGTCTAAATCAAAATTGGCTGGAAAAATATAGTCGCCATCTTTATAAACAAAGATGAATATGCTGGCTAAAGAAGAACGATAACTTTCATAATTTTCTAGTTAAAGAAAGACATGTTTATTATAAACTTGAGTTATCGTTCTTCCTTAGCTAGTATTATGGTAAACGAACATATACTACACTGACCCCCCCCCCCCATTCTGCCAGAGGATAATATCATGATGAACGAACACTACTTCCTCCACCCAAAAAGGGGGAAGTCATTCTTGCGTGGACGGTCTTATGAGAACAGAACCGATACTACACTCTCTTAAAAGATATTCTGACTAAATCGAGTCTTGGGTTGTTTTTTTTCTCATTCTGGGAGGATTCCTCCCTACAAATCCTTAAAAACGGAGGAGGTAATTCCTGGGAGGACAGTCTTATGACAACAGAACTGACACTACACTACACCGGCCATTAAAAAATATTCCAATTTAATCAATTTTTTTTTTTTTAATTTAAAAATGCCTAGTCACAAAAATTTTTTTTTCTGGTTCCGTGGTCTTTTGGCTAAGATCAAGGTGTAGTATCTGTTCTCGACATCTCATTTGACACTTTACATAAGCCGGAAATAAATTATCTCTTGAAAATGAAATTCTAAATAAGTTTTTAAACGCTATCATTTTTTTTTTTTCATAAAATCTTTATCTTATTTTATTTATAATTATAATAATAGTACTATAGATAAAATGATTGCGTATCTAGAAGAAAATTTGACAATACAAATTTGAAAGGTATATTACAGAATATTAATTTATTAAAAACTTAAAAATAAATAAATTTGCAAATGAGCAAAATTTAGATTTGTTTGAGTGAGTTAGAGATGCCTATATAAAGGGTATTTCCATATGTTCTTATATCATTAGAATTAAATAATCCTAACGTGTTTTGCAAGTTTTGATGTTAATATAGTTAAGAGAGACGGAAAAAAACTTCCGCATTTATTCATTTAGATTATATATATATATATATATATATATATATATATACACACACACACACACTAGCAAAACCTTCCCCCTTCCGGGAAGCAATTAATTGAAAGGGGCCCGTTAATTGAATAGATGTTTTTTTACTCATAGAATTCCATAATTTTAATAAACTTCGGTAAATTTGTAGATTAACATCCTCAGCTAAATTACTCTCTCCTCATCCTTAAAAATGAGATACTTCTTTTTAGGAGTATTCTAGATTGTTAGGGCAGTTAATGTTTTAAACACTATCCCTAAGTTCGACTGCAAGGTCGTAAACACATACAATCGCCACAAAAAAACAGAATAGAGGATTATTTTATGTTAAAATTTTATGCTAAAGTGATCCCCTACTCTAAATTCTGAAATATTTTTTGTTGTTTCTCTTTCTGCCAGGTTTTCAGGGTATTCACACGTATTCGGCTGAAAAAGTAGAATCTCATTTTATTGGGGGGGGGGAGGGGGGCGGGGAATCTACAATAATATCCAAACTTTTAATATTTTTATTTATACCATAAAAATAAGATATTTAATAAGTTAGATCATTTTAAAGTTATTTATTTAATTTTCACCAGAAAGGTAAACAACTAAAATCAAATTGCTTAGAATTAAAATAAAAAAGGGACGTAAAAAAAAGGGAAGTAAAAAAAAAGTATAAGATATAAAAAAATTAAATATGGGTAAATTTGAAGATTTACACCCTCCATTAATAGCCCACAACCCCGAAAAACATGACATTATGCTTTTTTAGGCGATTAAGTGTTAGCACTATGAAAAACGGAAAGAAAAAAACAAATATTTTAGAATTTAAAGTGAGGGATCAGTTGTATATATATTTAACATAAAATGTTCTCACGTTTCCGGGTCATTGTATTTTTTTTTAGGGAACTTAACAATTTTTTTACCACTAACCCTAAGTCCAAATGGCAGGGTCATAAAAAGTGGCAGCGTTCATTAACATTTCATCTTTTTCTCGATTGAAGAAATACCAATTTCTCAATCAACCAACACCTATATTCACCAAAAGATAAGTACCCTTTTGAATTTTTTTGCATCCCCAGAGATTTTTGTTCAGTCCACATCAAAATATTGTCACTCATCATACCCATGCTGTACCAGTTTGAACTTGTTTTCTTCCCAAAACCCAAATTTCACCCAAAAACCAGAACATCGTCTCTTTTAAAACCCACATTTTAACATTCGAATTCAGGTTATTCCCAGAAACCGTATTTACCCAAAGTCAAACCATTATCCCTTCCCCCCACCATCATCTTGTTTATTCTGTTTTGTAGTGTCTATTTTATCAATATCTCCATTTAATAAAACATATTTTTTTTATATAATCTCTTGTGTCAATGTCATTTTTTTAGCATGTTGCATTTATTGATATCTTCTGAGACCAAAGTGGAGTTCCGGAATGATAACTATTTTTTTAAGACGTTTTTCTTATTATTACCATTTAAATCTTGGAAATTATTGTCTCCCAACTTAAGATGACACTCAAAACCTACTACCTAATTGTCAGTAGCCCCTGACGTCTACAATGGCGACCTGCCTTGTTTATGGTGAAATATTATTTAAAAGAAAGAAAAAAAAAATGATGTCTGGCGATAACGCATTTCCTTGTGTGAAACGTCATGGCCGGTTATGTAACAGTATATATTCAGTTATAGGTTATTTACCCACTTCCCACTGCAGAAAGGTTAGACATAAAGTCAGTTTAATGGGAGGGGATCCAGCTCCCCCAAAGAGAAGACACTATGGATCAGTTCAAATTTTGTCATGGTCGAACCCGGCTATATTCCTCAGTCGACCGGCAATAAACCAATCCCTCCTCACAACGAAGGAGGTAATGCCTGGGAGGATGGACTCCTAGGACCGAACAAAATCACCTCATTCTTATCCAAGGGTCGGGCACCTCAGTAAGCCAGACTCTTGTGTTAGAATGCAGAAAATATACCACAATCTGAATTATTTATTTGCAAAAAAATCTGATCAAATTAGACAAAAGTGTGGAGAGTTGGTGGTCATCCTCTATCCTACTTTTAAGTAGACGAATTTTGGCCTTTTGGCTAAGATCAAAGTGTAGTATCTGTTTCGATGGATACTACACCCCATAGACTGTCTTGGCCTTCGGGGCTTGATTTACGCCGGTCTATGGGTCTGTCCTGTGCAGTTCTAGGAGGTCCACCCTCCCAGGCTTCGCCTCTCCTCTTTGGGGAGGAGTAAGTTTATTGCTTACTGCCTGAGGCGCCCCTACCGGGGAATGCCGACGGGGCTACCCAGGCAATTTTTAATGGCCAGAGTACTCACCTCTCGGGCGCTGGCTTTTCAACCCCCACTTTCCGACCCGACCTTGGGTCACATCTTACTTGTGGGAGTAAGATAAAACTGGCCTTGTGCCTAACTCCTGGAGAGGAGTAAATAATACTCACTTGATTTATTTACAGAGCTTTGCCAGACAGTCGTATTTTGACACACTTATCCAATCACTGTTCTTTCGCTCTTTCATAGTTTGTCCACTGTTGCCACATCGGGGGGGGGGGGGGGGGGTGCTCTGAGCACCCTTTTCTGCCTTGACGAAGTACAAAACTGACTTCGAAATCTAGTGGGCGATGTCCTCTTCTCCTCCCTACTACCTCTTTCTCACATAAGAGACGTTGCTAGTCTTTCTCTACTCTATGGTTATTTTCATGGCAGGTGCTTGTAAAACATTTACAACAAAAACTCGTCTAGCTACAACCACTGTCGAAAATGTCCCTTTCTCCTTCTCTGTGCCTAAAACTAAACGAAACTTCCATGTGCAAAGTTTATTTCCTAGAACTACCTGCAGGGCTGCTTCCCAGCTGGCTACAACAGTGTCATTTTCAAGTCTAATGTAAACAAATTCTTGTTAAGCCGTCCTCCTAAATAATCAAATTCTGCCAAAATTCCATCATTATTAATCATCACGATGTTGTCTCGCCGTCTACCTGACATTCATTAACCCTTATCCTTGAGTGACCTTCAGGCCTTGATAAGTTGTGACTGAAGTTAAAATACTTTCACTTCAGCAGTCACCACAATACCACATTTACTCTATGAACTAACCTACTTCAAATATCTTCAATCGTTTTACATCTATTTTATTTAAATTTTGATCATGACCGGGCGTCTCAGACGCCCCCCCCCCCTTAAGAGAAGGAGGCAATTCCTGGTGGAATGCACCTCACAGGATCGAGTCAAACCATACCTCATCCCGACACGAAGGGAGACTGGAGCCATGCAGTTTAGACTCCCGAATGCCAGTATGATGTTTATTTACTCCTCGCGGAGTTAGGCACAAGGCCAGTTTTATCTTACTCCCACAAGTAAGATGTGACCCAAGATCGGGTCGAGCAAGTGGGGTTAAAAGCCAGCGCTCGAGAGGTGAGCACTCTGGCCATTTAAAAATTGCTTGGGCAGCCCCGTCGGCATTCCCCGGTAGGGGCGCCTCAGACAGTAAGCAATAAACTTACTCCTCCCCAAAGAGGGGAGGCGAAGCCTGGGAGGGTGGACCTCCTAGAACTGCACAGGACAGGCGTGCAGTATCCATCGGAACAGATACTACACTTTGATCTTAGCCAAAAGGCCAAGGCGAACCTCGGCTGGCACGAACACCCAACGCAGGAATAGACACCGTCCGCGCGGCTCAGTGTTTATTCACATAGTTTGAGATATCGCAAACTAACATTAACTTTATGTCAACATTAAGCAGATTTTTTTAAGGTTTGAAAATTAATAAAGGTTTGAATATTTGAAACAACTGTTAAAAAGATATGAAACTTTATGTATTTTATGTAATTGTTTTTTTTTATTGGTGATTGTAGCGTTTATTGCTTATGTTATACTGCTTTATCAATTGTTTCACTTCCTAAGTGATAAAGATGCAGCAAATTGCCCTTAACTTTATAGGACGTATTTTTTATTAATATATATCTTTATTAATTTTATACGTACATAAAAGTAATCCATTGACACGTGTTTCTAGCTCACAGCCGTCATCAGCATGGCTAACTTAGACAAGGATCGAACCTTCGATGTTAATGTCAATAGTCTGGCGTTTTATCCCCATTTATTATATATATTTATTAATAAATTTTATTCTTCTTTTCAAATAACGTGAAGTCATGGTGAAACTCATGAACTATTTTTAATATAGTTCATTATAAACTGTTTTTGTAAAATACATTTTTTAATGAGTATTTGTAAAAAGAAAAGGTACTTCTGCTGTTTCACAATGACATTAAAATATTTAAAGAAATGTATAAACTTTTTTATGTACTTACATTTTAGCTAAAAATAAGATTGTACAGAAAAAATTACGCAAATTCTAATTTTATTAAATTATACATTTAATAAAATTATAAGAAAAAGAAGGAAAAAAAAACGATCTTACCGGTAGACATTTCAGCTAACTAGTAGGCAAGGGAGATAACTTTCGGAAAAAATAAAACATATAAAAAAAATGGCGACATATAGATAAAATTGTTTTTTTTTAATTTTTAATTCAATAAATACTGGATGAATTTACGTAATTTTTGGTGTATAGTCTTTTCAGCTACCACGTAAGTACATAAAGTTTATACATTTCTTTAGCTATTTTTTTAAAGACAGGCCTAACATGTCATTGTGAAACAGCAGAAGCAGCAAAGAAAAAAAAAAATTTCCGATATTCTTAACATAGGGAGGGGGTTTGTTAACTATTCTGTACTTTCACCTAACGATTTTATAAACAAAAGATACCATAAAAATTCGGCGCTTTTTCGTAATACACTACCTGTAATGTCGCTAGAGAATTCTGTTTTGAGGAATTAAAAAAAATATATATTTTAGATTCTATAAGAGGGGATCAGTTTCCTATATAAATTTAACGTAAACTGATCACCCACTTTTGACCATCACAAATTAAAAAAAAAAATTTCTGTGTACAATTAACTGTCATTTCGCTAGAGAATTCCGGGGGATTTTAAATTCAAATATTTTAGGTTTTAGGATATGGATCAGTTTTCTATATAAATTTAACGTAAACTGATCCCCCACTTTTTGACCGTCACAAATTTTCAAAAGGTTTCCAAACAACCCAGAATTCTCTAGCAGTACACAGAAAAAAGAAAAAAAAAATGATCAGTACAAAAGATGAAAAAAATGGGTGAACAAACATGCAACATGGTCAAAAAGTAGGTGATCAGTTTACGTTAAATTTATATAGGAAAATGATCCCCCTCCTAAAATCTAAAATAATTTTTTAAAATCCAAAAAACATGGAATTCTCTAGCGACACCGAAAAAAAAAAAGTCGGTACTTATATCGATCTTGACCCAGTTTCCGTGAGTTTCTTGTCGGAAGCGTTCGGCTATCCTACGCAACCGCCCGAGAGATGACGAGCCGATTTGTACCAGACGACAATTTTGATGTTTTGCTTGTTTTTTTTGTTTCTTTTAGAAAATTTCTTGAAAATATAACTTAAAATCATAGGACGCAGCACTGTATCAAAATTGTCGTCTGATACAAATCGGTTCGTCATCTCTCGGGCGTTTGCGTAGGATAGCCGAACGCTTCCGACAAGAAACTCGCGAAAACTGGGTCAAGATCGATATAAGTACCAAAAAGTCAATAAAAAGTTGAGAAAAAAAAAACGAGTGGTGGAGTATTACGAACAAGCGCAAAAAATTCAATTAAAAACGTATAATTTTCTCATGTGAATTACGAGGCTTCCCGTCTGTGAAGCAGCAACCGGTACTGAATTTCAGCAATGAAACTTGAACATAGCCATTTCATCCATTTCGTCAGTAAACTGATTTTTTTTTTAATGGGGGGGGGGGGGGGGGGGGGTTTAAATGGATAATCTCTAGAGTAATAAAATTGTGTGACTGTCTTTCGACTCTACAGGAATTACATTTTTCTTTCTATTAATCGATTTATTGAAATAATATTTTTTTTAAATACAATAGTAGTACCTAGTAAAAACAACTTTTCTTTTTTTTAATCTCACTTACAAATAATTCAAATATGAAAATTAAATCCACCAGAGTGCATTTCGGTTTCTTCGTAAACAAATCAGCCATTTCAATCATTTGTCAACTATTAGTTAACAATTAAAAATAATGAATTAGTTAATGACCCCTTGAAATTTGAAAGGAATTTGGAAGGCTTTAAACTGTTGAATAGAAAGTCATTCATTTAATGTCTTTAAAATTTTCAGCAAATCCTCACGTATTAATAATAGTTTTAAAGTTTTGGTAGTTATTTACATCCAATAAGTTTGTAAATAGAGATTAAAGCAACATTAACTTAAAATTAGTTATAGTTTTATAACAATTGTCAATTTGATTTAGTTAATAATTTATGACCAAACGATATCACAGACATATAATTACGTCGTTTTCCGACGTGATAATTTTATCGGAAATGCGATACACAGTAGCTAAAGTGGTATTTTAAAAAAAAGATTATAACATGCTGAACGTATTGTCGTTAAAATCTAGTTAGTATTACGTATGAAATAGAAGAAAAAAAGACTTTAAATTAGTAAATAAATAAGCCGACATAATGTTATATATATTTCCAAAATGACTGCCTTTTTAAAACAGGCAGCCATATTGGAAATGTGCCAGTATGTTCATATGTAATACTAAATTGATTTTAACGCCAATACGTTCAGCATGTCATAATCTTAAAAAATATACATATTCTGAGCTATTGCATACCTATCGCCTTTCCGTCCGATAAAATTATCACGTCGAGAAACGACGTGATAACCCAAATGAAAGAAAGAGAAAAAAAGCGAAACAAAATGAAAATAAAAAAATCTCGGGTAACGCTGGGTAGGTATAGCTACTATATAATAATAAAACTTCTTAAAAAAAAAAAATCGTTAACGGCTTCGGCAATTTCCGGGACTGATTCTCCGTCAAAGTACTGAAACCCATTCATTACAAGTACCCGTTAATTTGGATTATTTAGATTATTCGGGCTACTGTTCTCATCTTGGATGTTATTCTCACAACGTTTCGGCTGGTGTAACCTCCGACCTTCTGCGGGTGAGTCTTGTTCACTTTTAAAAATAATGCTGAAGTAATGGCTACTATGAAATAAAAAAAATGTCAACCAAAAGAAAAACATAAATATACAAAGGGAACACTAAAAAAAAAAAAATTAAATCCGATTTAAAAAAATGTAAACATGACTATATTTTAAATTAGTTTTCTCTAGGACCCTCACCTGGGCAACGCCGGGTAAATGCAGCTAGGTTATTATTTTTTTTTTTTGTACTTCTGCAGAATTTGAATCGAACTGTTTTGGTTTTTTGGGTTTTTTTTTTTAACCCTAACCTAATCATAAATTAAGTTTTAGTTCGACAAAAGTCGGTTTGGTTCGGTTCAAATTCTGTAGAAGCACCACTTTTTTTTTTTGGTTAAATTGTTAATATATATTTTCTTAAGGATAAAAAGAAGAAAAACTCCCCCCAAAACAAAGCGATTACTAACCTGTGAATTGGACATGCGTAGGATTCCACATTTCGAACGATGATAAAAACCCAAGTCCAATAAATAAAGAAAAACACGATGGTGGTTATTGACAATGTCTTAATATTTGCGAGTGTCGTGTTTAGAAAAAAAAGGAGGTTCCGATGGCCGAAAGAAACAAACTTTATAAGAAAATATCGACCACCATCACGTTTAGTATTTTGCAGAAACAGTTATTTTTTTCCTTTTCTTCCCTCTCTTTTTACCTGCGAGAACGAAAGGTAACACCAACGAATACTTCCGCCCGCTCTCTCTCTCTCTCTCTCTCATTAATGCGCTTTTCACAGTCACCCCTGTCTTTCTTTCTGCAACCTTCTTTCTTTTTTAAAAAGAAAAACCTTTTCAGGCCTGTGAGATTCGGGTTCCCCCGCATAACAAACCCAGTGTCCCTCCTCGACTTGTCCTACATTTCAACACTAAAGAGAAAGAAAGAGAGAAGAAAACCGATAAGGCTAAAAAAAAAAGAAAAGAAGAAAAAAAGTAACACTAAGAAAGAAAAAGTATCAGGTTGAGATTTTTTTATAAACAAGGACAAATGAAACATTTCTTTTTATTCACGTAGCACGCACCTTGTCAAGGTTTACCTTAAGTGAACTTCTTGATAGTATTTTTAGTGTTTGAAGTGTTTTAAAAAACGCATTTTTTTGTGTGTGGTCTTCACTTTTCATAGTCCGCCAATTCGAAAATCAACCATAAATATATATCAGTGTCGTTCTGTTCTGTTCCATGAATGCCATCCTCCCATACATTACCTTCTCCTTCGGGAGGGGATTGGTTTGTTTTCGGTCGTCTGGGTTCGATCACGGCAAATTTTGCAACTTTTCAAATTGCCCCCTTTTTTGGGGTGGGTGTGTGTGTGTGTGGGGGGGGGGGGTAGGCTAAATCCCCTCATGTTAAACTGACCCATGTCACATTCAGTATTTGTGGGAAGAAGGGTAAATAAATAAAAAATTGGTACTTGTCATTACAAGTACCGATGGGTATCTTACAGAGTCAGTCCCGAGTATTGACAGATAATTACGATTCAGTCCCGGAAATATTCGAAGCAGTTTACGATTTGAAAACATACGAAGCATACGTTAGGTTAGGATGAGGATTAAAAAAAAAAAATTAGCCCTAAAATAAATAATGTTGAAAAAACTTCCTAAAAATAACAGAAAAGAAGGTACTTTTACAGAGTTTGAAGCAAAATGTTTTTTTTTACCCTAACCTAAGCCTAACCTAAGTTTTAGGTTGTTCGGCAAACGTCTGTTTAGTTCGGTTCAAATTCTGTAGAAGCACAGAAAAGAAAATGACTTTCAAATCGTAAAATTCTCCAGCAATATTCGGAACTGACTCTGTAAGTACTGAAATTCTCTGGATACTCATTCATTACAAGTACCGATTCTTTTTGTCTTGAGTCATCCAGCAATTGATGGTGAAACAAAGTACTAACAAAATCAACCGAAAATGTATCGCAATCAAGACTCTACCTATAAACTTACAGGTATTTTATTTACCTTCTCTCCAGAAGGTTAGACACAATGTCAGGTGTGGGTTTTGACGAAAGTGTTTCTGTAGAACGAACTGGATTCGAACACGGCACACCCAAGTCCTCAGTCCGCGTTGTTAACCACTTAGCTACCGTGCCATCTCCCCTATAAACTTATAGGTATGGCCATCCATGGCCATCCCTATTACAGGCCAGGCAATCATGCAACTGGGGTCTTTTACTGGGGGGGGGGGGGTCATGTGAATTTTCTTAAATATTCGATATAGAAGTTGCAAACAAAGGGAAAATTCCCCTGTGAGATTAGTTTGATGTTTTTATGTGCTTTACATACCAAATAATAAGAACCACAATGAGCTAATTGATAAATTTGACAATTATTGAGGAATTCCTATAAATGAAGAGACTCTGAATAAACAAAAGTAAATCCATATTTCAATGTGTTATTTTTATTTCAATGTGGGATTTCTTTTTAGAGAATTTGTACTTGTGTCAAAAAATCATGACTTGTATATTGTGGTTAAAAAAAAAGGATCCGCACCAGTTGATAATATCAAGCAGAGAAACATAGTTTGTTCAAATGTGATATGTGTTTTACTAACCAAAATTTTAAACTGTCCTCATTTTGATTGTTTTCATTATGGCTATAGTCTTCGTTTCACATCATAAAATAATCCAAACAAAGTTCTTGTAGTCGATTAATCTAAGCAAACAGATTCACTGAAAATGAAAGATGGAATTAGAAAAAATAAACAGATTCACTGAAATGGAAGATGAAATGAAATAATACAATGTCCATAAATTAAATAGAAGGTTTAGTTAAAAATCTATAGGTTACCCTATAAAATGGACAGAGTTCACAGCAATGAGTTATGATAACCAGAATGTTGTGGCAAAACAAGGAGGAGACTACTTACAAACATTTCTAAGGAAAGTTCTTCATCTCAAAATCTGACAGTAGCAATTAAAACTTCCCACTGAACAGTGGTATCCAGTGGAACTTTTAAATCACCACGATTTATTTATTTAAAAAAACTTCCATACTTATGATAATCAAAAGCAGTATCATTGAATATTTCCTCCTCTGTAAGACAATCTTTTCATGTGATATATCCTGCTATATAGAAAAGCGACATTTTAATATCTTTGGGAATACCAGTTTCTAGGTCTGGCAGATGATCAACTGTTTAGCATGCCAATTCATTCAACAGATATCCGCATTTTGAGCAAGTATGGCCTGGATCATGGCTATACTCTCTAACATCAACTTTCAACCAAAGAAGTAATTTTGTTTTTTGAATATGGAATTTCTGAATAACATTTTGTATGGTAATAAAATAAATACAACTAGAACCTTGTCTCAATTTACAAAATTCAGTTTCAAAATAGTCGGTGGTAAATTCTCCAAAAATGACAAAATTGAACCCACTGTCAAGTAAATGTCTGCAAACACCAATTAAACCATTACATGTATGCTCGATGGCCATACTAGTGTCTCTTGTGAAAGATTTTATTCTCTTTCCTTGCTTTCCCCTCATTTGTTTTGCCATACTTCCAAAATTTGCAATAAATGTCAAATTTCCATCATTTCGATCTGATAATACTCTTTTCAATGGATCATTTGTCTTCCATAAATATCTTTTACACTCACTATTTTCTAAAATTTCAAAACTTCTTCGATGAAAGTAAGTTTCTCTTGTATCATCATCCTGTAATAATAGGTGAGTTTTCATTGCAGTTAGTCTCATCATAAAACACTTTCAAACAATGGGAAACTTTTTGTCTCTCAACTGGTTTTGGAAGAACCACTACTTCTGTTAGTTTTGGTAACTTAACAAATTGATTTTTTTCATGCGCAAAAAGTTGTTTCACTATTTCCCATTTTGCTGTCATTTCTTTACCATCAGAATAAAACAGCAATTCTGAACACGCCTCGGTTATCCAGTTATTGCGAATACTTTTAAATATATGTACATAATCGAAAAGCAAGTATATACCATTTTTAGTAACCCAAGGCTTATTTTTAACAATATCAAATTTATTGAATAAAGCCGGATTAGTCTGATTATTGTCACAAATAATTGCAGTTACATGACCTTTCGAATGATTGACTAAATCAACAACATTTCTAACATTCTGAAACAAAACTTCCGAATTTAGTTTGGCAACTGGGATCATCTTAATCAAAGACTTTTGGTCACCATGTAAACATTTGATCATAATACCGAATACAGTTTTTGCTAATGCCTCTTCAGAATCTTTGGCAACACCAAATATGTTTCCCCCTTGGTATTGTAAACTCACTTTAACATAAACTTCATCAACTAGGATGATACATTTTTTCTGTTTATCTGACAGTTTGCTTAACACATCACCAAGAAAATTCAGATCATCTACCTTCGAAACGTTTGAGGCCATATTCACTGGTATTTTTATGTTGGGTAATTTGTAATGGTCTCGAAGTTTGTGATAAAGAGACCGAGATGTGGCAAAATATTTGAATTCTCAGACAAGCATTTCCGACCGGTAAACATTTTTGCCAACTATTCGTAGTGACATAACTTCGATATGTTGTCTCAAAACCTGTTTCTTTAATTCAATTTTCAAGTTACTAAGGTAACAAATTGCTTCCTCAATTTGAGACCAATGTTGAAACTTATTTATTCTGTTTTTCAACAGGGAAGAAATGTGTGTGAGTATACTTGCATGGCATGGTGGCTAAGTGGTTAACGACGCAGACTGAGGAATCCAGTTGGTTCCACAGAAACACTTTCATCAAAACCCACATCTGACCTTGTGTCTAACCTCCTGGAATGGAGGTAAATGAAATACTTGCATGGTAACATTCAAACGTTAAGTTTTCAAAAATTTTAATTAAAAAAGTCGGAATATTTCCAGTAAAAAAAATGACAAGACTGGATGAACTGTTGATTGTTAGATTTGTAGCAGGTAACTGCTGGCACAAAATCATGATGGTCAATATCAGCACACAAATTTGTAAAATTATCTATTCTATCTTTATCTAAGAAATGGACAAACTCATCATTTTGTACACTTCGCACAGAAGCGGAGCTTTTTTTTGTTGTCCTTGGTTTTGGTAAAGGACTTGGTATCACACTTAATGGCAAATTATTAAATATTGATGGAGGATCTTTGGGTCGTGCTTTTCCCATAACAAACACAGTTTCATAACCAGGCGCAAAATGCCTTTCACAAACAACAGTGTCTGAGTGGTTAAGAGTGTTAGCTCTTGGTATTACCTTTAACCATCTTTCTCTCTCATCTTGATCTTTTCGGATACGAAACACTCGGACCTTATTTTTCTCATTATAATTGCCTTGAGAGGTTGATACACAACACTTTTTGACCATTTTGAGAAATATTCAACAAATTATTTTAAAGTAAAAAAAAAAGTAAAAGTGATATTTCGTCAATGAACAGAGGTGTTTACATGTAAATAAAACGTTAAAACATGTATATTTATTTATCTACCTCCCACAGCGGTAAGATGTGACACAAGGTCGGGAAAGTGGGATTTGATAAACCAGCGCTCGAGAAGGTGAGCACTCTGGCCATTAAAAATTGCCTGAGTAGCCCTGTCGGCATTCCCCGGTAGGGGCGCCTCAGGCGATTAGCAATAAACTAACCCCTTCTCAAAGGGTGAGAAGGCAAAGCCTGAGAGGGTGGACCTCCTAGAACTGCACAGGACTGACCCATAGACCGGCGTCAATCAAGCCCCGAAGGCCAAGACAATACCAGTCTATGGGGTGCAGTATCCATCGGAACAGATACTACACTTTGATCTGGGCCAAAAGACCGCAATAGTATACTTCCTAAGAATATATAAAAGATTTGAAATTCAGAATGTACGATTTATTAACAAATTCTCAAAGACAATACTTTTTTTAAGTTTAAAAAAAGTGATACATCGTCAATGAACAGAGCTGTTTACATGTAAATAAAACAAAATTCAATTCTGACTTTTAACAGTATACTCACGAACTTATAATCCAAATACAAATAATGATAAAATAACAGAACGTCAGCTGAAATAAATTTGATGAGTTAAAATTTATCTTCGGAATGAAATTTACTTGGAGCAGTGACAACAAAGTGCTACCAGCTAAAAGTTTATCCGGTGACTGACTGGCCCCCAGTTCAAGCAGTTAGATATGCGTCTAGCCGGCCTGTTATGGGTATGGCCATGCCTTGATCGCAATTAATTACAGTGCTTGATTTTAAATTTGAACTTAAAACTGTATTTTAATTTTACGCACTCAACATAAAGCAAATGTTTTTTTTTTTGCGAGGTGAGGGGAGTACTTACACAGACATTTGTTTAATCCAAAGTGAATCAATTCTTTACTTCACCTGTATAAAAAATAAATTAATTCAGCCTCCACTATATAATTAAGAGCAATGTGTATTTATTTGTAAATATATATCTGTCCCGTCACCCGTCACACAAAAGTCTGCCCGACGAATAAGGTGATGAGGAGCGCAAATTTATTTACATAATGAGACGTTTTCTTTCTTTTTTCATCTCTATTTTCTATACCGATTGATATGTTTTTATTTTTCTTCATTTTTTTTTACTATAAATATTGTGTCATGAATGGAAGAACTTAACCTTTGTTCTGCTTGGTGTGCCGACACATATTGCATATATATATATAAATTGATTATTCATAATTTGAGGATATACACACACACATTTTGTTGTTCGTACATTTAAACTTACTTCATTGAATATTAGAAAAACCTTTAATTTTGGGCTGTGCTGAAAAGGAATTAAAAATAGCTAATAGTCAATCTTTACAAAAGGACACCACACATCTTAGTAGATTTTATCATGTCACTCTTTGTGGAAGCCAACAAGATGTGCCTTGCTAGTATGTTTTCAAAATTCCAACTGCTTCGGTAGAAAAAACAACTTGTGTGGGTGCTACAGGAAATAGTCCAACAAATTCCTGTATTATTACGCCAAGACCTATGATTGGCCACTGAGCTAATAACTCAGTGGTAAACCTGTCTATTTACAACAAAAGAATATAGCACATAGAAATATGTGATTGGTACGAGTTTGTAATCGCCAGCCGCCGAAGTTAGAGAAGGTAAATTGTTTGTATATGTGTTTGTGGGCATGCTAAATTTGCGAGGCGAACGTCAGTGAAACTCTGCTAAAATGACACATCGCATGCGTCGTTAGCCAAAACGAGGCTAACTGAAGCGCGAGATTCCTGTTACTCATCCCTACAGCCCCTTTCACACAGAAGAGATTTTGCTAGCCTCTCTCTACTGTATCGTTTATGTTCATGTAAGATGCTCGACTGACCTCCAGTCTCTGGTCCATCCCTGTAAAACATTCACAGCAAGAACCCGTCTAGCTACAACCACAGCCAAGAACTTTCCTTTCCCTCTCTCTTTACCAAAAACCAAATGGAACTTCAATGTTTCTTCTGAGAATATCCCATCTGTAGAACAAGATACCACGAGTCTGCTTCCCAACCGACTACAACATGATCGTCTTCAAGTCTACTGTAAACAAATACTTGTTGAGCCGTCCTCTTGGGTAATCAATTCCTCTTAGTAATCTTCTTCCTTTTCCACCCATTATTTCCGGTCCTCTCGTGGCAGCGATCATCGTCCAATTGACGATCTATTTAACCCTTATCCTCAAGTGGCCCCTGGGCTTTGACAAGTGGTCACCCATCAGTAAAAAAAAAAGCAATATTCTTTTTTTTAGTTTTAAGATTAATTGTAGACGTGTCCCTTTTCTTCCTGAGATTCTCATGGATGGCTCTACCCTTGAGGAGATATCGACTCTGAAACTTCTTGGTCTTTCTTTCTCATCAAATCTTTCTTGGAGATCATATATTAGATCCATTGCTCTTTCTGCTTCTCGTAAAGTGAGTTATCTCTATCGTTCCAAACACTTTCTCACACCTGAGGCTTTTCTCTATCTCTCCAAATCTACTATCAGATCATGTATGAAGTACTGTTGTCATATTTGGGCTGGTGAATATCTGTTTCATTTGAGGGTTCTTGATGAGGTGCAGAAACGTATCTGTAATTTGATCGGTTCCACTCTTTCTTCTTCTTTGCACCCTCTCTCTCACAGACGTGATGTTGTTAGTCTCAGTCTTTTCTATAAATACTATTATCGCATGTGTTCGTCAAAATTGTGTGATCTATCTCCTGCTTCCTTTATTCCAGCTCGTTTGACTCGTTGGTCTAGTGGTCTCCATCAATTCACTGTTTTGATACCTCATTGTAATACAACTTCCTATTCCAGTAGCTTCTTTCCAAGAACTGCAGGCTTGTGGAACTCTCTTCCTGCTAATTGTTTTCCTTCTACCTATAGCCTTAGTTTTGTCATAACTAAGCTCAATAGGCATCTCCTGTCTTCGTATTAATCCTTTTTCGTTCTTTTTAGCTCCTTACATTAAGTGGCTTCATACCTTGTCTGGAGCGATTTCTATTAAAAATAGGAAAAAAGAAATTGTAGCCTTTCCAACAATTATCTACAGACAGCAGACTTTTTACTAAATGATTCATACGTTTTGTTAGTCAGGAAATCACTAGTTTAAAATACATACTAGATTCACAAGTTAATTGTTTCTATCACATAAAACTTTGCCTGTTCATGCAATACGTTTCTGTTAGGCATAACGTGTTTGAAGATTTGCCAAATAGTGTCCCGATTTACTTGCCTCACGACAAGGGCAGAGTTAGACATAAGGTCGGTTTTTAATATGGACAAAATCTAGCTCTCCCCCCAAAAAAAGGGCAAGGATAAGGGTTAAGTGAGTGTCGAGTGGACTGTGAGACAACACCATGATCATTGGTAACGATGGTTGAGATTGGGAACAGTTTGATTATTTAAGAGGACGGCTCAGCAAGAATTTGGTTACATTGGACTTGAAAACGACCATGTTGTAGTCAGCTGGGAAGCAGCACCGCGGTGTTATGTTCCACAGACGTTCTAGGAGAGAAACTTTTCTCATGGAAGTTTCGTTTAGTTTTAGATAGCAGAGAGAAAGAGAAATTATTGACAGTGGTTTTAGCTCGACGAGATAATACACTTTGCTCCTGGCTAAAAGGCCAAAATAGTGTAACGTACCTTCAAGTTCACATACATTTATTTGCACTCTGTTATTTTATTTATCTCTTCTCTAGGAGTGTAGAAACAAGGTCAGGTGTGGGTTTGATGAATGTGTTTCTGTGGAAAGAACTGGATTTGAACTTGGCACACCCAGGCTTTCAGTCCATGTCGTTAACAACTTAGCCATCGTCATCCCCTTGCACTCTGTTATGCTATAGAAATACAAAAACAAAAATCTTGGTCGTGGCACCTGGCGTAACATGCATACCTAGCAGAAATGTATAAAGTTTACTTTTGTAAATATGGAAGCCCTACACACTAAACTAATTTTAAATATGGAAGCCCTACACAATAAACTAATTTTATCTTATCCAGTGACGCAATTATACAATTATTATTTTTTAATTTCTATAATTTTCAAGTTATAAGTAAAATATAATGCAAATTGATTTTTAAGGATGTGAAGCGTGAATGCTGACCTTCTTTTGATCAAAATGAAATATACTTACCAGGTAAATTGGGTAATGTAGTTTCAGAATATATACGGTTATGGAAGTCTAATTCCCAAACTCTCGGATCAAACTCTTTGAACAAACAAACAAATCAACAAACCGTGACAGGAATTACGATTTTATATATAGACTAGACTCGGGTCACATGTCGTCGAGAAAAAGGATAATTTCCCCATCCCTCTCTCTCCTAGTTGATAGATGACATTACAACAGGGCTGTTTCCCAGCTAACTACAACATGGTCATTTTCAAGTCCAATGTTAACAAGTTCTTGTTGAGTCGTCCTCTTAAATAATAAAATTCGTCCCAGATCTAACCATCGTCTGTAAACCTCAAGATGTTTGTCTCACAATCCACCTGACACAAAACCATTGACCCTTATCCTCGAGTGGCTTTTGGGCCCTGATGAGCGGTGACTCACTATTAAATAATATATATATATATATATATATATATATATATATATACAGGGTGGGGCAAAAGTCACGCATTAGTTTGAATCAGTAACAACTTTAACATTTAATCGAATCTTCTCTTTATTTTTCAGAATATTACAGATATAAACATTGATAATTTATCATGGAAAAATATAGCACTGAACAACGAACCAAAATTATTGAACTTTACTTCGGAAACCATCGTTCAATAACCTTAACCCAAAGAGCCTATCGTCGGCATTATAATGTCAGACAATTTCCCAGTCAGACCACAATTGATCGTCTTGTGGCCCGGTTTCGGCAGCAGGGTTCAGTCAGTGATCTTCCACGATCTGGCAGACTACGTTCAGTACAGACAGCGGAAAATGTAGCACTTGTTGAGGATAGCATTGCTGAAAATCCACACACCTCAACCTGAAGACGAGCCACTCAGATTGAGATGTCCAGAAGGTCACTTCAAAGAATTTTGCATGAATTGCATCTGTTTCCATACAAAATTCAATTGGTACAGGCATTACAACCCACAGATTTGCAATCACGCGTAGCTTATGCTGTTCACATTCAGCAATTAGCCAGAGAACAAAATGAGTTCATCCATAAGCTGATAATAAGCGACGAAGCCCATTTTCATCTGAACGGGTTCGTAAATAAGCAAAACTGCAGAATATGCGCCATTGAAAATCCAAGAACCATTCATCAGCGTGAATTACATCCACTAAAATGTACCGTATGGTGTGGTGTTACCTCGGAAAGAGTGATCGGTCCATATTTCTTTGAAGGTGAAGAAGGTGTCGCGGTGACGATAACTGCACAGCGATATCAACAAATGATTGAAAATGTTTTAAGGCCAGCTGTTCAGGACAACCCAGAAATGTGGTTCCAACAAGATGGAGCTACTGCCCACACTGCCCGACAAAGTATGGCGCTCTTAAGGGGATTGTTTGGCGAGCGCTTAATTAGGAGATTTTCTAATTTTAACTGGCCTTCACGTTCACCGGATTAAACAGCCCCTGACTTTTTCCTTTGGGGTTATCTTAAGGAAAGGGTATATGTGAACAAGCCTACAACGATTCAAGAGCTTAAAAACAATATCAGACATGACATCCAAGAACTAGAGCCAGTTATTCTAAGGAGTGTAATGGAAAATGCCCTAACTAGAGCCCGTCTTTGTGAGGCCGAAAATGGTGGCCATTTAAAGGATATTATTTTTAAAAACTACTGCAACAAAATTACCAAGTAAATGTATTATTTATCAGAAAAGCCTAGTAAATTACTTTAAATGTTGTAGTTTCTATCACCTAAACAAACCAATGCGCGACTTTTGTGCCACCCTGTATATATATATAATTTAATAATATTTTTAAACAGATAAAGTTTATTATTTACTAGCTCAGCCTATCCGGCATTGTCCAGTACTCCCTTTGCTTTCATTTTTGTTTTGCTTTGCTTTTTTAGATATGTCGTTTTTTCAAATTGAATTGTTGCATACTGTTACAAACTACCTTATATACTTTTTCCGACATTTTAAGTAAGAAGTTGTATAATAAGGATATTTTATATTCTTAATTTTTATGTGTGTGTAGCGATCACGTGTTGGAGCCATATTCAAAGATGCTGCTGCCATATTGAATATTTATTTTCTTCAGTATACATAAGAGTGGGAAGTAAACCGGAAAAAAGACAATAATGTAAACAATGGTAATGATAGAGACGATTGTATTTACATATACGAGGGTGGATCAAAAAGTTTGCAGAATTTTCAAGAAATTAATTTATTTTACAAAAACAACATATATACATGAGCTTATTTCTCAACATAGTTGCCATTCAGGTCAATGCACTTCTCAAGTTGATTCTTCCATGTTCGAAGACCGTCTTTGAAGAATTCTGGAGGACGTTTTCGGATCCAAGTAGTGGCACATTGTTTTTCTTTTTTTTTTCTTTTTTTTTTCTTTTTTTTTTATATAGTTTACCCCAAACAAAGCAGACCGCCACTGTATAAGTAAAGAGCTACTGAGAAAAAGGGTGAGAGTTTTTTTTTTTGGAGGGGGGGGGGGGGGGGTCAATCTAAATTGGGAGCTGTGCAGCGAGATGTCTGTTTACATTAGTTTTAAATTTCTGCATGTCAGGAAAACAGGAAGCAGGGAGGGAGTTCCAGAGTCCAGCAGCATGAGGAAAGAAGCTTTTGGAGTAGAAAGCTTTCGGCATCTGGGGACCTCCACAGTGAATGGATGGGATTTGGCAGATTGTTGGGTTGGGCTAGTGAATTTACGTCATTGGGGCACCAGAGCAGCAAGTTCATCAGAGCACAATCTATTGAAGTACTTGTAAAACAGGCACAAGGAAGCAACATTGCGGCGATGTGACAGGGGCTGGATCTTGGTGGATAGTGAGGGATGTATTAAGTTGGTGACTCTTTTTTGGACGTTGTCTAAGAGGGAGAGCTTAGTGGATGATGCCCCAGCCCAGATGTGGCAACAATACTCCATGCATGGGCGGATGATGGCTTTGTAGAGATATAGGATAATGTCAGGTGTGAGAAGTTTACTAGCACGGTAGAGGGAGCTCACCTTCTTTGCAGCAGTCCTGGCATTCGAGTCGAGTGAGAGTGCTCTATCTAAGCTTTCAGAAACAGAGTCAAGCAGGGTACAGTCCTGGGTTGAAGGAGAACGGTATAAGAAATATAAGTAACTAACTCTGTGATGTAAGGTCAATTTAAAGCACATGTAGGCTTAGTCATCTGATTCTAACTTATGCTCTCTAGTCAAGGGGAGGGTGTTCCGAACATAAACTCCTAGCCCATGCATATGTTTGTCAGAGTCCTTACGGTAGAGTGGAAGGTAATCAGTCATGTCAAAGTGGTGAGAGGGAATTGAGGATTGAATGTTCGTTTCACTTCGAGCTAGGATATCTGAGGAGTTTGTCAAGAGAAAAGTTTCTACATTGTTAATGTTGGTTCTAAGTCCCCAGATATTTGTGAATGCGAGCCTAAAGAGCAGAGGCGAAGATGTTTTTTGCTGGGTGTCTGGTTTAGGTTTGTCTTTTTTATTTTGTAAATTCATGTTTGTTTTGAGTTAGAGTGAGGAGGGCAAAGTGGGTGTTTGTTTGGTGCCAATAAGCTCACACAACCTGTCTATTAGTCGTGACATGGTCCATGGCGGTGTGGTCCCGTAAAAGTCCACAGGGATAACTGTTGGGTCCCTTTCCATATGCGACATGGCACATACAGTTACCCACGATATTTTGCAACTGTTGATGAAGCAGCCGTTCTTAACGCTACCTAAGAGTTAGTCGGAAACAGCAGCCAGACAAGCTGTCTAACCTGTACCCTTAACCTGTCAGAACAAGAGCGACCCAAACTAGTCATGTAGGACTTAGTGACAAAAAACTTTCCCCAAGTTGCCCAGATAAAGAGAGAGAGAGACGGTGTTCATTGCCCTAGTCAGGAAACAAGGCCAACCACTAGGTGTCTTTAGAAGCGTTCCAGTGCTTGTACCTCTATGCCTGGCTAATAGACAGAGAAGGAGTGCAAAGGCCGGGCGATAGGCAGAACCCATCTACTCCTTAAGGAATTATAGGTTTGCAAACCGAATACTTTGTTCAAGATTACAACTCTAGGAAGGTTGTCGATCAAGACTACGGAGGCCTGCCTCCCTAACGGTTTGCTGCCAAGGCGTAAGTAGTTAGTAGCAAGGTTTTATTATCAGAGTTTTCCTTCTCTTAGGTGGATGACGTGACAAGGTCTATGGGTCCAACACTCCGAGAGAGGATAGCCTGCGCCCGTGTACTAGTCGGGTATTTACGAGCCCCCGCAGATAAAAAAATACATTTTTCATTCACATATGCACATATATATATATATATATATATATATATATATATATATACATGTATATATGTAGATGTTCAGTGTACACTTAACAGAGGGAACAGAAATTTGAAGATATGTTTCTCTGTCACAAGTTAGTACAGAAAAGTAATAGGTAGCCTGTAGGGTAGCAACTGAGAAAAACTAGTTAACTATTTATAAAATAAAGGCTACTGAGAAAATGGGTTAAAATTGAAACTCAAAATTTAATTAAAAAAACAGGGTAAATACAAGTAAATTTGATAACATGATTAGAAATTAGCATAAAATGGCAAATATATTTAAGATAGTAAAAAGAACAAACTCAACTGAAAACTTTGGGGAGTCTTTTTCATTTCGGCAGCCATGTGTCTGGCATTAATTGAAGTCGGGCTACTTTTCAAATGACCCTTTCAAGAAAATCATATCGTGTACATCTCTGAGGAAGGTGAAGGGAGGTGAGAGATTTTATATTGAGGGTGGTTTAAACTTTTTTTTTCTAACATGTTTGGCTATCCATTTTTCCATATATTTTTAACATTTATCTACAAGAACATCGAATTTTACAGCCAGTAGAGGGATACTAGTTTACTATTTATAAAATTGAACGCTACTGAGAAGATAAAGCGAATTGATACTCAAATTTAAAAAAGAAAAACAAATTTAAGAAAACACAGAGTAAATACAAGTAAATTTGGTAGTATGATTAGAAATTAGTAAAAATGCCAAATACATTTAAGATAGTTAAAAGAACAGAAAACCCAACTGAAAACTTTAGGGAGTCTTTTTCATTTTGGCATGTCATTAAAATGAGTTTCTTTTGAGTTTGGAAAAAACCCTGATGGAGCTAAATCGGGATTATATGGTGGATGAGGAAGCTATTCCCATCGAAATTCTCAGAGGACATCTTGCACAACCCTCGAAAGAATGCACTGAGGCATTACCATGATGAAACAGGACCCCATCATGAAGTTTCCCTTTCCGTTTTTAATCAAAGTGTCCTTTAGCTTCCTTAAAACCTTAGCATAGAAAACTCCTATTACTGTTCTTTGATTTTCAAGGTAATCTATCAGTATCACACCCTCTGAATCCCAGAAAACTGTGGCCATTACTTTTTGAGCCGACTTTTGAGATTTAAACTTGATGGATCCTGATGATTCATGTCGGAGCTATTGCTTTGACTGTTTTTTGGACTCAGGATCATAATGGTGAATCTAAGTTTCATCACCGGTGATAATTTTCGTCAGAAATTGTTCTTTATCTGCTTCAATTTTGTTCAATAATGTTAAGGAGAGATCACTTTTAATATTCTGTTGATCAAGCCGCAACACTTTTGGGACCCATCATGATGAAAGTTAGTCCAAAATTATCATGAAGAATTGAATTTGCCGACCCATAGGAAATGTCTATGGACATAGCTATCTTATTGACAGTTATTCGCCGATTTTCTTCAATTAAATTTTGAGCAGCTTCGATGTTTTCATCATTTTTTGAGGTTCCTGGTCTTCCCGAGTGAGAGTAATCTTCAAAGTTGTCTCTTCCTTCTTTGAATCGCTGAATCCACTTTTAGACTGTAATCCTTTTTGGAACACGAGCTCCATAAACGTTTTTCAAAGACTCAATGATCTGTGTTCCTTTCCATTCGCGTTTTACCCAAAATTTGATATTCGACCTTATCTCAAAATATCTGTTTTCCATGGTAGAAAAGTAGCTTCTCTTTTAGATGGGTTTGAACAATACAGAGGCGTGCATGGAACTGGTCACAGGTAACTCAATCCAAGGTAAACACCCAGTGAAGTGTTCTGATATGTTTTAATTTGTTCAAACTTGATAATTTTACTGCTATTAAAAAATTCTGCAAACTTTTTGACCCACTCCTATATAATTCTGCTTCTTATGCGTTTCAGTCACTTATCAGTACTTGCTTCTAGACATAATTATTGAGTTTTGTTCGCTTTCAATAATGTTTTGTTCATATTATCCGTCGCTCCGTTCTCTCTCTGCTTAATATTTTCAGCATGGATACAGGAGGTACTAACCCCTCAGTAGTAGGTCCTATTCCTTCCACTCGTAACACTGTCATGATATACGTAATAACTGTTCTTAGAGTACATTTTTAGATTTACACCGGGCGTTAGAACTATTCACCCTTAATCAATGTAAACACAAGCTCTTACGAGATTATTACATACACAAAATTACAAAAAATATGTTTTCTGATTGTATACAATACAAATCAAGCTGCCTGTTTTGCCAGCCAACATACATATAATTTTATCTATTACAGAAAAGGATTTTCAAAGACAAACGTAAGAGGGGCGTATATAATAAACAATACACAAAAAGGGTGCACGTTAAGAGACATACTTCCTAACGTAAAAGTCTCTATACACAATCAAAACAAACATGAATTGCCAGGGTCAACACAGAGAATGTGTGGGCATGTAAAAAAAATACAACTTAATTTGTATTGTCTGGTGACTATTCTACACAAGGAGGCTATGACTAGAGGTGAAAGTGTCATGCTAAAATGTCTGTCTATCTGTGTGGTCTCCGTCTAAACTGCCGCAGAAACGAGATCTAACGACAACAGCGTCAGTGGTTTAAAACCAGATAAGTAATGGAGAGCCAAACGAACATGTCTGCTGCCCTCAAAAGGCCAACTAAAACAGAGACCAGTCCTTGATTTCGAATCTTACACAACATATGTCCTAGTCTTTTTTGTACTTCAAAATTGAAGTAATTCTCACTCGTCACCAGTATAATTCAGGGGAGGTAACTTGAAATGGTTAAAAGGACATTACTCTGAATATACTGTTGTAAGAGAGTTCTCAAGAGTGTTGCCAAAAATATCCCCCCTCAGATCACAGGCTTATCCCGATCGATGGGTTCAGAGATAGGTAGATATAAGTAAACAATATATATGTTACTGTACATGGGTATAAATCTGTCCGAAACTTAAATTCTGTCAAACTTCCACTCTTTCCAAAATCTATTATATAAAGGAAAGTCGGAATGTGTGTTTGTTTTGAAATAAACTCAGAAATTACACAAGATACATTTACAAAACTTAAATATTATGATTCAGTGTCACCCCAGACTAGATCTGGTAAAAAAAAAATACCCCAAAATTCGTGCGCTCTAGGTTACCAGGAACCAAATTAGTACATTTTGGATCAGAAAAACAAAACAAAACTTTCTTGTATTCTTACTGGAAATTAGGTCAAACAGTCAGTCAGATAACGACCTTCTTCCCTCCTTTCTTTCTTTTTTTCTTTTTCGATTATATTAAATCAGCATGTTAATGAGATGCAACCGAAGAGAGGAGGTGTTAAAAAATAACGTGAAAGAAAGACCCCTTTTTAAAAAGTTTTTCTATTTCCTTAGCCAGGATCATCAGGCAACATCGGATAGCCTTGCTAGTCGCTAATAAAATATGTAATTTATTGAATAAATGGTGAAAATTCTATTAAAATTGTACAAATCTGTGATTTTTTGTAAACAAAACAAAACAATTTGTTAATTGTTTTGTTCACAAAGAGTAGTCGACTCGACTCGTGAGAAGGGAACACAAGTCGACTATTCTTTGTAACCAAACCAATGTGTTAATTGTTTTGAATCGCATCATGAATAAGGAGGAGGGGTTCCTAGCGCTGGTACCAGAAGGAAGGTGAAAACTTTCATCTTGAACATTGATAATAAAAATGCAAAGTTATTAGCCTATCGTAAGCAAGTATTAAATGTTTACAAAATCGATCAGTACTTGCCGAAACAAACTTGTTTGTTTCAGCTTTAGTAGACACTGGGTGTTCCTGCCTTCTATACACAAAAGGATCAATCGCTATATCATCTAATATATGAAATAATGTTGGCTAGATTTTCAATGTTGGACTTAAATAGCATTTAATCTGAAAAATCAAACTTTCAGTTGTTATTGTGGTACTACATTACTTACAATAGACTAACGTACTTCGCTACAATTTATAAAAAAATAATTAATCTGATCTAGCAGTTTTCTTATATGTAGAGATTCTTAAATAGTCACCTTAACAGAAAACCTGCTAAGAGGAATAGTTTTTAATCTTTTAGCAAGAGTTCTCGTCCCTTACTTGCTTTTTTTTTAATTCAAGCTTTACTAACAGTTACGTTTTCTCATTTAAAAAAAAATAATCTTAGCTATTTAAGCTAAAATTGAAACTGTTTTTGACATATAAGAAAGAAGAAAGGCGTAAGTAAGAAAATAGAATGAATAACTCAATAATCCATTAGTGTCTAAATTACAAATTAACTTTTGCTTTTGTTTATAAAAAAAGAATGAGAAAACGTAACAGAGCATTTATAAGTAAACAATGGTACGCTAAATTCCAGTGACTAATTCTTTATTCATTTTTTCTTTTTGAAATTCAAATCAATTCAGTGCAACTTGACGATTGTTTCGTGTATAGACAAACAACCGGGGATAAACATCTAATTTCCAGGATCTTTCATCCATGCAGCTCACCAGAAGACCAAGGATCGCTTCCAGTAGAAAATCCATGGGCGAAAATACACATACAACATTTGACATGCATCTTACATGGAACCCGTTTTTTTTTAAAACAGCAAGGATTTTTTTCGTAATACAGTCGGCCATATTGTATTTATCATACATAGTTGTGAAAAGTAAGTATAACATTACTAACAAGGCTCGTCGGATTATCTAAGATTTAATGAAATATATTAAGAAAATTGTTTTTAAGCATCAAAAAACTATTATAAAATATCGCTTAGTTACGATAAAACATAAAGATATTTCAAACACAGAGATACAAAAGTTGGGTACTTAATTCGTGCTTAAATAAATCATTAAAGTTGTTACTTAATAAAGTCATACGGTGTTTATAATCTTATGTTGCACCATTTAATACTCAATGAAGTGTATTAATAATAAAATTAAAAAAATAAGTTACAAAATCAAGTTTATAAGATAAACAAGATCTAAGATAAAAAAGAGAAAAACCCGTAAATACGAGTATATTCTCAACTAGGGAAGTAACTACGCCACTCGAACTTGAGAGTTATCTCCCTTGTTACAATTAAAAATTGAGCGTAGAAGAAGCATATTTCATTGATTTTTTTAACGAAACTAAAAAAATCAATGAAATATTCTTTCTTTATAAAATATTACCAATGAGTATATAAGAATAAATGGATGAAAGATCCTGGAAATTAGATGTTTATCCTCGGTTGTTTGTCTATGCACGAAACAATCGTCAAGTTGTACTGAATTGATTTGAATTTCAGAAAAGAAGAATGAATAAAGAATTAGTCACTGGAATTTAGCGTACTATTGTTCTCTTATATATATATATATATATATATATATATATATATATATATATATATATATATATGAGAGAGAGAGAGAGAGAGAGAGAGAGAGAGAGAGAGAGAGAGAGAGAGAGAGAGAGAGAGAGAGAGAATATTAGGCTATATTCCAGTGATAAAGATTTTATTCATTTTACTGATCATTTTCTCAAAACAAAAACTTCGGTACATTTTTACAGACCGTTTCGTTCACAGAAGAATGTATGTCAATCCCGGATCTTTCATCTATGGACTCCTCAGAAACCAAAAAGTTCTCCTTTAGAAAAATACATCGCAAGGCAGCAAACAGAAATCACACAAAAAAACTCACATTGATTACATTTTCTCTCGAAATCGCTACCCAGAAAGGGCAGACATCTTGTTTTACAAAATAAAGCCATGAAAAAATATTGTCCAGGAGAAACAAGCAGCTAACTTTCATGTATGACACAAGGTTGAAATGCAACAGCATTATATATTTTGAAAATATGTTCGGCATGAGTGCAACATATTTGGGAACGAAAGTATTGATCTAAACAGTTGAAACGGATATCTTACATTTGCTTAGATGCGACCTCACATTTCTAAAAGAAGCCTTGTCCATCGCTCCATCAATCTATCAAGCATCAGTTTTAAATATTATTGTCATTCTAAACGTAAAGATTGAATGGGCGCATGTTATTTTAGTTGCGTCCAAACATCTCTATAAACGGCTTTTTTGTCGATATATATATATATATATATATATATATATGGGAAGAGAAGGATGAAGGTAATCCGACGTGATGGTAAAATGAAAAAGGAAAACCAAAAACTGGATGTTTTTTATGTGTACATCAACGTTTCGTCTTTATTTATAAGACTTCATCAGGATGATGATATAGGGAAAAGATATCATGCAAGCACAGATACATGTAGGGTAGACATGTTGGGATTTTATTTTATTTTTCTTCCCAACATGTCTACCCTACATGTATCTGTGCTTGCATGATATCTTTTCCCTATATCATCATCCTGATGAAGTCTTATAAATAAAGACGAAACGTTGATGTACACATAAAAAACATCCAGTTTTTGGTTTTCCTTTTTCATTTTACCATATATATATATATATATACACTTATGTTTTAAATAGTATAGTCGTTGGTCTGTCACGCTTAAGTTTTAAATAGCATTTTTATCAGTCTGCCACACTTCAGTTTTAAATAAAATATTCGTTGGTCTGTCACACTTAAGTTTAAAATAGCATTTTTGTCGGTCCATCACAATTAAGTTTGAAATAGGATATTTGTTGGGCTGTCATACTTAAGTTTAAAATAGTATTTTTATTGGTCTGTCACGCTTAAGTTTGAAATAAGATATTAATTGTCACACTTAAGTTTGAAATAAAATATTCATTGACACGTTTAAGTTTGAAATTGAATATTTGTTGGTCTGTCACGCTTAAGTTTGAAATAGCATTTTCATCGTTAAACGCGTAGTTTGAATGGACGCATCTTAAGAATATCCGTTCCTGTTCGTTTTTTAGAGGACAGCTTTTTTTGTGAGTTAATGCGTCAGGGATTGTCCCCTTTTCTCTTTCATCACAATTTTTTTTTTTTTAGAATTTCCTGTTTCTACAGGAAAGGGGTCACTCCTTAAGTTGGGAAGGAAGAAGGGAGTTAGAATTTCTTTTTGTTATCAACAGTGGGTTTATTGATTCTGTTTATTGAGTTGAGCGACATAGACTAGGTTAAAAAACAAAAGGCAGTCAAATATTTCTAAAAACAAGAAAAGGGGACAAAAAAGGGGGCATGAGTGGTATAATGGATACCGACACAGACAATGGAATCAACAAAGGTAACTCTATTCAAAATTTCCTGTTCCAAAACTCCCAGAATGCTATGCCATCCCGTGGTTCCCATGCATATCACATTTGAACCTAATTGTGACAGCTAACCCTGGTCTTGACCTCCTTCTGAACAGGGATGAGAGTGGCACAAGTTCTCCATAATGCAATGTTATTTTTTTTAGTAATGTACACAAATGTTCGGTCGGTTTGAACAAGTACCATAAAAGAATTCTACAGGTTTGCTATCAGAGCATTCATTTCATATTCATTCCTGTAAAAGTCTTTTCATGAATAAAGATGAAATATTAGTCATGCACATGAATTTGATTTGAGTTGTTTTTAAATCTATGCAGTTACTCACTTTTTTTCTCAGTATTTTGTCAAATTTATTTTTCCATATATCGAGAGAGATATGGATAGATAATATATGCTTGAAAAAAATGTGACCCGTTGGTTCATCCATTGAGCTTCGGTTAGATTATTTGAATCAGAAAAAGGTGAGTTGCAAAGTCAGATAAATCCGAAATTAGTCTTTCTATTCGCTATATCTCCATCGCCCTTTCTTTCTCGCCTTATCTTTATCTCTCTTTATCTCTCTGGCTATAGGGTTAAATAGTATTACTACTCCATTGATATTCCATATTGTTTATAATGAACTATTCCAATCTTCTTTGTCCTTTCTTTATTATCTGAGGCTCTTATTAAATGGAGAGAGAGAAGCGAAAGTGGTAGATATTATATAGAATAAGAGTGGGTGTGTATGGGGGGGGGGGTCAAACAACATGTAGTAAGAGAGGGTGAAAGTGATATACAGAAATTTAGTAAGAGATGGGGTACTTGATAAGCTAATTGTAAATTACAGTTAATTAGAACAATTAAGATAGAAGTTTATTCAAATATAACTCAATCCAAAAACTGAAGAATATTTTAACATGTATTTTGTGTGATTAAAATATATAATAAAAAAGCTTTAGGGAAACAGACGTTGATTAACTCAGATTTAGTATCTGATTAACTCAGATTTAGTAGCTTCTTTAGACTATATATATATATATATATATATATATATATATAAAGAAAGATGAAAGAAGAGGGATAAACATGTACGAATGACAAATTTATTTCAACTTCGATTGTTCAATGCAAGGTGTACTCGGTAAAAACATGTTTATTATTATTTCCTTAAGTCAAGGCTTTTCAAAGATTAAAACCTTATCATCAGGGAATTACATAGATAGATAAGTTGGCAGTGGAAAAGCCAAAATTCAAAATTTGAAAAAATATTAAGTAATGGAGAGTGAGAATGTGCATGTAAAAGGATATGGGGTCTGTCCAGTTGGTAAATGTCCGTTGATGAAGTGTCCAGTGAAAGGAGATTTAAAGTTAGAAAAGAAGCGTTTTTGTGAAGGCAGCATTGAAAAAGTTCAAGAATGAAGTAAATCATTAAAAAGATGTTAAGTTCAATCGTAGGTGGAACGCACTTATTCGGAAGTAATTTTGAGAATTCGGTCCATTTTAAAATACTTCCGTTGACCGAGAATGAGGGTAATTTTTCAGAAGTTGAATTTGTCATTCGTACATGGTTATCCCTCTTCTTTCATCTTTCTTTATAATTGCTCTATCTCGTATATTAAGCTTAAACCATTTCACTATATATATATATATATATATATATATATATATATATATATATATATATATATATATATATATATATATATATATATATAAGTAAGTTTGTAATCCGAGGCAGAAGCAATGTGAAATAGGTACCGGAAGGTGAAACAATTGAACAAAAATAAATGAGAAGAGAAAATGAGGATAGAATCTCAAATCAATTTATTAATATTTCAACAGATTAAATACCAGAGCAGTAAATAGAAAAAGTTTAAAGTTTACTGTCAAGCAATTTAAAAGTTCCGGAAAAAGGTAAACTTTAATTTTCGAGGGTGGTACCCCTCATTATCAAAAGAGATCAAAAATATGACCGAGTGGTCGAAAAAAAAAATAAATAAAAATAAAATAAAAATATATATATATATATATATATATATATATATATATATATATATATATATATATATATATACTTCAAGTTAATTCAGGCGAGCTCAGCTGGGTTAGATTATTAGTGACGGTTTGAAAGGTCGTTTCAAATTTCGGGAGCAAGAGTTTTTTGGAGGAGGGGCCTGGATTTTTGTCACCATTTTTTCAAGTGAGTTTTTTTCATGTATTTTGGCTTGCCGTTATTTTTGACAAGACTTCTTAAACTTTTTCCTTTTTCCTGTCTTCTGTTTTTGGGATAAAATGTTTTCCTATTACCATTAAATGAACTATTGCTCTGATGATCAGCAAACTTAAACTAAAAAATATATATTTTCTTGATTTTGCTGTGAAACGCACGTAAGAAAAAGTATAAATTTTGGAAAAAACAAATAAAAAATTTTGTTTTGTGAGACAAAGAAGTAATATAGGCATTCACTGAAATATGAAAATAAAGAAATTAAAACAATGAATAAAAATTATGGTTTTGGATTGATTTGTCCTATGATCATTGGAATGCAACTATGAATTATATATGCTCTGAAACTGGTAATAAAAGCTCATTGAGATTGCGATTTGAAACATTTTCGGATATTATAAGGAGTATACACTTAAATATATATTTTTTATTAGAACTTTGTATATATATATATACATATATATACATATGTATATATATATGTATATATATATGAATATATATATGCATATATGTATGTATATATATATGTATGTATATATATGCATATATATGTATATATATACATATATATGCATATATATATGTATATATATACATATATATACATATGTATATATATGTATATATATGCATATATATGCATATATGTATGTATACATATATGTATGTATATATATGCATATATATGTATATATATATGTATATATACATATATAAATATATTTCTATTTATATTTGAATTTTTTATGTTCAAATATAAATTTTATAACATAAAGGAATTGTTATAGCTCAATAGTGTAAGGCAAGAGCTATGTTATATACAATCTTTTTTATTTGATTTTATATCATATCCAATGTTATGACAGACAGATTCCCATAATTAACAGAATTTATTTTCTTATTTAGCATACCATTGTTTCGGCATACACTCAGATATATGTAAATGCTCCTATGCATTTATTTCTTGGTGTGGCTTCCCTCAGTGTTAATTCTATAAAAAAACCCAATTAAAAACAAGATAAATAAAGTCCATAAATTACAGTCAGTATTCATTATCACTTAGAACTGAATTTAACTTAGTACTATATTCACTGCGCCTCTTGCGGATAGTTTTATTATGCATTTTGGGAGCCTTAAACCTATTCTTGTTTTTTCCATGTGTAGTCTTACTACTTATCACTATATATCAGTACTTTTATCTATCTCTCTCAGTCTCTCACTATATATATATATATATATAATTATTTTAATAAATATTTTTTTTAATATCTAGAGACATATACATTTGTCAGTATGGATGATGTAACCATACCGCTGGTCGGACGATTCGAACCCTGGATCTGAGTATTTCGAACCCTAGCTTCTTATTTAAATACTGTACATTACTGTGTCCGCTGGAGATTCCCAGGTTTCGTCTGTCTGGTCATCCTGGAATTAGGAAACAATTCCGGCAGAGTTGTTAGTTTCGTTTAGCATAAGTAGAGCTTGATCTGGAGTATTTCAACCTGGAATGTTTTCCTAATGCCAGGATGACATGACAGACGAAATATAGGTACCTCCAACGGAAATAGTATTTAAATATACTTATAAATATTAGCTTTTGTATCATCAGGACGGGTAAAATTAATTCCCCCAACAGAACAGTTTTACACCACTTTTATGTGCCCATACGAAGATTAAAATCAAGATATAATGATACTAAACCTTATGTCTAGAATCCTTATTCCAATTTTGATCCAAATCTATTACATGATTTTGATTTGAGAATATTTTAAGATTTAAGACTTAAGCTTAAAGGGTTTTAAGAAGGAATTGAAATTCAGGGAATCTTGCTTAATTAGTGTCTAATAACTATGAATTAAATTTAATGCAAATCTGAGATATTTGAATTTTCAAATGGGAGGTTTTTCCCATATTATGCCCCTCTAAAAATCCTTTAAAATACTCCCAAAGTTTATAAGTTTAGGAGTGTATCATGTATATACCAATATATAAACATACACACAAACTTATATATATATATATATATATATATATATATATATATATATATATATATATATATATATACACATATATATATATATATATATATATATATATATATATATATATTGTGTTGCAGCTCATGAGAACATATCAAACATGATACCATCGGTTTCGACTGTTACGGTTTAAGAAGACGAAACATAATGTAACGTAAGCAACCTACCGCTAGCTCTCGTAAGCCATGTTTAAGATTTTCGAAACCTATGATATCATATTTGATATGTTCTGATCTTTCGTAACACAATTAATAAATAAATATTATGCTCTTATTATTTAATAATTGAGCACTCAATTGGATTTCTTTCTATTAAACCAATTATATATATATATATATATATATATATATATATATATATATATATATATATATATATATATATATAAAGTATAAAGGTATACTCAATAAAGAATAAAAGGGAAATACCAGTAGAGTGCTCAATTAAATTAAATTAAGAGCGTAATATTTTTATTTTTAAATACAGATTTTAATCAGACATGGACCAGTGGTTTCTGACAAGAAACGGGTTGAATTCCCGATTCCGTCTTCTTCAGCATAGTCTGAAATAGTAAAATTTCAGACTATGCTGAAGAACACGGAAATAGTAAAATTTCAGACTATGCTGAAGAACACGGAATCGGGAATTCAACCCGTTTCTTGTCAGAAACCACTGGTCCATGTCTGATTAAAATCTGTATTTAAAAATATATATATATATATATATATATATATATATATATATATATATATATATATATATAGGCAAACATTATTAAATAACACAGAGTGTTTTTGCTTGATAACACCTTTTTTTATTTTTGAAATTTTCAGAATGATTCATTTAGTGTTTCGGTCAAATTGGTATATGTAAGTTCCATGGGTTCTTTTTCCATTTTCTTTCCTTTTTTGCAAGAACTTTCGATTTGATTCGTCAAATCATCTTCAAGCGGTGTTAGTCTTAGTATCTTTAAAAATATGTCTTTACTGTTGACTTTTTTTTTAATATAGCAGCTAGTAATTTACAACTTAAAAAAGAGCGTCTAGAATATTGAGATGTTAGATGCGAGCGTGCAAGATGCAAACGTATAATTGCTTAATGGTTAAGAATTTGGTAACGTTAATTACTATGCTAGACACTTTAAAATGTTGTGACTAGTTTCGTAATTCACATTATTGATTGTGGGATGTTTAGTTTTTTTGATAAGCCTTTTTTTTATCTTTTCAATTTTATGAATGATCCATTTTTTATTTTTCATTTTTTTATGGAAATCGCTCCAGACAAGGCATGAAGCCACTTGATGTAAGGGGCTAAAAAAATACTACTTCAAGGTAAAAAAAATAGCCAACGATAAGCTTTAGATGGATAGATTCCGACCGAGAAAACAGCAATTCTTCCCCCTTTGTCAGAAACATCGCTCATGAAATGTGAGGACTAAAAGAACAAAATAAGGGAAACAAGAGTTACGAGGCTGCCGAAAGTAAACCCAAGGTCCACTTTCTACTCTCCTTAATGTGTTTAAGTTACGCCTGAAGATGATTTGATGAACCAAATCGAAAGTACCCACGAAAAGGAAAGAAAATAGAACAAGGAACCCACGAAACTTACATACACGCATTTGACCGAAACACTAAATGGACTATTCAAAAAATTTAAAAAATAAGAAAATTCTTATCAAGCAAAAACATTCCGTGTTATTTAATAATGTTTGCCTAAATGAAAATATGCTGCCTAAATCAACACACACACACACTATATATATATATATATATATATATATATATATATATATATATATATATATATATATATATACTTCAACTAATTTTATATTTTATTCAAGCAAAAATGATTTTTTTAAACCGGCACTTTATAACTTATCCTATTTCAGCAGTTTGATTTCGAAGTTGATATATAGTTTGTTATCCAGACTTCTGCATCTTTTTACTTCAAACCTTTTTATTTGTCATTGGATGGTGATGGTGGTGATGGTGGTGATGGTGGTGAGGATGGTGGTGATGGTGGTGATGGTGGTGATGGTGGTGATGATGGTGGTGATGGTGGTGATGATGGTGATGGTGGTGATGGTGGTGATGGTGGTGGTGATGGTGGTGATGGTGGTGATGGTGGTGATGGTGGTGATGATGGTGATGATGGTGATGATGGTGGTGATGGTGGTGATGGTGGTGATGATGGTGATGGTGGTGATGGTGGTGATGATGGTGGTGATGGTGGTGATGGTGGTGATGGTGGTGATGGTGGTGATGATGGTGATGATGGTGGTGATGGTGGTGATGGTGGTGATGATGGTGGTGATGGTGGTGATGATGGTGGTGATGGTGGTGAGGATCTTTTGACCTAGCATAACAAAATGAGGCCATGAAGTTAATTCCGAGCACTCGCATGATATAACCATTTCCAAAGACACCTGAAGATAACATTAGCGGCAAATCTTTAAGGATAGAATCCCTCTTACTGATAACAAAAATTAACCCCAATGATAAGAGTGAAACAGAAATGAATGAGGGTGAGCTTTTGCTGAATCCAGTCAGTAATTATGAAGGGCCTCGAATAATCTCTCACTATAAATAAAGTAACATTTGTGTTTATATATATATATATATATATATATATATATATATATATATATATATATATATATATATATATATATATATATATATATATATTAGTTGCATTCCAATGACCACAGGAAAAATCAATCCAAAATCAAAATTTTCATATTCAATTTCGTATTTCGGCAAATACCTGTACTACTTATTTATTCTTTCGACAAAGAAAAACTCTTTTTAAAAAAAATTTTTTCCTTTATTTTACTTATTTTTTCCAAAATGAAAACATTTTTATATGCATTTCACAGCAAGGTAAAGAGAAAATATATAGACTTTAGTTTGGAAAAAGTTTAAGAAGAAGACTTGACAAAATAAATGACAAGCCGAAATACATGAGTGAAACTCACATGAAGAATGGTGACAAAATCCAAGAACCCCTGCCCAACAAAAAAAAAAGAAACAACACCTGAGATTTCAGATTTTCCAATTTCCGTTTTCCTGTTTTTGGAATAATATATTTACTATTACTTGTAAATTAACTCCTTGCTCTGATGATCAGCAAAGTTAAACTAAAGTCTATATATTTTCTTATGACCTTGTTGTGAAACGTGTGTAAAATATGATAAATTTGATAGATAGATTAAATAAATAAAAAAATAACAGTAAATGTTATATCACTTTCGGGGAATAATGTAATTGGATAGATGGGCACAAATGTCAAGGTTATAACATGAGATCTAACGGAATAAAAAAACTAGCAGTATAATGAATTGATAAAAACATATACATTATAATATTGAAATATAATTAAAAATTAAATAAGGGATAAAGAACAAAAATCTGCATATCACATTAAATTAGAATTAAATACTATTACGACCGTGACAGTGGGGTTTATACACATAGGAAGTTAAACCCGAAAATGTTTTAAATAAATAAACAATCGTAGTAAATGGAAAATGATACGAAAAAAAAATCCTATTTTCCTTATAAGATAAAAAATATTGTGAATTTAGTATATGTAAAACAAAATTAGTATTAAATAAAAAAAAATTGCATAAATATAATATTTTAATACAATTAAAAAAAACATCGAGGAATATCTAATTCAATTACCCACGGCGAAAACAAAATATATAATAGAAGGGGTCAGTGCTCAGTATGATACCTAATTTTATTAATTATAGAAAAAGTGTTTATAATTAAATATAAAAATATTTTCTAAAAATATTTTTAAATACTACTGATAATCTTCAAGATATTGTAGATGTACTTAGTTATTAATGAGCTAGAAAATAGATAAGTCTGCGTACTTCCGGTGATCCGGGTAAAACGGAAGTCACCTAAATTTACGGTTATAAAGATATCATGTAACAAAGAAAATAAAATAAAGGATGACAAAAATACCCGAAGAAAAAAGGAAATAACTGGGTGAAACAACAAAGACATTTTTTAATGCAGGAATATTTAAATTAATAATTATAGTGGATGATGAATGATAAGAAATGCAAATGGATAAAAGGATAAGATACATATATGTTATCACATTTCCTAGTTTTTCATGTTTTTTTGCGTTTTTGCTTTGTTTTGTAAAATTATCACTGAAGATAGTCACACCAAGAAATAAATGCACAGGAGCATTTTAGAAATATATTGGTATTTGTCGAAACAATTGTATGCTGAATAAAAAATAAATTTCATGAAATGACGTGAATCTGTCTTTTATAACATTGAAATGGCATAAAATTACATAAAAATATTGAATATATATATATATATATATATATTATAATATAAAATGAAATAATAAAATAAGGTGTCAATCAAATTTTATTAAAATTCAAAGTTCAAGCAAAGTATCTTAACGTCCTTAGCTCGTGAGTTTTCAAAGATAAATCTTCTCCTCAGAGGGCCATTACCATAGTGACATCACTACAGATAATACAATTACACTTTGAAAATATTTAAAAATATATACAAAAACACATAAAAATATATAACATCAAATATATCAACCAAAAAACATACTTTTTTGTTGAATCTATACAATCCATCCAAGTCATAGAGTTTAAAAGACATAATCAGGAAATATATATGATTTGTAATGTTCAGATCAATTTCTGGGAATTTTGAGTGAGTTTATTGAACTTTTTATTTGATTTGATTTATTTATCGGACTAACATAAACATTGGATACTGTTCACTTCATCGATTGCCGGCACATCTCACGACTGGACTACTTTTTCAATTCTTTCAATTTCTAGTTTTTGAACTTTCACTCATTACCTGGATTAATTTCCAGTCAGCTTTCTGGACTTCTGGATATATTTCCTGATTATGTCTTTTAAACTCTATGATCTATTATAAAATGAACTTACAACCAATATTTTTCAAAAGTGCTCAATACTAGGTAGAGCTTAATAAATATTTATTATGTAAACATTTGTGTGGCTTACACAACTATACTTGCGTTTCGATGAGATCACCTCTTCGGAGCTAAAAATGATCATGGAAATAAATTCAGACAATGCGTAGATAAGAAAAACAGACCAAAAATCAAAACAAAACAAAAGCAACGACTGAAACAACACAGCATTAATTTTATAATCATATTTGGCTCTGAAGCGGTAGTCTCACTGAAACGCGACTGTAGTTGGTTAGGCCACATAAATGTTTACATTATATATATATATATATATATATATATATATATATATATATATATATATATATAGAGAGAGAGAGAGAGAGAGAGAGAGAGAGAGAGGGAGAAAGAGAGAGAGAAAGACAGACAAAAAGAGAGAGATAAGTAAAATGCATAGACTTAGGTAGTATACAAATGAACAAACATTAACCCCACCTTAGAGTTATCAAGGAGTTAAAGTTAAATTTAGATTGTTATACACTCAGAAATATTGCAGGTATCAAATCAATTCAGTGGTGGAACACTTAGATCAATAAGAGCTATTATATTGCAATTTAGAAATTAACAAAATTATTACATATTATTTATATATGGTTCAATAATTTAACATCAACAACAGTTAAGGTGTACGATCGTTTCTGAGACAAACGGTCTTTATTAATTTCAAGTTAAATAAGAAGTCAAAGTAAACCTAAATAATTTTTCAAAAAGTTTAAACAACAATTGTAACAAGAACCTGCAGATAAAACAAACAACATCTATACAAATATAGAGCCATTATGCATAGGGAACTAAACAAGAATTATAAGACTATCTAAGTTGAAACCATTCACAACATTAATTTAGAAGCAAAGGGCTTGTTCTCTAAGCTTAAGATAGATAAATACATAAAAATTATAGTTCCGGGTACCCCAAGATTTACTTTTAAGAACCACAAGCCTGACTTTAACAATAACCTCTTTCATTAGAATAATTTGTCTTTCTAGTTCTGACATAGGTTTGGTTAGTAAAAATATACTTGATAGAATAATCCCCACAATTAGAGAGAAAATTAAATACAATCTTTGGGTTTCCTCAAATCAAGTAACTGATTGGTTTATGAATTTAAAATTTAAACATAATATCAGCTTCTTAGCTTTTGACATAGACTCTTATTGCCAGTCCATTTCATCAATTTTATTAAATAAAGCCCTACTTATGGCTAGAAATGCCTCCGACATAACTCCAATTGAGGTAGATTTAATAATATTAGCCAGAAAACCCGTAGTACATTTTGGTAGTAAATATTGGACGAGGAAGGATACTCTCAACCATTTCAATATTTTCATAGGATCCACAGATTCTCCAAAGTTACAGATTTGGTAGGATTATATTTACTTAATGAGATTTATGAGCACTTCAAGCGCGACATTGAATTGGAGAGTGGACTTTATAGAGATGACGCCCTATTTGCCATTAGATCAACTAATAGAATATCCGAAGAGAAAAAATAGAAAGAAAATTACAATTGACATTAATTTCCTAGATTTAACACTTCACTGATTGGCCAACACATTTGAGCCCTACTGTAAGCCTAATCAAACATTATTTTATGTCCATAAGGATTCTAACCGTCATAGATCTACTATTATAAATTCAATTGTACTTGATGTTGCTGGGAGAATCTCCAGAATTTCATCCAACAATATTGTTTTTATTAATTTAATTTGATTTTTTATTTATTTATTTGTTTATAATATATGGTTGTATATTTATTCATTTATTTTTGTTTTTTAATTTAATTATTGAAGACGTTTAATACATTAGTATCGATGTCTAAGGCTATTTTATTAATGTTAGGTTATTTCGTTTTTATATATAGTGCTTCTATGATTTTTAATCGGCGAGTACAGTTATTTTTGTGCATGATTTTAGTGTTAGCTTTTAATATTTTTCTGATCTCGGCTGACTAGAGTTTTGTTTTGTGAAATGCTATGACATTGAATTGTACTGGTGTCGGATAGGTGGCATATAAGACGTCTTGTTATCTTGTCTGATTTTCCATGTTTGACCTAAATAACAATGCATCTGACAAAACGATATTTGATTCTGACTAGAAAATATTTCCTTTTTATTCTTGCAGCATGTTCTTTACACTAAAAAAGTGTAATTCGTTCTAGTTTCTTCCCGGAAATAATTATTCTCACAAGATTATCACAACGGAGACCATTTTAAATAATGACCTAAAGTTTCCTTTTACCTGTCTGTCAATATGGCACAAACATTAATTAAATGGGTTTGAACATTTTATATCATTAATACTATATTTAAACATTAAAGGAAAAGGCATGAAAAAAAAAGAATGATATCATCCTGCTGAAAGGGAAAATCAATAGCTTAAAATATAAATTACATTTTTCTGTCACTGTATTGATTATCACATGGTACTTGAGTACATTTCTAGATGAATTTCAAAGATTCAAGCAAGGAAAACCATCAATATTGAACGTGCTATCTTTTGGGTGAATAATGCACTTTTCTTGATTCAAGTGTTTCTTAATATCACCAACATTGGAAAGAAGAAACTTGGAGTACGATTTAGTCTGTCCTCTCTACGTTTGACAAGATTAGATTTTCTGAATATGTATTGATTGGGTGGTATTTTTGTTAAAAATAAGCATTCTAATAAATATCAAAATTAAAAAAAAATCCTAATTAATAGAAGATTAGGATCTGTGTGTTGCGTTTCAACCATGTATTATACATGCAGAAAACTAAGTTGCCGTCATTATGACAAAACCACATGAAAGTTTGTAATCATACCTGGTGTGTTAGCTGCTTGCTTCTGTATGCACCCTTTCCATTGCCCTTCCAGATTGGAGAAACGCCTTCTGCAAATAAGTTCTTTTATACCCTGTAAAAAAGAACTAACTCAAGAAAATAATGTTTGAAGACAGAATAGGTTTATTCTACTTGATCTTCATTCAAAATCACTGACCAGCGAAGCTGGGGGTGAGATCGATAATCACTGTAAATTTAGTATGTGATACTTATGAATTTCCTCACACTGAATTGACTTTTTAACTTCAATAATTTATTGGGGTTACTTTTTTTTTCTAATACATAGAGTTAAAAATCAAATAACGACAGAGCGGTCAACTATTGGTTTATTTAACCACATGATCACCGATTTAGATGTCCTGACTCAGAAGTCCACTTCCTCTTTTCTCTCTTTTAGGTCTGACGGTTGAGGTACTAACATGTTTGTTAAAATTCTTTCTTTTCTCCTTTCTCGGTTTAATTACAAAAGTGACCAGGCCAGTTCTTTGACATGCAATAATGACTTTTCAATTTCAATAATTTATTGCGGTTGCGTTTTTCCTAATATTTGGAGTCTCAAATAACGTGACGACAAGGCAGTCAATCATTGATTAATTTAGCCATATGATCACTGATATAAAAGTCATGACACAAAAGTCCACTTCCTCTTTTCTCTTGTTTAGGTCTGACCATTGAAGTGGTAACATTTTTGTCCAATCTCTCTCTTTTCCCCCCTTTTTAATTAAATTACCGAATCAAAAACATTTGTTTATCCACTTCTATTTCGACCAGGCCAGTTCTGTGACATACGGCCAGTCTCCTCACCACCAAACCAGTTCTGTTAATAAAAAACGATACAACTTTGCAATGGAAATGGTTCTTCAGCAAAGTAAGTGTATGTATATATATATAAATCGCTCCAGACAAGACATGAAGTCACTTGATGTAAAGAGCTAATGAAAACGAAATATTATTATCGCCAAGATAGAAGATGCTTATTGGCTTTTGTCTTGAAAAAAACAAAACAAGTATATAGGTAGGAGGAAAACAGTTAGCAAGAAGAGAGTTCCACAAGCCTATAGTTCTGGGAAATAAGCTACTGGAATAAGAAGCTGTATTACAATAAGGTATCAAAATAGCGAGACCACTAGACCAATGAGTCAAACGAGCTGGAGCAAAAGAAGCAGGTAATAAATCAAACGATTCTGAAGAACACATGCCATAATAGTATTTATAGAAAAGACTGAGACTAACATCACGTCTGTGATAGAAGGAGGTGCAGAGAAGAAGAAAGGGCGAGAACAACCAAATTACAGATACGCTTCTGAACCTCATCAAAAACCCTCAAATGGGACAGAGATTCACCAGCCCGACGACAGTACTCCATACATGGTCTGATAGTAGATTTGTAGAGATAAAGAATAGCCTCAGGTGTGAGAAAGTGTTTGGAGCGATAGAGAGAACCAACTTTAGGAGAAGCAGAAAGAGCAATGGATCTTATGTATGAACTCCAAGAAAGATTTGATGAGAAAGAAAGACCAAGAAGTTTCAGAGTCGATTTGTCCTCAAGGGCAGAGCCATCCATAAGAATCTCGGAAAGAATTGAAAAATATTGGAAATTGCACACTGATGGAAAGCTGGAACTCATCGCACACTAACATTTCAGCCTGTAGGAATGCAATGGTTTATACAGACAAGGATGCAGGCGCAGTCTTATCAATTATAAAGACGATAAGAGACAGCTATTTAGGAGGCAGTAGACACGGGGGGGGGGGGCAAACGTATACATTTCAATATCTCCATTTTCTTTTTTCTTCATCTCTTTTCCTCTGCTTTTTCAATTTATCTAATACACACATGTTCGCATTTCACTACGAGACTTCACAGTTCAATTCCTACTCATCAATACTGGTTTGGATAAGAAGTCAAAGTTCATCTCATTATAATGGAGATTTGGTACATTAGTAGACGATCCGTGACTCTTCAAAATAAAAAAAATCATAAAGGATGTCTCCACTCCATCTCTCTGGTTTGATGGATGACACCGTCATTTTGTGACGTCACCCACTGTGCACTGTTATCACCATCTTTCTTTTTTAATGAATGACCTCACTTTTTAGTTTAGTGACATTATTCTTGTGCATGGTTATTCACCATCTCTCTGTTTTAATGGATGACAAGATCTGGCCAAAAGCAAAAGGTAGTATCTGTTCTGATACCACACTACATCTTTTCTGTCCTCGGTCAGTGAAAGAGAAATCCTTATAGACTGAGACAATTTTTATTTTTGTTCCAATCCAGAGTGCCTCTTATTGGGGAGATGAAGTTTCCCTACATTAAAAACAGACCTTGTGTCTAACTCTGCTCTCGTGGGGAGACAAGTAAATAAACAAGATCTACAGAGTTTTTAGAAGTATACTAGACCCCCAGGGGTCTAGACAGTTCGTCTTGTAGACGACCCGTGACCCTTTGGGTCACGGATCATCTAGATCAAATACAGTTTCCGAAAGACATTTAAATTAATACCAGGTTTGTCTTATCCAAAAGTCTAGTCTAGGAGGAAGAATTATTAGTGATCATAAGGTTCCACGTTTTAAACTTGCTATAATAAATAATGAGTTTTATTTTTTATTAGTGTCGATGACTAATGTATTTCCGACAACAAAATATATACATAGGTTTGACCACTACAACTCTATCGAGACGTCTGGCTATGCACCTGTAGTTTGAAGATTAAAAAGAAAAAACTATCGCTTACCGTAACAATGGAGACGAAAATGAAGGCTTACCAACATCAAAGCTCGTGGCCTGTTTCGCATGTCTGGCACTCGTTTTTCACTGAAAAACGAACTTGTGTTCATAATTAGATTTTTTATAAGTGCCATTAATTTGCATATGTGGAGAACAACGTCTTTAAGAAGGACGAATTGGGGATGACAGAAAGTTGGATTTTGGACAGCTGAGATAGACATGGGAGTTTGAGATTTGTTGTTGTTTGTTGCGGTGTTGTTGAAGAGGAGTACCCCCTTTTTTTACAGCACCTTTCTGACATAGGCCCAATACCTAAAAAGTAAACATTCCTACCCTTTCTCTAAATTCCGAAAAGTTCTTGTTAATAATATCACTATATTAGAACATGAAACCAGCAAACTAAAATTACAAATATTCAAAGCCCTACACATAAAGTCAGCCCTTAATAAAATTAATTTTCAATAGAATTAGAACGTTCTAAAATACATCTAACAATACTACTGCTCTATTAATACTACCATTAATCGCAACTGTCTCTCCAAAATTTCTAAGAGCCCCAGGGTTTTTACTCGATACACAACCCCTAATCATGGTTCCTGGGCAACTCGAAAGTACTAGGATCTAAAAAACCATGGCAAATTCATCAGCCAGTTCAAGCCCGAAACTAGAACACTTTTAGTTGGGAAGAAAATCAGAATGACAAACTTACTTGGAAGAGTAATATGTCTGGCCGAATCTGACTGAAATAGAATTTTGGCGGGTAATCTGGTTTATATTTACTTTAATTTAGTTTTATGCAAAAAAGGGGTAAAACGTAGATGGAACACCGTCCTGTAAATTCAGATACTTTCGATTTTTGTGAAATTTTAAAAATCGGTATTATACATCAATTAATAAATATTCCTAAAATTTCAGTTTCTTTTGAATACTTTAAAGAGTTTATTTTAATATGGGCACAACCCCCCATTTGACAATTCAAATATATCAAATTACATTGAATTTGATTCATAGTCATAAGACAGCAATAAAAAAAGATTCCCTGAATTTTGATTTCTTCTTAAGACCTATTAAGCTTAAGCCTTAAATTTTAGACATTTTCTAATATCAAATTCATGTCATCAATTTTGAGCAAAACTGGAATAATAATTTTAGACATAAAGTTTAGTAGTATTGTGTCTTGATTTTAATCTTCGCAAGGGGACGTGCAAGTGGTGCAAACTGTTCTGTTTTGGAAATTAATTTAACATTTTACCTGTCCTGGGGCAAGTATTCTTCTAATATATATATATATATATATATATATATATATATATATATATATATATATATAAGAGGTTTATGTAGTTTGCTTGAAGCATTGTTTACTTGTATAAGAAATGTGATACCTAGAAGGCAATACAATGCAGAGGTGTGATGGATAGACACAAGGAGCAAAATAAGACATATAATGGTGGAACGGGTTAAATAGTTTCACCCTTAATACAATGTACACACACACACACACACACACACACAAACACACACACACATATATATATATATATAAATATATATATATCTAAATATATATATATATTTCATACACACATATATCTGTCTATTTACACAATGTTACAATATTATGTAATGCTTGCATCAAAATGGTCTGGTGGAAAATCCGTATGCTATTATAATATTTCCGGAACTCTTCCCTTTTTAAGATCTGTGTTCAACTCAAGTTCAAATGTGATGTTATGGAATCGGCACCAAAGAAGATATATTGGAATCAAATAAAATAATTCTCTTTCGTCTTAGAAACAATCGTATGCCAAAACTCTTTTGATCTTGAATTCTTGGAACTGATATAAATAATGTTATGAATTCATTTGTTCTAATTTAGTATCCCCCCCTCTCTCTCTCTCTCATATATATATATATATATATATATATATATATATATATATATATATATATATATATATATATATATATATATATATATATATATATATATGTAGATGAATAACGAATATTTATAATTATTTGTTACCCCCCCCCCCCCCCAAATATAGGCTGGGCTCTGTAGTGAGTAGTATTAACACAGCCGTTTTCGTAGCTTCCATGCAATGTTCCTTTCAATAGTAGAACACTTTACGACAACTGCCTTTAAATAGGATTGATCTCTCGCTGATTTACCGAGTTGTTGACAAAGCCGTTTGGGCTAAGACATTGGAATTTCAGTTTCAAATATAACTTGTATTCCGGGGTTCGAGTCCGGCAACCGGTGTGAATAATTCTTCTCTACACTGACGATTCCCGTAAGGATGAAACGTATATGTATGTAGATAAAAAACAAATATTTATAATATATATATATATATATATATATATATATATATATATATATATATATATATATATATATATATATATATATATATATATATATATATATATATATATATATAATCTTTTTATTATTACAAAGCGGTCCATAATGAGAATTTGTAGTGAGTACACATTTGATATGAACTAGGTGAATGTATACGCGTCTGAATCGGAAGTAAATTTGAAAAAAAAAGTGGAACAGGACAGAAAGGAATATGCAGGTCATTGCACACGCAGGTGGCTGCTTTTCGCCAATTAGATATTTGGGCGTATGTTTACAATCGACCAACCTTGTAACCGTTTCTTAAAAACCAAAAATAGTATTCAAAGAAGTTCAGTTTTCAGAATATTCTCATATTGGTGACACGTATTTACCTCAGCCCTCAGAACGCTTAATTTTTCTTTCTAAATCAATAAAAGATAATTCACACCAGTAAATTTACTTAATATTAATTGCATAATATTCATTTGTTAATTTTAAAAATAAATGAACTAATAATAAAGTTTATTTAATATTAATTGCATTAATAACATAATATATATCTTCTAAATGCAACGTACGTGTGTCAGGCTCGCTTCAATAATCACGTACGCACGTTTACATTTTATGAGCAAAGAGGAGAGGCTTAATCTTAATAATATCTGATAATAACAAAAAAAGAAGGGCAATAATTTCTTTTACTTTTAATATAGAAACATCATATATACAAAATACTCCCTTATTATTAAAACAGAACGAAGAGGACGGGGAGGTTTGTCTTATTTATCTATTAGTTTTGTGTTCTTATAGATTATTTGTGTATTTTCTTCTTATCGATATAGAGAAAGAGAGAGAGACAGAGAGGGAGTTTTATCTTTTTATCGATTAGTTTTGTCTTCTTTTTCTTATCGATTGGTTTTGTCTTTTTTATCGATTGTTTTTCTTTTCTTATCGATAGTAATTATTATAACGCAGTAGTTTTTTTTATGTGCCCTGTGATTTGATGAAAATCAACCAATCACAGGCCACTTTTCCCCACCACTGCCGAACTGACGTCAGCGTTTTTTTAAAACTAACGCCCTCTTTCCCTGTGTCTATACATACGAAGCATGTATGTATATTGCGTGTATTTTGCGCACTTGAGCGAAGAAAAGCTTCCTTATTCAAAGGTATAATTATACCTTTTCATCGAAAGACCACACCAAAGGAGGAGACCCCGTTAAGAAGATGAGACGACAAATTTAAGTCCGCAAATACTACCTTATTTCGCAATCAACATTCTCCTTTTTTTTAAATTTCTCTTTCTTTCTTTTTTCTTTAGTTATATAAAATCTCTATATTAACTAAACCGTTGTTGTTTTCTCTTTCTTGTCTTGTCACGTTTTAAGCCTTACCTTTCCTCTACACTGCGAACCAGAGGTTTCATCCCTCGTTTGCACGGGAAAATCCTAACAATATATATATATATATATATATATATATATATATATATATATATATATAAGTATAAATTTTTATTTATACAAACATTATCGGTTACATATGTGCATACATGTTTCGGTTGCACTTTCCCAAGAAAGTCAACCTCATCAGACCGAGAATCTTTCAGGAAAGATTCTCGGTCTGATGAGGTTGACTTTCTTGGGAAAGTGCAACCGAAACATGTATGCACATATGTAACCGATAATGTTTGTATAAATAAAAATTTATACTTATAAACAGCTCTACTTGGTATTGAGCACTTTTTATAAACACTTGAGTTTCTACGGATTTACATTTACAGAAACCAATACATATACGATACTATATATATATATATATATATATATATATATATATATATATATATATATAGAGAGAGAGAGAGAGAGAGAGAGAGAGAGAGAGAGGGAGAGTTTTGTCTTCTTTTTCTTATCGATTAGTTTTGTCTTATTATCGATTAGTTGTCTTTTTCCTTATCGATTAGTTTTGTTTTCTTTTTCTCATCGATTAGTTTTGTCTTCTCTTCGAGAGAGAGAGAGAGAGAGAGAGAGAGCTTTGTTTTTTTCCCTTATCGACTAGTTTTGTTTTCTTTTTCTCATCAATTAGTTTTGTCTTCTTTTTCTTATCGATTGGTTTTGTCTTCTTGTCGATCAGTTTTTATCTTTTTTTTGATTATCGATTAATTTGTTTTCTTTTATTTTTGATTAGTTTTGTCTTCTGTTTTGTCTTCTTTTCTCATCGGTAGAGAGGGAGAGATAGTTTTGTCTTTTTTTGTTATCGATTAGTTTTGTTTCAATAATTTCGAGTAATGAATAAGAATTGCAAAGCGATAGCAAATTGCCAAAGAATGCTAGTACAGAATATCTATAATATTTGACCTTTTCATGGTTACCTTAATGCAATTATTTATCTTATATAATATAAAGTAAAATCAGAATTTCCTCTATTTCTTTGTCTGGGATAGCTTTATTAACAGAATGTATATAAAATAATCAGTTTTGTTAGTGCCTTAGGCTGTTTATTGGTCCGCGTTTAAAAAAAAACGGAGATTTTATTTTCAATCGCTTTCATTACTTTTGATATTAAGTACTACTCGATAGTTTTTTATAATTTGCCCTACATACAGGAAGTCGAAGGAGTTTTCACTCTCACATTCAGATCTACAACCACTGCCAACCACATACACCGGAAAGACCTTCTTGCATTCTATATAACTTTTTCCTATCTAAGAACGTTACTCATAAGTAGAAAAAACACTCATCTTGAACTGAATATCTATTACATATTGACATAAAAAAAATCGTATATCTTTATTCATAACAAACATTCTAAAAATATAATCGCATATTTCATTTTGGGGCTTTACTCACAAAACCATACTAACTGAAATGTTTTTCTCCCTTTAATTTTAAACTACAGAGACATTAGATAACATTTTAGAGATATACAACACTTTAGCAAATGTCTATCATTTAAGACCCCTTAATCAGGTCGGTACAACTAGTTTTCTTCTATCTATCTTTTATCTAACATATAAAGTTATCTTGTAGATTTTTCAAAGTCAGACCCAAATAGCAATCCGTCTGACATATTGATACTTCATTCGAATCAGCCTATTTTATAGTATCTTTCTTCCACTATGTTAGGAATATATTTTATTTCGAGTCAGTTTCTTTCTGAAAATAATTATTCCGAGTAAGAAAACATTTAGAGTGGATACTTTTCACCTTCGTTCATTATAATGAAATGGAGATAATAAATATTTTTCCCGACGAGTAGCTTTCCTTGAAAGCATTTAAAAATCTTAGTAAATCATGTATTAAACAATTGAAAGTTTTGTTATTGTTGGCAAGAATAATTTTATAAATAGAGATTAGAGCAACATTAAAATTAGTTATAGTTTTGTAACAATTTGGTTCAATTAATAATTTAATGACCACGCAATACCGTGATAATTACATTTAACTTTAAAAATTATATTTTAAAAATAATTTTTCGTTAAATAACACGCACAGCCTAGTTTAAAAAATGCGAAACAAAAATAAAAGTACAAAGACTCCCGGACAGCGCCGAGTAAGTACAACTAGTTAAATATTAAAATATTTGAATTTTATTTTGGCTCTTCTTCTGAGAAAGTGCAAAAAGTATAGCTATTTTTGATCTTCCTCCTCTCTGATTTAAAAAAGGAAGTGAAAAATTAAAAAAAAGAAAAGAAAAGCCAGACAAGCGACAGTCATCTTTTTTTCTTTCTGTTTTACGTTTGATCCTGTTTTTAAAGATTCCATGATATTTAATTGCGAGCTGACACAAACTGTGATTGACTATTTGTATTGCTGCCCCACACTGTGTCCTCCATTGGGCGAAATAACAAAATGGCGGCCATTGATGCAGCTGTCTGTCGTACAAAACAAGGTTTTCAAGCAGGACAGGACATGGACTAAAATAACTCTTATCCCCCCCATCACCCCCTTGTTGCAATCAAGTGAATCTGAAAAGATCCCGGCAGATGCTGACTTGATGGAAACAAAATACTGGCTTCATCAGACAACAAGAAAAAAAAAGAACAACCAAAAATATCTTCTTGGCAAAAAAAAAAAAAAAATTTAAAGAAAGAAAAAAAGTTACTGATAAGACAAATATCAAATGGATTTAGTTAACAGCGTTATGACATCTGATAACACAAAAAGGTCAGAGAAAAACAACATGCATAGTGATTCCGTTTTTGTATGAGAATACTAGAAACACACACACGTATATATATATATATATATATATATATATATATATATAGCATAATATAAAATGAAATAATAAAATATGGTACGAATCAAATTTTATTAGAATTCAATGTTCAAGATTGAATTCAAATAAAATTTGATTCGCACCTTATTTTATTATTTCATTTTATATTATGTTATTAATGCTCTATCCAGTATATTGAGCTTCAGTTTTATTCGGATGTTCACTAATTAAAGATATTAGTTGCCTCTTATGTCTTTTGTTGGATTAACATATATATATATATATATATATATATATATATATATATATATATATATATATATATATATATATATATATATATATATATATATGTAAAGGAGTAAGGCTACCAACATTTGTAAAAAGTTTTTTTCAACATTTATTTATTATTTTGTTATATTATAATTTTATAATTTTATATAACGCGTTTCAAGCAGTGGTCCGCTCTCATCAGATGGATTTACATATCTGATAAAAGCGGACCACCGCTTGAAACGCGTTATATAAAATTATAAAATGATAAAATAACAAAATAATAAATAAATGTTGAAAAAAACTTTTTACAAATGTTGGTAGCCTTATTCCTTTACATATATACTTTTCTCTCGTTGGAACTCCACTGATACTGCACTACCCTCTTTTCTCTCTTTCTCTCTCTCTCTCTCTCCCCCTCTCTCTCTCTCTTTCTCTCTCTCTCTCTCTCTCTCTCTCTCTCTCTCTCTATATATATATATATATATATATATATATATATATATATATATATACACACTAGAAGAATACTCGTCCCAAGACGCGTAAAATTAATTCCCCAAATAGAACAGTTTTACTTGCACCACTATATGTCCTCTTACGAAGATTAAAATACAGATATAATGCTACTAAAACTTATGTCTAGTATCCTTATTCCAAGTTTGATCAAAATCCATCACATAATTTTGATTTTAGAAATTGTCTAAAATGTAAGGCTTAAGTTTAAGAGGTTTTAAGAATAAATTGAAATTCAGGGAATCTTGCTTAAATGATGTCTAATGACGATAGATATAATTTAATGCAAACCTGAAATAATTGAAATTTCAATTTTCAAATTGGATGTTGTGTCCATATTATGACCCACCCCAAACTTTTAAAAATATTCTAAAGAAACTGAAATTTAGGAAATATTTAATAATTCATGTCTGATATCTTTCTACTCCTTCTTTACTCTTACTTCTCTTCTTTTTGCTTCTTTATTTATGTCATTTATTTATTTAAGTTATCCCTTTACACCATTTCTCTTCTGCTTCTGCTATTACTACTACAACTACTACTACGACTACTACTGGTCCCTCTATTTCCCTCCTCCCACCACTTCTCGTCTCATTTGCCCTTCAAACATACGCTGCTGTGACTACTACCCCGTTTTATTTTTTATTTATTTACGTCATCCTAACTCTCCTTCTCTTGCATGCATCTGCAACTACTACTCCATTTATTCTTTCCCTCTCATCGCTTCTTGTCTCATTTGATATACACTGCCAAATATGCGCTACTGTTACTATAGACCCTTTCGGCTGCTCCACTGGTCGTCGATCCGATTTTGTCGTCGGTTATTGTTCGTGATTCATGCGATGTGTTTTCTTCAACACATTGTGTTTTTAGATTACCGAAGACAGGTGTGAAATTAAATGTTCATATGCGTCTGAAGACTATTTGTCTTATCAGTAACTTTTTTCTTTCTTTCTTTAATTTTTTCTTTTTTTTTTTGCCAAGAAGATATTTTTGGTAGATGAAATAAAATATATTAGAAAATGTCAAATACGTATATATATATATATATATATATATATATATATATATATATATATATATATATATATATATATATATATATATAATATCATGCTATATTCTAGTGACCAAGATTTTACTGATCATCTTTTCAAAACAAAGACTTTGGTACATTTTTACGGACCGTTTCGTTCACAGAAGAACACCCAATTAATATGTCAATTCCGGATCTTTCATCTATGGACTCCTCAGAAACCCAAAAGTTCTCCTTCAGAAAAAATACATAGCAAGTCAGCAGACAAAAATCAGAAAAAACAAAAAACTCACATTGATTACATTTTCTTTTGAAGGAAGACATAAAAATAGCTACCCAGAAAGGGCATGCATCTTATTTTATGAATTAAAGCCATAAAAAAATACGCACACTTTACGCTGAATTTAAATCGTCAACGACTATCCTGGAACAATGCGCAAAACGTTCTCTGCGTGTTTCTTCGCCGTCTTATAAAAAATTCTCTTCTTTCTCCAGCTTTTTTTGTTTATTTGCATTTGACACCCGAGGATGATTCGACGAAGAATCGAAAACGTTCGTAAAACCTATGGGACATTTATTAATTCTTTTGATTTTAATACAAAAAAGACCATCAGAAAAATAGAAAAAATAAAAAAGGTATAATTAAACGAATTCTGTTATTTTTAGTAATTTTTGCATATATATATATAAGTAAGCGTGAAAATAGGAAATGTAAAGTTTCATATTTTACAAATTTATTATTATATTTTCTAAAAGTGCAACAAAAGCAGAGTACACATCCATAAATGTCTTTTAAATTAAGATTTCATATATAATTTCATATTTTACCGAGGTATTTGACATTCGAGTAACGCTTGCATGTTTTGTTTCGTTTTAGTTTGCAAATGCTTTTTCCTGACATTATTATTGTTTTTTCCTGGTTACAAATGAGGCTGTTGCAGAATCCCGTTCTGAAGAAAGACACTGTTGCAAACAAATACGTGTTATTTTGTATAACTGAAAATAAACATTGTCTGGAAACAGCTGCAAACAACTTGGATACCATTGTGTGTACTCTTTATTTAGAACATGATTTTTAAAATTATTTAAATCTTTAATATATATATATATATATATATATATATATATATATATATATATATATATATATATATATATATGAAAAATATTTGTTGTTGTTTATTATCTACGGACGTATACGTTTCGTCTCTTTTCAATCAAGACTCTTCAGCGTAGAAGTATGACTATTCACCACTGGTCACACGATTCGAAACCCTGGATTATAAGTATTTTTCAACTCCAATCCAACGTCTTAAACCTCGCCAATATTTGAACTGTAGTAGTTTAAATACATTTAAAGCGGCGATGGCGACACAGGCATTCTACTTATATTAAGGAATGATGCATTATAAAGCAAATGACGTCATGCTGTATTTGCACTACTACTAAAGTGCTCTACTAATTATTAAGGAGCGACAATATATATATATATATATATATATATATATATATATATATATATATATAGAGAGAGAGAGAGAGAGAGAGAGAGATAGAAGAAAAAAGAGTGATAAATATGCGACGATTGTCCAAATTTATTTCAAATTTCAATTGTTCAATGCAAGGTGTATTCAGTAATACACTAGTGTTTATTATTCTTTCCTTAAGCCAAGGCTTTTCAAAGATCGAGATCTTATCATCAGAGGAGAAATATAGATAGATAAGTTGACTTTCGAAAAAACCAAAGTTCAAATATTTGAAAAATATGAAAAGTATTATTAAAAAATGCAGTCCTTTTAAGTGCGTTTGGATTTACTTATAATTTTGAGCACTTTCTCAACACTGCTCCTACGCAAATATTTTTTCGCGTTCTACAATTCATCGGACTTCTTTGCAACGGAAATCTACCACCCGGACAAACCACATATCTTTTTTACGGAACTTTTCTTTTCTTTCACTGCATTTTTTAATAATATTTTTCATATTTTTCAAATATTTTAACTTTGTTTTTTTTTCGAAAGCCAACTTATCTATCTATATTTCTCCTCTAATGATAAGATCTCGATCTTTGAAAAGCCTTGGCTTAAGGAAAGAATAATAAACACTAGTTTATTACTGAATACACCTTGCATTGAACAATTGAAATTTCAAATAAATTTGGACAATCATCGCATATTTATCACCCTTTTTTTCTTCTATCTCTATAATTGCTCTATCTCGTATATTGAGCTAAACCTTTTCACAATAGGTTCCATCTACTAAAAGTTTTACTTTTGGTTTATATTTGATCCTATATATATATATATATATATATATATATATATATATATATATATATATATATATATATATATATATATATATATATGTGTGTGTGTGTGTGTGTGTGTGTGTGTGTGTATGGAGTTATAAATGTGTATATATTTATATATACATATATAATTAAATATAATTTATTTATCTATAGACAAGTTTATTTCGTCTTTTGAAGACTCATCAGTATAGATTCAAACAACGGGTTCGAACTTATAACCCTGGGTAGTTAACCATTTCCCTAGCAGGTACATATATTTTTATGTCCAGCATAATCTCCTAAACTAATGAACAGATCATTACTAATTTTTTAATATATATTTTAGGCAACACAGTGAGTAACATGGCCACATTATCTTTTTGTAAACTTTACCATTTATGGGATGCGACCACCAAAACTCGCACCTTCCTCCTAAAAAACTTTTTAAAAAAGTTAGATACAAAAAGTTTAATAGAGACAAGAATGGCTTTACATCAAATGTTGAGTTATATTACGTAATCATTTTTTTAGGGATGGGTGCGTGCGTGAGCGCCTATAATACTATGTGCTTGGTAACATCCTAAACAATTGAACTTATCATTATGAATTATGGAATAAGTATTCTGGGCAACACGGTATGACCCTTCTATTATTTAGAAAATATGTGTTATTTTTATACTTAATTCAATAATGTTTACAGAAATTCTTTTTTAATAAAAACGGCAATGAAACGCCGGCTCTTAACATCTAATTATTTATATTTTTAAGAGTAAAAATGAGCAGCTTCGACATAATTTTTAAAAGATATTCATTAGATTTAAAATAAAATATACTTTGTTGCAACATACTAATGCAAGTACAAATACGTCCGGGCAGTGCAGAGTCGGGATAGCTAGTATATGAAGCTAAGTGCATTTTATTACTTACTAGAGAGAAAACCCGATGTTGCTCGGGATTGAACGAGGAACACTATGTCTTTTTTCATTATACTCATGATGTGACAGAGTAATCAGGACCGACGGGGATCGGGTACCCTAGTGGCGCACTAGTATACATCTTGGTTATGATGCTAGACCCTACGTAGAAATGAGGTGGAGATATAAGACTAGTACATATATTTAGTGCGGATCGACTATCCAAACAAGGAGAGAAAATAGCGTCGCGTCGTCTGGCAAAAGGGGTGTTGGGTGTCAATTGCGATTAACCACACAGAAAGCCGGTTATAAACTAGATGGAAGATTGGAATTTTGGTCATAATCTCTTAATCACCAATAGGCTAATGGAATGTCAACACTTGGGAGATCGCGCGCGAACGCCCTCTTAATGGAGACAGAGAAAGAGAATAATTGTTTTATGATGACAATAAAATCTAAAAAGGGAAATACCATTTTATCTGAATCGTTGAAAGGGGCACTCGTCCCCCGCCCCCAACTTCTGAGAGAGGAAGAGAGACAGAGAAAGGGATGAGAGAAGGAAAGGGTGTAGAAATGAACCTTTTCAATAAGTGTGGACACGTGAAAACGCCGAGAGAACCAGTTCCCCAGAGACAGGCGAGAAAACGAGCTGGGCACCGACCCGATGGTCGCGATCTTCGTGGCTCGTATTGGTTCGGTCATGAGATGCGCAAACGTGGCAAAGAAGACCCCCATCGTTTCCTTTAGATAAGTTACTTCAACTTGTGAAAATAATCGTAAATGGATCCACACACACGCATAGAGAGACAACGAATAGTTTAGTACAACAGCCACTTCTCATACGGTAGACAGTAATTCAACATTAAAAATAATTATTTTATCTTTGTTAATAATTATTTCATACAAAAAGAATTCGCCAAGTTGTTTGCATTATTATTGTTGATTTGTTCTGCTTGAATAACCCTTGCCTTCACAGAGACGAGATCGACAAAGCCATCACTATCATCGTCATCATCTCGACTGGGCGGAATTTCGACCGAGATATTTTTTTTATTGCCACTATGACTATCGGCCAGAGAGTGTTCACAGTCTGGCAAGATCTCTATGTAGAGAACCAGAGGCGTGAGCACAGAGACAGAGACACGAGCAGAGCACAATGTTATAAGTGGTTCCGTGACACGGAACAGAGTGGGTTATCTGTTATACTTGGCACTGCGACCAGGATATCAAACACCTGTGCGTGAGTGGCTGACAAGATACGCACAGATACACACAGGGTGAGAGAGACAAGAGTGGGGTACCTTTATAATAACACCATATTACTTACTTTTTTTTGACTGGCCCCTTTGTTTCGTCCATAATATAGTCAGAAGAAACTGATTTTTTTTTTAAATTCTCCAAATTAGTGTCTTATACATATGGTTTGAATTTCATTAAAATCGGATATACGCATTTTAAGTTTTGAGGGGGTTCTGCCCTCATAAAGGGAGTACATAGAGATTAGGGACCACTTCCATTGTCTTCCTCGGAGAATTTTATACATGCAATTAAAATTTCATCAAAGGTTTTAACCCTTAAATGTTTTATGTTTTATATTGGTTTGGAAAAATTTTATCAAGTGAAAAACCTTTCATAGGGGTAATATAAAGTAGTATAAATGATTTTTGGAAAAATAATTATTGAACAAAAATAAATGATGTTGCAAATGTGCAACAAATGGCATAAAATGTTACATCTATAACGAAATAGTACAATATATGCATCTGAATAATCATAATACAATCGAGAATCATAAAATAATTTTACTTACCATTTTAATAACCAGATTTAAAAGTTTAGACCCTTAAATTAGGTAGATGACACATCTATGACATTCGGATGTGATATCGAAGATACTGATTACCTATTTAACAGACTCGTTGCAGATGTTAAACAAGTTGCAGTTTAACACATTTTCATTGAATATTATATTAAATAGGCATTTTGTTGGAATGTGTCATATTTGAAACAAAAAGCATTTAAGGGTTAAGAGAGGTTCTGACCCCCTCTCCTTAAAGATTCGAGACCACTTCCATTGTCTTCCCCAGAAAATTTTACATATGAATACACTTTTAGTTATGTAAATTCTCTAGCCTTTCTTTCTATATGGAACACACATACATTGACATTTATATATAGAGATTAGTGGTTGTAGTGTTGAAAAGTTCCCAAAACGAGCAAAGTTCCCTCGCTCAGTTTAAGGAAAGGAAATTGGGTGCAAGTCAATTTTTTGTGGTACTTGTAAGTATTTGGTGCAATGGCATTACTAGTATGTTCAGAGAGGATAAAAATTTGTGTGCAAGAAGTGTAAGACAATGGAGATTGATGAGATCTCAGATGTGGAGAAAGTATATCTGGATGGCGAAACTATTGAGGTTGTCCAGAAGATTTGTTACTTTGGTGATAATATTGGAGCAAAGGGTGGAGCAGGTGCTAGTGTTAGGAGTGGATGGAGTAAGTTCAGAAAATTTCTGACATTACTAATCATCAGAGCGTTACAACTGTTGACTAAGAGTAGAATCTATCAGGCATGTGTGTGCAGTGTGATGATATATGGAAGTGAAATCTGGCCAGTAATGGTTGAGGACATGCGTTGCAAGGAGAGAATTATATGAGAACGATACGATGGATGTGTAATGTAAGTCTAAAAGACAGGCTTAGTTCTGATGACCTCAGAAGAAGATTAAATCTGGACAGTATAGGGAGATGTCTGCAGAACATGTTGAAAAAATTGATGAGAGTTCTTTGGTTAGTAGATGTAGAACAGTTGAGGCGGCAGGGTCAGTTGGCAGTGGAAGGCAAAAGAAAATATGGGAAGAAATGATAAGGATTGACTTGAGAGAAACAGGGATAAATAAATACCTGACCAGAGATCGGTTAGTTTGGAGCTTAATTTCTAAAAGCTGTCCAATATATGCTATGTAGCATATAAAACAGGTGTTAAATCGAATATGACATGAATAGTTATTTAATAATATTTTATCCAAGTACGTAAACGTTTCATGCTTGCGGAATTGTCAGTGTGAAAATAACTATTCAGCCGGTCACACGATTTGAAACATTTGTTTTAGTTAACACAAAGGTTTATGTTGTAGCTCAATAGTGTATGACTAGAGCTCTTAAGCTAACCTCATGTAAACCTTAGTTATTCACAGAACAGCATTTTATATTTCCTTCAAAAACACTTTTATTTACAACTAATTGTTTCTGTTTATCTTAAAACATATATTTTCATATACAAAATATCACGATTTTGATAGTAAGGCTTCATCAGTGTATAAAAATTCCCCAATCAAGCTAAAATTTTTTTAAAGCATTTAACATTCATTTAACATAACCATATTTTCTTTTCACTCACAATTTATTCATTTAACCCTATTTTCGCATATAAATTATATATAAGTGTAATATGTTTAATTACAATATGAACCTTTATATGCAAAAATACATTTTGTTTCAGGTAGAATTTGACATACCACCGGTGCTATTCTCTTTTATACTCCATACTCTCCATAAGCAGTTACTTCAACCTGTAGCAATATAGACCACATCAAGAATGAGTTCAGTTTTCCAAATAAATCTTGGAATCATTTTCGGTTTTATCTCCAGGAACCTTCTGGAATGTTCTTTTTATTTTTATTGGCATCGTAAAAAGAAAAAAAAAAGATTCTCCTTGGTACTTTCCCAAATTTAACTGTTTGTATTTTGGCTCGGCCACTTATTTCTGTCTCAACATGTTGCATGCAGAAAATATTTATTTATCTGAAGGGAATAAATAAAAATAGATCAAAGGATCGTTGCGTTCAGTTTTTAGAGTGAGGGGGTAAAACAGTTCTCACATAAAATCAAGTAAAAGCTTTCAACAAATTTCAAAATGACTTTTAAGAATCATTTATTATTTGTCTGCTGTGCCAGTTTGAGTTATCTCCCTTTTAAAGTATCTTCTCAATGCAACGCTTAAAATTCATTGCACAGAGCATTTACAGTATTAATACAATATCGATATGCAAATCAGTTTCTGTTTAATATTTAATCTGATAATTCCCCAAAATATCCTCCTTACTTCTTTTTTTTCCCCCGATTATTTTTTAATTAATTTTGTTGTATTTTCAAAGGTTTAACATAGCAATTTATTAAACAAATATATTACTCTATTAGCAAAAAACATCAATAGGTTAATAGCAGGGCTTTACCCGCTCTACTAGTTTAGGAACAGCCCCCCCCCCCCTCCCACAAAAAAAAAAGAAAGAAAACGAAGTCGCTCCTTTCCCTGCTCCATTAGTATCTTAGAATAACCTGCTGAAAAATTCAACACATTTCCAACACTATTTTCAAATAAGTCCCAATTTACACAAGGGCAAGGTAAGGCACAAAATCTATTTTTAATGCGAGGAAAATCTAGTTCCCCAAAAAGGGGCAACCTGGATTGGGGTAAACATAAAAATTACCTCAGTCTAGGATTCTAGGATTTCTCCTTAACTGACCGAGGATAGAAAAGATCAATCTATATTATTTGGATTATTCGGACTACTGTTCTCATCTTGGATGTTATTCTCACAGCGTTTCAGCCAATGTAACCTCCGACCTTCTTCAGGTGCATCTTGTCGAACTCGGGAAAGATACACATGAAGAAGGCCGAAGGTTACATCGGCTGAAACGTTGTGAGAATAACATCCAAGCTAAGAACAGTAGTCTGAATAATCCAAATGATACAAATTATCGACCCTTATCTCAAAAGTTTCTAAACAGAAAAGATTAAGGGTAGTATCAGAACAGATACCACACTTTGCTCCTAGCTCCTAGTACTTAATAAAAATCATATTGATTTTCTATTCATGGAATCATCTATATGTCAGGCCCAGAACTTATTGAGTGATGTGTTATTGTTTACAAGTTAAGTTGCAAATAATTTCAGCTTTTGATTAAGAAGAAAAATTCTGTTTTCTTGATGCAGATTAAAGTGTCAGATTTGAACCAATGTGTTGATACTAATTTAATCATTGAAAAATAAATATGTTCATGAAATTGGTTTGTGTAAAGAAATATCAAGAGAAATAGTTTCGTCTACAACCTACCGTAATTAATTTTAAATTGTAATTCTTTGCAATAAAGTGCATTCAGTGCATCCCTATAGTCAGCTTTGTCCGTCTGTCAGTCCCATTTAAGATTGAAAGTCGATTTATAAATAGTTATTTCATATATATTTATAAAAATAAAACACCACATAAACTTATAATTCATAAATCAGAAAAAATATTTCACGAAATAGCTGGGAATATGCTAGACTGACTGAATTAATTAATTTCCGCTTCGTATGAATAATTTAATTCGTTCAAAAGTATCGCAAACAAAAACAAATAAATAGATGACATATCAGAAAAAAACGCGATACATTCCTAGCGCAAGTAGGCTCAGTGATAAAGCTTCAAGCTTAAGACTATGGGGTCCTGATTTCGAATCTCACTAGGTTGGTTCAACACTGCTGATGAGTCGTAAACAACGAAACATAGCAGTTGTTGCCCGAGAAAAATCAGCAAATAAAACGTTAATTCTAATTTGAAAAGTAAAAAATAAATAAAAAGCGAATAGTATTTAGCAAGAACGCAAGGAATAGCATACAGAATGGCAATTTTTATTTTTGTTCTAATCCGGAGTGCACCTTTTTTGGGGACATGTATTTCACTCACATTAAGAACCGACATTGTTTCTAACTCTTCTCACGAGGGGAGGGAAGTAAAAGGAACAACGTATTAAAAGTGTAGAATAATTAAAATTAACAGTCGATAAATCCTAAACAGAAAAGAAAACAAAAACAATTACTTAATATCAATCGTTAAATGAAACGTTAATGCTAGTTTTAAAAGTAAGAAAAAAATGAATAAAAGACAGATGGTGTTTAGCAAGAACGTAAGGAATAGCATACAGAACGATCCGTGTATGAGAAAAAACCTTCTAGACTGTGACAATTTTTATTTTTGTCTCAATCCAAAGTGCCTCTGTTTTGGGGGGAGGTGTGGCATGCATTTTCCTCACATTAAGAACCGACATGGTGTCTAACTCTGTCCTCGAGAAGAGGCAAGTAAAAGGAACAACATATTAAAAGTGCAGAATAATTAACATTTAAGAAATCGTAAACAGAAAAAACAAACAATTACCTCATAGCAATCTTCAAATAAAATGTTAGTTCTAGTTTTAAAAGTAAAAAAATAAATAAATAAAAGACAAATGATGTTTAGCAAGAACGTAAGCAATAGCATACATACATAACGGTCCGTGTATGGGAGAATTAATTTAAGTTGGTGTCTGTTTAGTGTTCGTCAATCATATTCGATTATTACAGAATAGGATTGTAGGAAGTCAATCAAACGCCATAATAGTAGGAAGTAGCCTCTCAATAAAATAATTTCGTATTGGTTTTAATCTATTATTTACATTACCTTCAGACGTATTTTCTTTCTGGGAATCAGTTTCATCTGGTGTAGAATATTTATGACTATCATCCTCTTCATCCACATCAAGAGTATTTATAGGTGGTTCTTCGTCTCCAGTCTTAAATTCTGATCTCTTTTCGGCCTGATACATATTATTACTAATCTTTACTTTCATTAATTGGCATGGATGAACACGATAATAAGCTCCTCCATGGCGTACAATTACAGTTTGTCCTTCTTTCCCAAGCGCCAATGCAGGACCTTTCCAACCGTTAAAATTTTTCCTGCGATAATAAACTTTACCACCGTTATCATACACCACATCTGAATAAGTACGAAACTTATGTCTGAGTGCTCTCCTGATTCTTTCACTTGACTCAGCTGCAATATAGTTTTGTCTGGCACTGTGTAAAGCTTCCATGTTCTGACGTATAATATCGCTAGATGAACTCTCCATAGCTGGAAGTTTATCCTCTAAGATTGACGGAAGGTTAGGGTTAATTCCAAATACTCATTGGTTTGGACTAAAACCGCCATTATTTTGTAAAGTGTTCTTGACACTTACTGCCCATGCAAGTGCAATTTTTGGTTCACATTTCACCTCTGCAATAGTTTTGTAAAATGCCTCTGCCAATACCTGATTATGCCGTTCCACAATCCCGTTGTTAAATGAAGATTCACCTGGTGTTGTTGCAGTTTCTATATTTCATTTTTCATTCATCTCTCTATACTATTCATTTGAAAATTCCCCTCCATTATCATTTAAGAACTTTCTAGGTGCACCGAAATATGATATTCACATTTGGTAAATGTTTTTCACAATTTCATCTTGTTGTTTAGAAAACACTAAACAGGCTGCAGAATATCTTGTGGCAGAATCAATCATATGCAAAATCCAAGTTTTATTGTGAATATATTCCTTTAAGTCCCTATGTACAACTTGGTTGAATTTATCAGCCATGGGCATAGATACGACTGGACGTAATGGTACACGTTTATGTTTCATGCATACTTCACATGAATCGCAACATTTTTCAATTACCTTAAGGAATTCAGCATCACAAAAATCACTACTTCCCCAAACAAGTTTACACAACTTTTCTTTTGAAGCATGTGAAAATTGTCTGTGCAACTTCATTGCTTTTTTTGCTTTTTCTTCCAGTGTTAAGCTTTTTAAAGAAGTGATGTGTAACACCATAGCCACTCTCAATTCATCTCGCTTGTTAAATAACAAATTTGTAAGTCGAATACAGTAGTGGCCTGATAAGGTGCAAACCAAATCTATCGCTTCACCAAGAATCCATTACTGCATCATTCACAAAATTTAAAATAATTCCAGCTTTCTTCATGGAGAAAACCTCAACAGCAATGGAATTTCAATCATCACTTTTTTTCTGCCAATAACTGCTGGAAATTTTACTTTCCTAGTTGCAGTAACCTCAGCTTCATCTCCAAACTTGAATGTTGTATCAATAAAAGAATATTCAAGTAAGTATTTGTCTTGATCAGAAAGGGCATCAATAAAAACGTCCAGCCAAGTTTTTCCGGTGACAGTTTTTGTGCATGCACTATTTAATATGTATATTCCAAAACACTCCTTAACCAACCAAGAAGCATGAAGTTCTGTGTTAAATACAGTTATGTGAATCTCTTGTATGTTTTTTATATTTTTCTGATGATGTCTACAATCTCTTGAAAAGTGTTTAGTAGAGTCACAATTAAAAGATCTCATAATTTTTCCATCCTTGCCTATTGGATTTGAATCGATACTGAATTGATAAGTTCTGTTTTCATATTTCCGACCACCTCTATAATTTACTCGTCTACGCCAACCTCTTGTTTGAAATGTATTCTCGTTTTCAGTTACAAAAACCGGTTCAAATTTTACCCATAGTGCTCACATGTGGCCATTCATTGCGACAGAATCTCCAAAAATCTTTCGTGTCGTACATTTCATATCATCATACGTCATAGACCCACACGTATCACGAGCCAGTTGATCGTTTTTGTAAGATACATTTGCTGCAGTTAATAAAAAAAAGCATGCACGCTGTAGCAGTTACCTCCTCCTTTCAAAACATAACTACACCGGTTTGCCGGTAGGTGTCGCTTTTTCACCGGCAGGTGGCACTGTAAAGCGACACCAGAGTTATCTGCCCTTCTGACTATAAAAACCGTTGCAAACGGAAAATCCCTCTCTTCCTCACCGACCTGCCTCGGCAGACAGACGCTGACACTAGCGTTCCGTTTCACTCGCCTTTTGGCCTCGACAGGACGACGCTGACACTAGCGTTCCGTTTCACTCTTCTCTGGTCGACAGAACGACGCTAATACACTAGCGTTTCGTCTCACGCTTTTCTTCTCAATCGGCAAAACAACAACAACACACGTTTCTTCCGTCAACACGTGGCCAAACAACGGTAAGAGTTTCTCAACTCATTTTCTTACGGCTTTCAAAGACTTTTCCTACGCCGGATTCATTTCTTCTCATACCTTTTTCAAGAACTGTTTTTCCATCGACACACGTGCATACATCACACACTTCATCATTCCACGTACACACACGTTCAATAAACTTTATTTGAACTACTTCATTTTTGTTTATTAATTATTACTCTGTCTTTTGCATGCAACATTGCTTGATTTACTAAACACGTAAATAATCGGGGGACACGACCCTCGATCCGAACATTGGTGACCCAACGTGCAAGCTTTGTTGTATGGGGCAGAGTAATTAATTTCATACTAGAACAAAAAAAAAAAAAATCATTTCTCGTTTTTTCTTCCGTGGTGAAACGAATTACGCATCCATCTTTTTCCTTTTTTTTTCTACCCACGTGGTAGAAATATACAAACAAACAAAAAAAACGAAGCCACCGTCTCCATTTTTCCTGGCCACGCGGAAATACCCAAACAAAGAAAAACAAACATTTCTCGGCTCTCTCCGAGTATAAAACAAATTACAATTTCATTTTTTCTTCTTCTTTTTCTCCACCCACGTGTCGGAAAAATATATACAATGAAAAAGACAAACTTTTTTTCTTCTTTTTCGACGAACAAAAGGACTTTACAAGACGCCATTTTCTTTTGTTTTGAACACGTGGAGATAAAAAGAAAACAAAAGAAAACAAACGCTCACGCTGCCCATCTTTTTCGTGACCACGTGTTGATAAAAAAATTCAAAATAATGCCGCCATCTTTTTCACCTGGAAATGAAAATTCAAACAAAAAAAGAAAATACGAATTTATTTTCTGTTTCAACAACAAGCAAAAAAGGAAGCTGCCATCTTTTTCCCTAACCACGTGGGAATAAAAATTCAAAAAAAAGAGGAAAGAAAATACGAATTTTTTTTTTTTCTTTCTTTTCAACAACAAAGAAAAAGAGAAGCCGCCATTCTCTCTCTACGTGGAAACTAACATTCAAACAAACTAAAACGAAAACAAAAAATGTCATACCGTGTGTGAAACAAATTACAGCTCCATTTTTTTTTTCTTCTTTTTCCCTTCTACCCACGTGTTGGAAAAATATATATAAAAGAAAAGAAAACTACAAAACAGACAACACACGATGTCGAACAGCACCAAGCCTCAAGACTTAATACTGGTTGTAAAAAGTCAGGCTCAGCAAGCACCAACATCACCCTTCAAGGGCTACCAACCCTCTTCAACAACTGGACGTTCATTGATCAACAGGAGGACACATCAACTTGAACAACCACATCTTCCCGGACATTCATCAAACATTTCCGGACATCACTGACGACACTATGGAAGAAATCACACCAGTTCAAAATGAGTACAACTGCACAAGCACGACTAAATACTCAACAACTGGACGTTCGTTGATCAACTGGGGGACACATCAACTCGAACGACGCGCACCAACACCAGTACAGACCCACTTGTACCTGGACCTGCTAACTCACTTGCAGACATTTGTGCATCTGATTTTGACCATAGTGTACCACCAATCTCAACAACTACATGTTTGTTCATCAGTTCCACAACACGGACTAATTAACATGAACAACATCAACAACTGCACAGACCCACTTGTGCTTATTCATCAACCACTGCACAGACTCACTTGTGCTCATTCATCAACAACTGCACAGATTCACTTGTGCTCATTCATCAACAATTGCACAGACTCACTTGTGCTCATTCATCAACAACTGCACAGACTCACTTGTGCTCATTCATCAACAACTGCACAGACTCACTTGTGCTCACTCATCAACACTGCACAGACTCACTTGTGCTCGCTCATCAACACTGCACAGACTCACTTG
>OY744518.1:163611712-163619212 GCA_963556195.1 Sepiola atlantica | reverse complement strand
TATGCAGGGAAGCTGCCCCGCGGTAATGTGTTCCATAGATGATAAGTTCTTAGAAAGAAACTCTGTTCATGGAAGTTCCGTATTTGATTCATGTCCCACAGAATTCTGGGCTACAAGTTTATGTCTTAAAAGCAATGACATTGAATAAAAATATTACAATATTTTGGAGACGAGGAGATATGTATGTAATCCCCCCCCCAAAAAAAACCCATCCAATTGTAACTGTGAAATCGACTTCTTCACCCCATTTCACTGATACCAATCAGTGAAATGGGGTGAAGAAGTCGATTTCACAGTTACAATTGGATGTTTTTTTTTGGGGGGGGGGGGGGATTACATACATATCTCTTCGTCTCTAAAATATTGTAATATTTTTATACGATAATACGGCACGTAATAATAAAACAGATAAACAAAAACAAAAACAAATTCACAGAATGCAAGCTACTAATCGCGCACGGTGCAAGGGACACAACTCTTGATTTCATAGTGTGTCTTATATAGCACTGAATTACCAGAAAAAAAAACCCCGAATATTTTTGGTAATTGGTATAATCTACAGGCGTATCAGAAATTAAACAAACAAACAAACAAACAAACAAACAAACAAACAAACAAACAAACAACCGCCCCCCCCTCCAAAAAAACGAAGCAAATTAAAAAAAAAAAGTATATTAATACAGATAGTCCACCACCTCGTTAATGCTAAACTTCTTTATCGCCAACAGTATGGATTTATGCAAGCCCGTTCTACTGTGAATATCATAACAGTCATCTCTGAATGCATATACAATACACTGAACAATGCAGGTGAAGCTAAGGCGGTGGTGTTTGATACACCTAAACCCTTTAGCAAGGTCTGGCATGAAGGTCTTCTCATGAAAATTAATTCGTCCAATGGACGAATATCTAATATAATCAGATCCTTCCTAGCCAAAAGAAAGATCCAGGTTGTCCTCGATTGCCGTACATCCAAAGAACATGATGTTATCGAAGAGACTGTTTTTTTAAATTTTGTCTGGTTTCTAAAATTTCAAAGTTTATCATTTCAACGACGTTTCTTACTGTAGTAACACATATCATTATTGTACACACGCGCTCCAGCGTGCTTCACTAGAGATCGGACATTAAAAAAAAACGCAGTCACTTCGATAACATCAGACGATCGTCGATCTTCGGCTATGCCGTAAAGCTTCGACCATGAAAAAAAAAAGAAGAAAAACAAGAAAAAAAAAAAAAAGAAGGAAAATATTGTCTGTATTACCAATAATAAGGTTTTATAAAAGCGAAAATTTGGATAAAAAACGTGATTTAATAAATATTTCATTTATTAGACAAAATCTCGCGTCAAGTTGTCTGGTTTCTAAAATTTAAAAGTTTATCATTTCAACAACGTTTCTTACTGTAGTAACACTTATATCTAAATGAATAAATGCAATTTTAAAAAAATTATCATTCTTATGTTACTATCAAAACGAATTGATGTCATTTAAATCAATAATACAACAGTATTCTTTCAAATACGGTATATATCGTACTAAAGAAACACATATAGACGTTCAAATATCTGTCTAATTTACATAACTTCTTTTTAACTGTCTATAATTAATGTTTGTTTTTATTCATTTATGATTATATATATTTTTTCCTTGTGTATCTACAATAGTTCAATGTAAAGTAATTTAATAAAAAAATGAATAAATTACGAAAAAAAACATTCTTAAAATATCAAGGGAGATAATTTAGATAAAGCTAGCTAGAAAGATATATTGAGTTCACAGAAAAGGGGAAGTGATTGGTTTCTCTCCCCCCCTCTCTCTCTCTTTCTCCCAAGGGAGGGGAGGACTCCTTTAAAAATAATAAAAAATAAAATTTGGCGTCGTCATCACTACCTGGCTCTCTTCTCTCTCACCCTCCCATTTTCTAGCGAAGATAGATTTTCTTTTCTTTTTTCAATTGTTTTTACGAAATAAAAGAGCAAAATACATAAATATAAAGTCTGAGATAAATACGTCTTTTATTTAAAATACAAACCAATAAAATTGGACTTTCTGTTTAAATTGTAAGCTTTTTTTAATTTAACGTTTTCTTTCACTTCTTAATGCTGACTATTTTAATTAACCCATACTCTTTAGGAAAAGGTGTATTTTTCCTTTCATTTAGCGTTATTCCTATTTCAGTCACGTAAATTATTTACAGTGAAATAAGTTTCGGCATTACTCATAATGACCTTATTTCTTTTTTATTTAAACCATGTTTTAGTAAAAAAAAAGCAAAAAAACAAATGAAATATTAAAAACCCTAAGTTATATCAATTTTCATCGTACACGTGAAACGCAAAAATAAAAATTAGATCAGAAAATATAGTCGCCATCTAAACATGTCAAGAAAGAGACTGGCTAAGGAAGAACGATGACTCACGGTTATAAACATGTCTTTCTTAAATTATGAAAGGAAGTTATCGTTCTTCATTAACTTGCATACTTCACTTCGTTTATAAAGATGGAGACTATATTTTTCAGTCCACTTTACATTTCAGCCTTTTACGTGTGCAATAAAACTTGCCATACCATGCTCGCAGGCATTACCTTCTCCTTTAATGGGGTGATACTCCCAGGTATTACTTCCTCTAGCTTTGAAGAGGTATTTCCGACCAGGCATAACCACATCCTTTTTTTGGTGTGTATGTTCGTGGAGGGAGGTACTCCGACGCTTTACCATCTCCTTTTGGAGGTTGTGTAGTATACATTCTTCCCGGGCATTACCGTCTCTTTTTGGGGGGAAAGGGACAGTATAATATATGATCGTTCCTCACGATATCATCGTCCCAGGATAATTTCTCCCTTTTCTACGGGGTAGTTTACTATCGATTTTATTTCGTAATATCATCCTTCCAGGCATTAACTCCTCTTTTAGGGGAAGAGGATAGTGTTCGTTCGTCATGATATAATCCACTTAGTCATTACCTCTTCCTATGGGGGTGTCAATGTATGCGGTTTGTTCATTATGATATCATGCTCCCGACCTAGCAAAAAAAAGCGACCGAAGGGAGCATATATTTGCTAATATATATATATATATATATATATATATATATATATATATATATATATATATATATATATATATATATATATATATTAATATATATAGCACTAGATAAAGTGAAAGAATAAAATAAGGTGCGAATCAAATTTTATTAGAATTCAATGTTCAAGTAAAGTACTTTAAAGTCCTTAACTCATGAGTTTTCAAAGAAAAGATTCTCCTCAGAGGACCATTACCGCAATGACATTACAGCAGGTAATAAAATTAAACTTTGAAAATATATAAAAAAATATATATAAAATACATAAAAGAATATAAAACATCAAATATATCGGCCCAAAACATCTAGTGCTATTAATGCTCTATCCAGTATATTGAGCTTCAGTTTTATCCGGATGTTCACTAATTGAAGATATTAGTTGCCTCTTATATATATATATATATATATATATATATATATATATATATATATATATGCAAACATTTTTGGCTACATATGTTTCAGCTGCTTTATTTCGAAGCCCAGCTTCCTCAGGCCACATGCAATTAGTAATTTGAGTATATTACTGCGGTCTGAAGAAGCTGAACTTCAAATAAAGTCACAACTGAACATGTATGCACATATGTGGACAAAAATGTTTATATAAATAAAAAAATATACTAAAAAACAGCTCTACTTGTTATGAAGCACTATCTTATAAACACTGTACTTTCATTGGATTGACATCGATGAATCAACAACCATACCAACAATATAGTTTTATTTATATAAAAAGTGGGGTTTCATAAGCTCCGGTTTAAATGTGTCAATAAAACTATTTTTGTAGAATTTGGTATATTTGGACTACTGTTTTCATCTTGGGTGTTTTTATCACAACGTTTCGGCCGACCTTTTTCAGGTGTACTTTGTCGAACTTATTGGAATTATTATTAAGCACAGTGAATTCTAAGTGCCCTGTGATTGGATGAAAATCAGTCAATCACAGACCACTGCTTCAATCTCTGCAGAAAACCTAGGAGAGCGCCTATTTTGAAAATATCGGCCTCTTATCTCTGCCGTCAACATCGTTCTCCTCTGCTGCGACAGGTGCGAGCGGGCACATGCTTTTTTAGCGTATGTAATACGCACAATGCTGTGATGGTCCAAGTAGTAAGTAACCGATACTTGCTAGATATCGGTTATTACCATGGCAAGGTTGCAAGATGGACGGGGATTAACGAGAGAGAGAAACGAACGAACAAAGATGGTGCTCGGTGAATATCAGACTAGCGAAAACCGGATGTCGCCAGGGGCCGTAACTCCTGTGACACCTGCGGTAATCTCCCTTTATTTGTTAAGGACATTACAATGCTTTTTTTTCTTTCTTTTTTTTTATATTCATCGAAGAGTTTGTTCATGCGTGATGTGACTGGAGTGTTTGCGTTGCTGAGTCCGAGGGAAACATCTGTCAACCTAAGTGAAAGAAAATGATAATTATGCATTATTATGTACAGGGGTATTTGTAGCATTTAGTAATCAAATCTTTTGGGTGACCGTCTTGTGCGGCCTGAGCGTCTGAGGTTTGAAGGGTGTTGTCCCTGGTGTTTTTTAGATTTTGGTGATGCTGTCACATGCGTGTGTCCCTCATCTTCAGATGAGGAGTATTCAGGTACGTCGTGTGTGAAGTTTCTTAGTGGCTTAGGGATTTTTTTGAAGAAGCTGGCATTTCTTGTAATTTGGTTGCCCTTGTGTGATGCAGTAATCATGGATCCCTTTTTCTTTGTTATGGTTAATGGATTAGGTTGATAGGGGGTGTGTGCCTTTGAAGTGTGGTCGCTTTTTACAATGACGGTGTCACCCACACTCAGATTATTGGGTTTTACGTATGCTTTTCTGTCAGCATATTTCTTTATTGTTTCCTTGGCTTGGGTGTCACGTACCCTAATGCTATGGTCTCCAGCTATAGGTGTAACTAGGTGTGGTAGGCGGTTTTTTATGGTCCGGCCAAATAGGATTGAGGCTGGAGAAACACCGGTGGTGCAGTGTGGTGTCGTTCGGTAATCTAACAGGAATTTGAATAGCTCCTGCTTCCAGCTTTGACCTTTGATTAGGGCGGCCTTGATGGATTTTTTTACAGTGCGCATGAAGCGTTCTGTTTCAGCATTGGCCTGGGGCCATAAAGGTGTTATCTTCCTGTGTCTGAAACCGGTGATGGAGGCGTAGTCTTTGAAATCATAGCTGTTGAATGGTGGGCCATTGTCTGTTTTGAGGGATACTGGTACTCCGAATTCGGCGAATATTTTGTCTAAACGGGGTATGACTGAGTTTGTTGAGATAGAGTCCAGGATATCGACAACAACGTAGCGTGAGTATTCATCTGTGACAACAAGAAGGTATTTCCCATTCTGGAGATGTCCAAAGTCAGCGCTAACCTCTGTCCACGGGGCTGCTGGTAGTGGGGACATTTTCTGTGGCTCCCTTGCCGTTTTGTGAGTGCTGATCTGACAGGTATGACAGTTCCTGATATTTTCTTCTACCAAAGGCTGCATGTTTTTAAACCAGACTTTTTCCCGGAGGAGGGCCATGGATTTCACGACGCCTTGATGACCGGCATGGGCTATTTTGGCAGCTCTGTTTTGTAGCGTCTCAGGTAGCACTATCCGGCGCCCTTTCAGAATGATGCTGTCCTCACGGTTCATCACGGTTGTCATGCAGGGTGAGAAATGTGGCTTTGTTTATGCCATCATTGGCACCTTGCCATTTGTTGGTGAGAATAGCTTGAATGACTGTAGTGAGTGTCTTGTCTTTTGCAGTTTCCGTTGCAACTTCATCAATTGTCATTGCTTTGGGGGTTGACGTTGAGAGAATATAGTTTATATACTCCTCCGCTATTTTCTGCTCCCTGTTGCTTGGAGGTAGATGTATTGGATGGCGGCTGAGGTAGTCAGCTGGGTTGTCATGACCTGGTCGGTATGTGACAGTCATATTGTATGGTTGTGTTCTCAAAACCCAACGTTCGATGCGTGCTGATAGTTGGGAGCGAGTGTTATTGAAGATTGATGTTAAGGGTTTATGATCTGTATGAACAGTAAATGGGGCCCCAAAGATATATATATGAAAGTGTTCACATGCCCACGTGATGGCGAGTGCCTCCCTCTCTGTTTGAGAGTATCTTTGTTCAACTGTGGATAGTGCTCGGCTTGCGAATTGTACTATCCGCCCGTCTTGTGATAATACAGCAGATATGCCTACAGGACTGGCATCGGTATATATTTCAGTGTGTTTGTTAGGATCGAAGTAGGCAAGTGAGCATGCTTTGCTCAAGGCCTCCTTGAGGTTTTTTAAATATTCAGTGTGGCGCTCAGTCCAGGACCACTGCGTGTTTTTTTTTGTTAACTGACGTAGTTCATAAGTCAGGGTTGCGTAGTCCGGAATGAATTGTGCACCGCAAAAGTTAGTCATCCCCAACAAACTTCTGACTTCTGATGCGTTTTTGGGGTCTGGTAATTCGAAGATTGTTTTTATTTTAAAGTTACTTGGGCTGATGCCCTCATTACCGAATGTGTGTCCGAGGAATTCCAATGACCTCTTGTTGTATTGACATTTGCTGCTATTCAGTGTTAGGCCTTTTCCGCGTAGTCGTTGAAATACTTTCTGGAGGTTTTAGTCATGGTCTTGCTGGTCCGATCCAAAGCAAAGAATATCATCACTGATGTTGATGGCCCCCTCAATCCCTGCGAGTGCTTGGCTAATCTCTTCCTGAAATATTTCACTGGCGGAGTTGACACCGAAGAATAGTCTTTTGTATCTATATAGGCCCAGGTGTGTTGCGAACGTGGTAATGTATCGGGACTCTTCAGCTAGTTCTAACTGGTTGTAGCCCTGATTGAGGTCTAACTTGCTAAAGACACTGGCTCCCGATAGAATGGCTTTCAGCTCATCAAGTGTGGGGGTAGGGTGACGTTCCCTTTCGATGGCTTTGTTTGCCGCTCTCATATCAATGCAAACTCTGATTTTGCTTTGGTCTTTCTTAGGTACCACCACAATAGGCGATACCCACGGGGTCGGTCCTTCTGCTTTTTCAATCACCCCCAGTTCCTCGTCTTTCTGTATTAGCTCTTCTATGTCCTTCCTTACATGAAAGGGGGCTCTGCGGTATCTCTGAGCGATGGGTGGTATATTTTCATTTATGTGCAAATGGACTTTTTTTTCTTTAAGTTTACCTAAGCCATTGAATAGGTCTGCATAGTCCTCCAGAAGCTTAAGAGTTGTCTGCGGGATTTGTGTGTCAGAGTTGCTGATGTGGTTAACTGGGAGCTTTTTTGCTGATAAAAGTTTAAGCTTTTCACATGTTTCCCAGCCGATGATAGGTTTTTCTGGGCTTTTTATTACATGTATATCAGCTTGGCAGGAGGTGCCCCCAAACTCTAGGAGAGTCCTAAATTGACCTAGAACTGGAGTAGTTTGCTTGA
>OY744518.1:163601712-163606712 GCA_963556195.1 Sepiola atlantica | reverse complement strand
TTTTATTTGACGTCATGCAATAGGTAGAACTTTCTCCCGTGCAACGCCGGGCGACGGGTTCTGCTAGTTTAGATATATAGTGTACTAGTATACACACTCCATAAAACTGATGACGACAAAAAACTCTTCGCCAGTGATGGTCGCACTCGCTACTTATCTAGATATAGTACTACAATATTCATATAAAATCATAGAATTACGTCAGTAATGTAATTTTTTATGTAAATATTATTATTGTCATTTCTGATGACCTAAATAAAATCAAAAACACCTACCATTGAATTTTTAGTTAGATTAAACAATTTCTTCTTGAATTTATTCTGGCGGGGTGAGTCTGAGGTGGTTTCTGCCTTGCTATTTACTTCCTCACTTCCCATCACCACTTAAAATGGTTTCATCTGGGAGCTAGAAAAAGGCACGTGTTTTACTCGCTAACTTTTGCGTGACGGGATGGAAATAGATATATTTATATTTATATACTAGTGTACACCCTCCGTCAAAAATGACGAAAACATAATCATGTTTCGCCAGTGTTCACACTAATATTTACATAAAATCATATAATTACATTAGTAATTTGATTTTTCATATATAAATTATTATTATCATTTCTGATGACATAAAGAAAAAATAACACGAAGCGTGAATTTTTTATTAAAGGGGGAGGATTTCTGTCCGAATTCATTTCAGACGGCAGGAGTGGTTTGACTTGCTATTTGTTTTCCAATCTAAGTCTTTTGAATGCCTTTTTATTATTTCAATAGGATAGGACTGAACTATTTAAATAAATGTTTAATTTATTTGAAAAACAAAAAATCTCTCGCAACGTGATATCTGGTTTTCTTACTGATTTTCATATTTTCCCTAACCGATGCTGCTAATGTAGTAATATGCCATTCAATATATATATATATATATATATATATATATATATATATATATATATATATATATATATATATATATATATATATATAATACTAAATGTGTGTTTAGCAATGTTTGTTTCCCTAAAGCTTTTTTCTACTATACACTTTAACAACACAAAATACATGCTAAAATAGAACTTAATTCTGGGATTGCATTATGTTTGAAATAAAAAAATGTTTTAATTGTTCTAATCTTCCAGTGTATAACGGTTCCTGCTAACAAAAAAAAACATTGTGGGATAAACATGACAGCAACGTGAAAAAAAACCCCAAACAAACTCGTGTGTGCCACAAATTATAGAGGTGGTATATATTTCAAAGGAATAAATATACATCAGTAGGAAAATAGTTCATGATTCAATAGATTGACAGGAACGGATGGATATTTACTGTAGAATGATGATGATGATTATTCTGGTCAAAATGTCCACTGTTATTTTACTCAGAGTTGTTAGCTTGTTCACCACTTTAGTTAGTTGTTTGTAGGGAAAGAGGTGCTGTAGTTTCAGGATCGGTTGGCAGCTACTAACAACGATGCTTTGATGATGATGGCACAAGAAGAAGCTGTAGATGATGAATGCTGTAGACAGATGAGAAACTGCTATCGCTGTCATTGTAGATGAGGTTTGGTCGCTCATTGTCGTAGTAGTAGTGAAATGATACTGTGTCGTCTGGCAAGGATTCTCCTTCATCTCTAGGAGTGCAGTTTTCCATTCCGAATTCCATACGAATGTCTAGGTTGAAGATTCTGGTTGTATTCATTAGATTTTTTTAGTTCCTTTTCATTTTTTGCCAATATTTTCAGGTCGTCCATATACATTAGATGTTTTTTTTCTTATATGTTTGTGTATTTATATCCGGCATTGCACCCGCTGAGTATACTGGTGAGTGACATCATGGTTAATATAAAAAGTAATGGTGATAGAGTCTCCCTGAAGTATGCCGCTCTGTATTCTTATCTCTGTGTCAGGTGTTGTCCTGCAGCTATCAGTTCCAGCTCTATGTTTCCATTGCTTTTTCCATAAAATTGATAATTTTGTCAAATATTTTGTACATCCTTAAACATTCAATTATCCATACTTAGGAGGGTTTTATTGTAGGCTATGCTATGTCTATGTTCTTTTTTCTACTTTTACTTTCTTAAAGACCTTTTGGTCGATAGATAGCAGGTCATATGTTTCTCTTATCACTTTCCTGCACCCTTTCTGTTCATCAGAGAATAGTCAACACTTATTATGGGAGTGGTAGATTTGTCCACTCAGGGGTGCCATTAACATTTTCCTTATGGTTAATAGGCATCTCCTGTCTTTGTGATAATCATTTTTGGTTCTTTTTATCTCCTTACATCAAGTGGCTTCATGCCTGCCTTGTCTAGAGTGATTTCCATTAAAAAATGAACTTAAACTTCTTTTTAGTCATAACTTGGGAGAGATGGAAGAGATAATGCATAAATTAATGCAACAGATTTGAGTGGATTTTAACTTGGTTGCCGTTTCTATGGCTTACATCTTTGAATGCCTACTGGAGAGAATTTGAATGCCTACTGGAGAGAATTTGAATGCCTACTGGAGAGAATTTGAATGCCGTCAGGAGAGAATTTGAATGCCTACTAGACAATATCCTCGAGTGTCTAAGGTGTCTACAGGAGTTTGTCAGGACAATCTAGCATGACGATACTTTCCCCTATAAGTAAACCCTAACCAAATAGTCAAAATAACATAGTATTCCAAACCCAAATAAGATCTTCTCTGTATGGTTACATACTGGCTTATACGAGGGATGATGCACCTTTTCCAAGTGATGTTACCTCTAGTAACAGCACTAAGCTGGATACTCCACCAGACTAGATGAATTATTGTCCTGGAATCCGGTAACACCAAGAGACAACAAAAAATATATACAATAACATAGTTAACTGGTCAATTAGGGAGAAGAAAATTAAAACTTTTCCCTTCTTTACTAACTCAACGTTTGAGAGGTAAAGGAGAAATTTAATGGAATATCATTTATTTATATAGGGTTACTTAACCGAGTGATGTTGTCTTTCTGTCTGCCTGCCTGTCTGTCTACCTATCTACTCATCTATTTATTTCTTCATCTGGTGGTAAGGCCCCAATTTGGGGGCGTTTGGGTGTATGGAGTCATTCATTAGTTGCCATTGCTCAAAGGTCAACGCTAACCCGGAATGTTAGCACTTGTCGAGGTTACATCTCTGGGTTAAACAAAAGTCGTTCTTTGTATAACATGAAAGTGCATCCGGTGGTAAGCACTGTGTGTCACATGTGGTCTGGCTGTTTGTTTAAAACTAGGTGTGGATTGATGTGGCCGATCTGGATATATATCATGCATTTACATATGTTATCATGCAATTACATTAATTAAATCAAACTATATGAATATATAATTGAAGATATTAGCAACTTGAAATATAACAACTTTCACTAAAATGACTGGATTCGGTATTAAATAACAAAAAGGGTTGATATGCCATAAAATAAAGTAAAGCAAAACAAAGTATCTCCCTGTTTCAGTCTATTCGTATCTATCTATCTATCTATCTATCTATCTATCTATCTATCTATCTATCTATCTATCTCCAATTATCCGCGCTTTTCCAGTCCTGGATAAAATAACACTTTGCTTTCAATGAATAATTTATGATAAATATTGTCTTTTTCTGAACTAAATACTCTAAATGGTTGATATGCCGTAAAACTGACAAACAAAGCTAACTTTATAAGCTATAATTCAAGTTAATAGAAATTTATTATTAAAACGAAGTTATTTTATGATTGAACCTTGTTACCAAGTCATGTATATTACTGCTTTGCTTAAAAGAATAACGACGAACATTTATGTATGAAAATGCAATTGTATATTTTTATTGTTCAGTTGCAGCAAATGAGTAAGGTGAGAGTGCGGAGGACACATGGGAGTTGGCAAACGTTGATCTCTCGAATTCACTAGACAGTCGCCTTTTTTCCGTGCTGATCAAAATTTGTGCCAGTTAATATAGCATTTTCGGACACCCACTCACTCACAACTGCAACGCCCATTCCGTGATTTTGCCTACGAACTTAATGTAGCCACGCCCCCACCACCCCCTACAGGACGTGGCTTCCATAAATTTTATTGTTTATTTAGCGACGAGTGTATTTCTGTGTCTGTAGGTGATCTTTTTGGGTGTCTCTGCATGAAATCATCGAATGTTTATTCTTCCGGCCAGGTGGGTGTTTGTGTTAATCAGCCAGGTTTTATTTTTCCGGCCAGGTGTTATGTTTGGTACTCAAGATCCGATATTCAACACAAGAATTCAGTAGAGATAAAAAAGCTCTAGGAACGACAGAGCAATGTTGTCTTCAAGCTTTAATTTATTTTATTAGTCACATATCATTTTGTGCCTTAACTCAGATGTCTTTCTCGATACTTAAGTCTCCTTCTAGGGACTCCGCAGTGTATTATTGAGCTAATGACTATTGTCATGGACGATGGAATCGCTTATGCAAAGTGAAATCCCAACGAAGCTATTGCATTCAAATACACACTAATACTGTTGGAAAAGTTATGACAACCTTATCTACGGGTGAAAAAGTATTCAATGAATCATTTGAAATGAGTGTTGTGCTTATGCATTAAATAACTCAAAAATGGTTGATATGCTGTAAAACAGACAGATTAGGGATTTCGGTTCCAGGTTGAGGAGCAGTATGACATTCGTGGCAGGGGCTAAAATAAAACCTAGCTCTAGGAAGCTGCTTTCTCAGTGCATAAAACGGAAGAGCCAAGTGCGATATGTAATGCCCGTGGTGACTCAACATATGGGATGTGGCAACAGTACTGATGCAGTATTGGTCACTTTTTGAACTCATCACAGGTCTATTAAAGCAATGCACCTAGCACTTTAAAGCAACTTTGCATCATATCTTGCTTTCATCGGAAGGTAAGTCAATACCTACTTTATAATCTATATCATGCATGCTTACATTGAAGATCAGCTGCTGCCATTTAATCTCTTCTATATTCGCATGAAACCTGAGTTCCTATACTGTAAGTATGAAAGATATTCGGAAA
>OY744518.1:163554212-163596712 GCA_963556195.1 Sepiola atlantica | reverse complement strand
GATGCCGATGTAAACTTTCTTGTCCCTGTAGTTATCTTCCGGATGAATAGTGGCCTTATAAACCATGCACTCAACTTTACAGTTACCGGCCATTGGGCAGTTATCTTTCACTTGACAATTACATTTATCTACTGAAACCTTATTTTTACTAGAATTGTTTAGTAATTTATGATTATGGGTGCTGATTATTCTATCCATGTTTTTGGTACAAGAGTAACTGATTTTTATGGTTTTCTATTAAATATCTTCCTAAGTGGATTATTCATACTAAAATGCTTATCTACCCGGTTCAAGAATACTTTCCCGATGTTGATGTTAGATAGTTGGCAGTACGGAGGTTGAACCATATTATCTTCCGGCCTCTATTCCTGGATTTATTTTTATTTTCTTTCTTGGTATATTTGAGTTTTTCACTATATCCGCTTTTTTCTAGCGCTCTATTGTATAAATGTTTGTTTGTTTCAAATATATATATATATTAGTGATATTTGAAGCTGAATTATTTCGACACTTGATTATTGGGGAAATGGTCGTATAATCAGTACCATTGGAGAGCCATGAATATTAAAACTGTCCTGTTTTTAAATCTCCGAAACAGTTACATGGTAAACAGCTGATGATCCCCTGTTAATATTAGACGCTTAAGGTCTCCTGTTTTTGTTTCACTCTTAGATAATTATTTTTTATTTTTATTTTTATTTATTTTTATTTAACTTATATTTTGTCATTTATTAATTTTCCAACGAATGTTAAGTCTGCAATATCTTGGATTTAGTTAGTTTGTCTGGGAATTTAAACTGCATTTTACATTTTTTTTTAATGACTCAAAGCTTCTTTAGACTATATATATATATATATATATATATATATATATATATATATATATATATATATATATATATATATATATATAAAGTAATAGATGAGAATAAAGATTGTAAAAATAAAATATCTATTACGTAATCAGATGCTCAAAAAAAGTTGTTTCAAATAAACAAAATTTATTTTTTCTTCCTTAAGCTATGACTTTTCAAAGAATGAAAATTTTATCGTAAGAGGAATACAAACAGATAAGTCGGGATGGGGAATTACCAAAAGTCATAATTTAAAAAGATATAAAGATAATATGAGATAAAAACAAATATAAAAAAACTTCCAATGCAAAGAGAAGATGTTGAAATATAGGAAAAAGTTATAAGTAATACAGCTCAATTTGTAGTAATTTTTAGTTTTGTCAATTATTTCAGGGTGTATTTGACTCTTTTTAATAAATTTGTTGATTTTCATGATAATTGGGTTGGAATGTTTTCTGTGTTTTTTAAATTTTACACTTTTGGTGAGGTCAAAGAGAGCGTTTTTACAGCCATTGAGGTGTTTATTCTAAGCGGGGTAAATAGTTTTTTTTAAAAACCTTAACGAGATGCTGTTATCTTTTCCAATTTCCTTTGTTCTCTTCATGAGTTCATAGGGAGTGTTGATTCAAAAGTGTTAAATGTAGGGGTTGTTCGAGGCAACTTTCCGATTTCTAGCAACGCTAGTTTTTACTAGCTCGTTACCTGGATTGAAACTACTTCTTATTATCTCACTTTGAATTCAACTTCATAAAAACTGTATCTAGAAAGCTCATGGAAGTCCCTCAAATGGCGTTTAATACACAACTTACATCCGAAACTTTTACATTGCAACCTTTTCACACTGCATTACTTGGGCAATTTAATGATTTGGCATCTTTTGACGCCAACCTTTTGTGGATTTACCGTTTTTCAACATGCTGCTACAATTTTAATGACACTTTTAAGGGTAAACTTTTTCCTATATTTAAAACCTTTTCTCTTTGCATTGGACATACTATTTTTACAATCTTTATTCTTATCTTTTACTTGTCTATATAATTGCTCTATCTCGTATATCGAGCATCAATTCTTTCATTATATGTTCTACTTTAAAGGGATACATTATATCTTTATTTTCCTTTTCTCTCTCTCTCTCTCTCTCTCTCTCTATATATATATATATATATATATATGTTGTGTGTGTATGTGTATGTATATGTTTGTGTTTAGGCATCATTTTTTCATATATATATATATATATATATATATATATATATATATATATATTTGCTAATTTTTTTTATTTATACAGACATGTAAAAAATCTGCGACACTGGCATGTCGATGTTATCAATGAACAGTTACTATAAACTGAGATCTCATTCAGGCAGAGTTAGAATCCGATCTTAACCTCAGATCATATTTGGAGAGAACCCAAATATGATCTGAGGTTAAGATCGGATTCTAACTCTCCCTGATGAGATCTCAGTTTATAGTAACTGTTGATCGATAACATCGACATGCCAGTGTCGCAGATTTTGTACATGTCTGTGTAAATAAAAAAATTATCATATATAAAGCTCTATTTTGATATTGAGTACTTTTTATAAACCCGGTTAAAATTCTCTGGATTACCACCCTGTGGATATTTTTTACCTGGATTATTACCATTATATATATATATATATATATATATATATATATATATATATATATATATATATATATATATATATATATATATTATTACTATTTTTAATAAATCTTATTTTTATATTCACATACATATATGTGTCGTCTTCAACAAGAATCATCAGTGTGGCTATATGTACAATTGTTCCGTCGGTCGCATTTTCGAACCCTCTACTCCAGTGATTATTGACTATCAAGATTCAAACACTTCATCGTGACAGTCATATGAAGTGAGAGAGAAATAAACCCTGTTTATCGTTAAGAGCAATAGTAAGTTTTGCAACAGTGTTCTATTTCCAAGGAAAAGAACTTTGCGTATAACTTATATACAAACCTTTTTCACATTTTAATCCAAAGTACCCGCTGTTTAAGGGAGCCTGAATAATTATTTATTGTTTTTAATAAACATTATTTTCATATTTATATACATATAAGTTTCATATTCACCAAGGATGATCAGTGTGGTTATATATGCAACTGTCTCGTCGGTCGCACGATTCGAACCCCGAAATCCAGTCTACTATTGACTGTCAGGATGGTTTGGCGAAATTGGATGTATTGATTTATTGAAACCATAGGGAACACGTGTTTCACCTCAAAAGAAAAAACGAGTGTCATTGTAAAAAGATTCCATAATTAAAATAACGGACGATCGTATTGAACGACCCTATGTTTCTTAGCGGATTTGCGTTTTTTAAAGTTTTTTCTTTGCAAACTTTCTGAACTTGTTTGTTGTTCTAAAAACCGGTGACACCCAATACCACTACAAATGCAAACATGTTTGTTGTTTTAAAACCGGTGAACAAACAAAAAAGTCCCGACTTCTCATAACTCCGACCGGCATATATGAATCAGCTAATCAGTCAACACGGATTTTCGTTCGAGTCGTGTCCCGTTTGCCAGCATTTGCAAACAGGGCGACGATTGTCTCTTCTTTAGTCGATGTTTTATTTTTGTTTGACGTTGAAAAACTAAACCTGCGAGTATTTCATCGATTTCATTTATGGGTCTGCCATAAAAACAAAAATCAGTTTTCTTTTCTTTTTCTCTCATTTTTTTTGTTTTCACAATAACCAAATGTAGACATTCGTCATACGCTGACTATTCTGGTACATTTAGGATTTTTTGTTGATAATATCGAGCAACCCGGGGGCAGACCGAGAGTAGTTCTTTTTTTATAGAGGTGTAAGTGAGAAAAAGGAGTTGTCATTGAATACTTTTGTAGAAATGTGTGAATCCATAATTGTTTTCATATTATGAGCAAAATAGTAGGGTAGTCTAAACTACCAAGCTTTGTTTAGTTCATATTTACAAAAGCACGCCCACAAACATAAAGACTTCCGTTCAGTCTTAAGAGACAATGGCTATCTCCTGTAAAGGTGCCTTAGTGAGGAATCTATAGTGAAACAAGTGTTTCGCAATCACCAACCGTACATGTCTTGAACTGACATAGCTGGAGTCTAGTGGCAAGAAAATGTCCATGATAACTGGGAAGAACAACAATAACAATAACAATAAAAAACTCGTTTTATTTCAGCGTTTTCATTCGTCTAGATTAGTTGCATTTATAGAAGACTAGTTGCATTTATAGTCTAGTATACCCTATCCGTGGAGGGAGGACAAGTGGATTCGAACCATGTATTTGTATATATATGTATGTGTGTGTATGTATGTTTGTATATGTATGTGTGGGTGTATGTGTGTGTATGTGTATGTATATATGTATATTAATATATATATATATGGTTATATGTGTGTGTATGTATGTATGTGTATATATGTATGCATATATAAATTAGGGTGAATTAAATCATTTTATTTTTGGATTGGTGTGGACTATATATATATATATATATATATATATATATATATATATATATATATATATATGACATTGGCTCTGACCTTGGTTGTCTGATGATCTATTTTCAGATTTTTCCTTCCTTATATCCTTTCACCTTCAAGCTGGTTTCTCAGTCGCCAGACGGATAACTTGAATTTCTGGCTTTCAGAGTCAATTTGGGGAGCTTGGGGTTGAGCGGTTGGGAGGTCAGATAGACAGGCTGACCCGTTTGGGATACCTCAACTTCCTTCCTAACTTCCTACATACCGTCCGTCGTAAATCATACAATTCCCCCTCTCTATATATAGTTCTGTTCCCCCTCACTGTATTGCCTCCCGTTATAAATCGTGCAATCTCCACCTCTCTCTCTCTATATATTAGATATGTTGTCACTCTCCCCCACATTGATTTACGTCTTAAATAGTGCATTCCCCCTCTCTCAAGATATTTATTAAATATGTTGTCGCTCTCTCTATATGTATATTAAAATGGTGAGTGTGAATTTCTCTTAATAATAATAATAATAATAATAATAATAATAATATATATATATATATATATATATATATATATATATATATATATATATATATATATATATATATACGAGGCCTGTCTAAAACGTATCCGACCTTAGGCCAAAAAAAATATTTCAAATACGTAACGGGGTTGGGACCTTAATCCCCTTCAAAGATCCTTGTGCTTGCACACATTTAGCCCACCGATCCATCCACTATAAATAGTGAACAAATTGGTTCATTTGAAAAGAGTAATCCCCGAATGAGGGAACCGTATCATAGATTAGGCGTGATCACTGGTCCCTAGCACCGGTACTGGTTCAAGTAAAGCACGCATCTTCATGCAAACACCTTATGTTGAAATGTGTTTGAATCGAGTTGCAATGGCAGAATTATCTGATTGATCTCCCTTGGCTTATATCTGGTTTATCTCCCCTGAATTATTATTGCCAACGTTAGAGTCAATGCGGTCTCCTGTCCAGAAAAATAATCAGATTCCAGCTACGTAGGGGAATTTAGAACGAAATATTATCCTCTTTCTGGCCGTGCCTTCAAAGCCATCGGACGTGCTGCGATCTGTTGACAACTTCTTTATGATTTTCAGAAACCCCGACGCTAGGTATTCTGGGACGGTAATTCTGTCGCTCCCTGGAACATTAATTATTAGGCTCCTATCTGGAACTAACACTGGTTTGTTGTTGACGTTTAACGAACTGGCATGCACCGTTCTCGGTTGTTGTTTTGACATTTTCTCCAGCTTTTTGTTCATTGTTTTTGTCACCTAAGGATAATTCGATGAAGAATTGAACGTACTCGGGATACATATGGAATAGTTATTAATTCTATCATTTTATAATAATTTATACCCAAACCAAATCATGTGGTTTATAATTGTTTAAAAAAATCGGTATTGTAAATAAAAAGTCCGGGTAATTGACTCTATTTTTTCCTCCATCTGGCGAACCTTTTGTGCTTACATCTCGATTCTGCAGATAATAATTTCTTCTTTACAATAAACTACCTAGGCGTTTTGTTTACTATGCCATTATTTTGAAACAATTATATATATATATGCATGACTTGGTTTGGGTATAATCAATTATTATAAAATTATATAATAATATTTTGTTATATATATATATATATATATATATATATATATATATATGTGTGTGTGCGTGTGTGTGTGTGTATGTGTGTGAGTAAGTGTGATACAAAGCTCTTTGTAAATAGACAAATGGAACACTGTGAAAGTGACGGTCAATGTTTATATAAATATATTGTAGATATCATTTACGAGCACCATTCCCGCAACTCAGTAATGAGAGCTGCCGACTATCAACTAGATGGTTGTAGTTTCGATTCCTGACTTGAGATGAGTGCTAGTCTAGCTGCACTGAAGAGCTGTGATACAGCGAAAAAGTCAGTCTGTGGATGACTATAATATATATATATATATATATATATATATATATATATATATGTACGAGGCCTGTCTAGAAAGTATCCGACCTTAGGCCAGAAAAAATATTTCAAATACGTGACGGGGTTGGGACCCTAACCCCCTTTCAAAGTAGGCCCTTTGTGCTTGCACACCCTTAGCCCACCGTCCATCCACTACCGGAAACACATCTAGAAGTCTAGAATGCACACACATACATATATATATATATACACACACACACACACACACATATATATACATTTATTTATTAATTTTTTTGAAATACTATATTGAGCATTTATTTGGCATTATATTTGAATGATTATTACATTATTGGTTCTTACTCTTTCCAAGAATTATCTTATTTACTAGTTTCCATTTCTTCACTAATTAGTACAGATGAAAACTAAAATGAAAAAAATTTCTGCTAATGCTCTCATGATCTGACCCTCTTACCATTTCATTATAGGCTAGGTTTAAGCTTAGTCGCTTCGGTCATTTTTGTTGTGAGTGATGTGTTCTATATTTAAATGTTTTATATTGGGGTATTAGTACTCAAACAAGAAAAACATTGACAATAAAAATTTCTGCTAATGCTCTCATGATCTGACCTTCTTACCATTTCATTATAAAAATTTCAGTGAATATTTAGAGATTTTATACATTAAAACTTTCTCGCAGAGAAGCAACTTTTGTTTTCAGTAAAAATAGAAATCACAGATGAAATCTATTTTTATATCAGCAGAAAAATGTATAATAATAGTAATGGCTACTACTGTAATGTGATTGGCCGCTATTATACATTGCGAGGGCCACATACAAAAGTTAGTAAAGTTCCTCAAATGGTTAGCCGTGATGTTGCTTATATATATATATATATATATATATATATATATATATATATATATATATATATATATATAATTAATGTTGTTTTTCACTCTCCCCCAACCCTGAGAAATATTTTAAGTTAAAAAAATAAAAAATAAAAAATTTTGGCCCGACCCCTAAAAAGTTTGGCCTAACCTCTAAAAATTTTCCTGACCCCCCAATCTCTCCAGCCCCCGCCCAATTTTTTTTACTCTCCCCCAACCCTGAGAAATATTTTAAGTTAAAAAAAATAATTTGGCCCGACCCCTAAAAAGTTTGGCCCGACCCCCCAAATTTTCCCCTCCCCCTCCCCCATCTCTCTAACCCCACCCTCCGAATTTTTTTTTACTCTCCCCTAACCCTAAGAAATATTTTAAGTTAAAAAAAAAAGAAATTTGGCCCGACCCCTAAAAAGTTTGGCCTGACCCCTAAAAATTTCCCCGACCCCTAATCTCTCCAGCCACCCAAACTTTTTTTTTACTCTCCCCCAACCCTGAGAAATATTTTAAGTTAAAAAAAAAGAGAAAAAATTTGGCCCGACCCCTAAAAAGTTTGGCCTAACCCCTAAAAATTTTCCCGACCCCACCAATCTCTCCAGCACCCTCCAATTTTTTTTTACTCTCCCCCAACCCTGAGAAATATTTTAAGTTAAAAAAAAAGAAGAAATTTGGCCCGACCCCTAAAAAGTTCGGCTCGACCCCTAAAATTTTCCCCGACCCCCTCCCCCATCTCTATTACCCGACTGTTTTTTTTACTATCCCCCAACCCTTAGAAATATTTTAAACTGCTGTTAAAATATTATCCAAACCTATCACTACTGTAGCTCTATCTAGGACATTGAGCACTGTTCTCCCGGACAACGCTGATTATTTAGAAAATCAAGAAGGCCTCCTGAGCACTACTGAAATCACTCTTACCGGTTGTCAGGTGCGGATGTGATTGAGCAACCCTTGTTTCACTACACAGTCTTAACGTAGCCTTCCTATGATGTTATTGATGCATCCGGACAGAAGTTATGGGATGACCTGATACAACCGGACAGAATTTAGGGCAAGACCGGGTACATCCGGCAAGGGATTATGGGACATGTTCAGTGTGTCAGCACTTTTATAAAGTTATTACATAAATACATTAGATAATTTTCAAATTACTACTAATTAACATTGAAAAAAGTGTGAGAAATACAAAAAAAAACTGCTACCCTCTGTCGGAAACTGGTCCGGTTGAACCTCAGCAAGTGAATCTTTTTTTGTAATTTTGAGATATTATGATTCCAGGATATGTGCAATCCTGAAGATGTAAACTTTTTGACATGTCGCCGTAGGTTTTGAGGAGAAGCTTCACATACAGAGAGACATACATACAGACAACTGCCCTTTATATAAGAGAAGACTACAAGGGCTACCCGGCATTGCTCGGGGTCATAAAAATATAAATAGAAGAAAAATCGCGTGTGTAACATCTTTATATTAAAACTTCTATTTCTCTCCCTCTCTCTCTATTGCCGTCTCTTTATCTTTCTACTTTTCTCTTCCCTGGTTGCCCCATTTCACAGCTACTTTCTCATTTTGCATTTTGCGAAAGCTGTTTCTTCCCCACCATTCCTCTTACGTTGCCCAGGGCGACCTTTGCTCAAATCTATTCATAAGGATGTTCTCCCACCCCAACATATTAGTAATATTATTTATCTTTTTAAATGTCGGTGCGATGCCGTATACGTGGGAAGAACAGTGCAAAGGTTTGAATCCAGAATCAAACAACACATCCCCCCTGCCATACGCCAGGGCCGACTAAATCATTTAAATAATTTAGTTAATACATCCGGGTCTGCTATTGCTGCCCATCTCATAAATAGCGCCGAATGTGCGTCGACGTACACTAGTGACTGGTTTTCTGTCATAAGTAGATCGCATTCCCTATTCCACCCCAAAGTCCTGGAAGCCATATATATAAAGTCAATCAAACCTTCCCTTTGTAAGCAAAAGGAATGGCTTTTAGGACTTAATGTGATCAACTTATGACTCTCCTCCCCATATTTTTTTTTTATTTTTTATTTTTTATTTTATTTTATTTTATTTTTTATGTTTTATTTTTCTCCTAAACTGGTCACTAGTGTTCATTACAAATTATTTTTAGGTTTTAGTTGTATTCAATCATTTCCACGTTTTACTCTGATGAGTGTGGACGAAAACCGGTTCAGTACATTAATTAATTTCTTTTTAATCGTTTTCTCTCGTTTTTTTATATTTGTTTAATCTCATTCGACCCTCCAAAAAATGTCCCAAACGTCCGTATTCCTCGCCGTTATCAAATTTTGTACCACTAAAAATTTATTTAAATATATATATATATATATATATATATATATATATATATATATATATATATCACTCTGAGCTGCCTGGTAAATAACGGCCACGTGTCGATATTTACAGTTAAAGTTATTCTGCATTTACTAATTAATTGACGATGGCCCTTTGGTTAAGATCACCGACTACGAATCAGTGGCGATTTGTGTTCGGGGTTCGCGCCCACCGACCATTGAAAATTAGTTCCTAGACTGAAGATTGCGTTAGCATGAAACATCGATGTCTCTAGGTATTTTAAATATTTAATATTTATTTAAAAAATATTATTGTATATATATATATATATATATATATATACATATATATGTACATATATATATGTATATGTATATATATATATATATGTATATGTACATATATATGTATATGTACATATATATATGTATATGTACACATATATATGTACATATATGTATATGTACATATATGCATATATATGTACATATATATACATATATATATGTACATATACACACACACACACATATATATATATATGTACATAACAAAGAAAATAACACTGACATTCTTTTTGACGATAACAATTTCAGTAAATATTTAGAGGTGATATATATATATATATATATATATATATATATACATATATATAAATATATGAGACTATTGATACAGCATACGGCGTGCCATACCTATAAACTTTTAATATATACCATCTCTAAATATTTACTGAAATTTTTATCGCCAAAAAGAATGTCAGTGTTCTTTTACTTCGGTATTTCTCTTAATTTTTTGGCCGGTTGTTTTCTTACCAATACGTACATTCATTTGCCAAAAAAAAAACGATCTCCTCCAATCATACACACCGTGGACAGGACTCAGCTTTGAAAGTAGAATGTGACGATAAACGATGAATAACATGCCAACACTAGCATTTCAACAACAAACAGGCGAGAAAGAAGAAAAAAAGGAAAAGGAAGAACAACAGCAGCAGAAGAAAAAGAAGGAGAAGAAGACGGAGGAAAAAGAGGAGGAGACGTAGGAAAAGAAGAAAAAAGACAGAAGAAAAAGAAGAAGAATGAGAAGAAAAAAAGAAGAAAAATGAGAAGAAAAAAAGAAGAAGGAGAAGAAAAAGAAGAACGAAGAGGAAAAAGGAGGAGGAGGAAAAGGAGGGGAAGAAGAAGAAAAAACACAAAAGAAAAAGGAGTAGAAGAAAAAAAAGTCTGAGAAGAAAACGAGGAACGAAATAGAGGAAGTGGAGAAACGGAAGGAGGAGAAAATCAAGGAGAAAAAGAAGAAGAAAAAAGAAGAACGAAGATGAGGAGAGGGAGAAGAAGGAGAAGAAGAAGAAGTAAAAGAAAAAGGAGAAGGAATAAAAGAAGGAGAAAGAATAAAAAGATGAAGAATAAGAAGAAGGATGAGAAGAAAAAGAATGAGAAGAAGAAAAAAAGAAAAAGAAGAAGAAGGATGAGAAGACGAAATAAGAAAGAGAAGAAGAGAAGAAGAAGGAGAAAAAAAGAAGAAACCGTATTAATAGTGAACTTATGATGCGCTGTTAAAGTGCTAAATATGTTCAATTGTAAATTAAGATTTTGTATATATTTATGTATGATTATAACGTTTGGTAGGTGTATATTATTGTTGGTACAGGATTCACTCATAAATTAATTCACCGATCATTATGAATTTTAGAGCACATCTGCTTGGTGTAAGGGGTTGTAATATCGGCTATATTTAGTTTAATTTACTTTTATGCAAAGGGGGTAAAAAGGGTGTGGAAGCCCTTCGTGAAAATTCAGACACCTCCGAGTCTTGTGACATTTTAACAATAGGTATTAGACATCAATTAATAAATATTCCGCAAATTTCAGTTTTTTTGGAGTATTTTACAGGGTTTTCACAGGGCATAATATGGACACAACATCCCATTTGAAAATTCAAATATTTCAGATTTGCATTGAATTTAATTCATAGTCATTAGACACCACTAAGGCACGATTCCTTGAATTTCAATTTATTCTTAAGACCCCTTAAGTTTAAGCCTAAAATGAACATTATGTGATGGATTTTGATCAAAATTTGAATAAAGATTTTAAACAAGGGGTTATAAAAGTGGTGCAAAACTGTTCCGTTCCAGTGATTAATTTTATCATCCTGGGATGGGTATTTTTCTAGTTTATACACATATGGAAATGTGTGTGTTTACGTATATTTGTAAAATAACAAAAAAAATGTTAAATAAATTAAATTACTAACTAAAATTTAGTAAATACCAATAAATACCATCCGCAGGCAAATATTTGTTAAAGAAGAAACAATTGAAACGGTTCATTATTTTAAAATCATTCCAGGGGGGAAAAAGATAATTCATTTGGACATTCAAACTATCTATATATTGTGAAGAAGTTATTTTTGCTTTAAAACATACTTTCATATTTTTTTTTGCCAATAAAAATAATACGTAAATACATATATCGTAGTTACTTACTCTCTCGTGCAAATAGTGTAGCGTATTTTTCTACGAAATTTCAAATTTGTTTTCATCGTACTAGCTACAAAGCAGAAGAAGCTGGGTAAAGATAGAAATTGACATACCCAGGTACTGTACAAATTAATGATGAACACAGCATTAGAAAAAGGTAAAATAAAAAAAAAATGAAACGGAACGAAACGAAACGAAACGAAGCGGCATCCACTCTTGACGGGTTGAGCCGGATTCCTCAGAAGGAGAACGTTTCTAGGAAATATCAAATTTACAAGCGGTCCCCAGTCACATGTATATATCACGGTCATGGAAAATGGCGACGTTATGTTTTGCATTTATTGCAATGAGGTGTCGACGTCCGCCGACGTCCAGCGTCTGATATCCCTAAATGGTCACCCATCTGGTATTGACTAAGCTTAACGTCGCCTAAATTCGGTGATCTAACGAAATTTGTATATATTTTATATGTATTTAGATGTGGGGTAATTGGGAGCCAGTTGGTTAATTAATTAATAATGGCAGGGTATGAGGTGAATTATTTTTGTGGGATAGTAAGAGTAGGTTAATTATGGTTGTTTGGGGTTGTTATTCTAATTTGGCTGAGGTTGTGTTGAGATAAATGTGTGTATGGGGAGGCCTACTTGATTATTTGGGTATGTGGTGGTTGAAGTAGTGGATGGCTTAATATAAGAGTTATGTAATAATGAAATTATGGGATATATATATATATATATATATATATATATATATATATATATATATATATATATATATATATATATATAATGTATTTTTATGTAATTATTTTTATTGGTGATTGTAGCGTTCGTAGTTATTTTGCTTACTATTATTTCGATTGTCTCACTTTCCTAAGTGATTAAGATGCAGAAAATTGCATTATTAGTCGCCCTTAACTTCATAGGACATATTTTTCGTTAATATATTTTTTTATTTATTTTATACGTACATAAAAGTTATATATATATATATATATATATATATATATATATATATATATATATATATATATATATATATATATATCTGCTATATATATATATATATATATATATATATATATATATATATATATATATATATATATATCTGCTAATTATAATAAGAAAAACAATAAAAATACAGTAGAAAGAAAGAAAGAAATGTTAAAAAAGAAGAAGAAGAAGAAAATCGACAGTTATGAACGCCGATTTTAAACACCGGGAGTTGGCAAAGAAGAAGAAGAAAAAGAAATAAAAAGAGAACAAATTAACGGTTAACTTATAGACGCAGATTTGAAACAATGAGAAAAGAAAAAATCGACAGTTGTGAACGCAGATTAGAAAAACTAAAGTGAACAAGGAAGATTAATATTTATTTGAGGTTGACGACAACGGGGAGATGGACAACAAAGTAGGACGAGGGAGAAAAGGAGGAACTAAAGGTATATATATGTATGTATATATATATATATATATATATATATATATATATATATATATATATATATATATATTTAAATAAATTTTTAGTGGTACAAAATTTGATAACGGCGAGGAATACGGACGTTTGGGACATTTTTTGGAGGGTCGAATGAGATTAAACAAATATAAAAAAACGAGAGAAAACGATTAAAAAGAAATTAATTAATGTACTGAACCGGTTTTCGTCCACACTCATCAGAGTAAAACGTGGAAATGATTGAAAACGACTAAAACCTAAAAATAATTTGTAATGAACACTAGTGACAAGTTTAGGAGAAAAAAAAAAAAAAAAAAAAAAAAAATTATGGGGAGGAGAGTCATAAGTTGATCACATTAAGTCCTAAAAGCCATTCCTTTTGCTTACAAAGGGAAGGTTTGATTGACTTTATATATATGGCTTCCAGGACTTTGAGGTGGAATAGGGAATGCGATCTACTTATGACAGAAAACCAGTCACTAGTGTACGTCGACGCACATTCGGCGCTATTTATGAGATGGGCAGCAATAGCAGACCCGGATGTATTAACTAAATTATTTAAATTATTTAGTCGGCCCTGGCGTATGGCAGGGGGGATGTGTTGTTTGATTCTGGATTCAAACCTTTGCACTGTTCTTCCCACGTATACGGCATCGCACCGACATTTAAAAAGATAAATAATATTACTAATATGTTGGGGTGGGAGAACATCCTTATGAATAGATTTGAGCAAAGGTCGAGCAGAAAAAACAATTCTAGGATTAGATGCCTGGTAACACCGACGCACAGCTACAGAAATTTGATTGGCAAATTTTATGCTAATATTACCCAACCAAGGTAATCTGAGGTACGCCGGGCATTTTGGAGGACCAAAAAGTTTAGGCTTGTTAAAATGAGCGATCTTAGTAACGATATTGGAATTAACAATATCGAGAGGGTACCCATTTTCAACGAGCACCTCTTTGATAAATTCAATCTCCGAATCAATCAGGGATTCAGAGCAAATCTTTAAAGCACGATGAACCAAACATTTAATAAGATTTATTTTTCTTTGTATGGGGCAAAAAGAGTCCCAGTGACAATATAAACCAGTAAATGTAGGTTTGCGGAAAACAGATGTTAAGAACAATGAATCAGATTTATGCACTAATACATCCAGAAAAGGAAGGGTGGAGTTGTGTTCCTTCTCACAAGTGAACTTTAAGGCTGGGTGTAATTGGATTGAGTGCATTAAGGAATAATATGGAATCTGACTCATTGTTAAACACGCAAAATGTATCATCTACGTATCGAAAATAAGTAAGTGGTTTATTGATACGGGCCAAGAGATTATGCTCATGAAAACCTACAAAGATATTGGCAATATATATATATATATATATATATATATATATATATATATATATATATATACATATTTATTTATTTATCTTTTATTTTTTGATGTGTTGATGTTTTTTATATTTATAATATAAAACTAAAAATAATACATTAATCACTTAAATAATAGTGTCATGGATTCGTCCAAACACTTTAAAATGCAGTAACATTTTTGTAAGTAACGGATAAATTTTATTAGACAGACGAACAGCACAGGTAAAGAATTTTTTTTTTTTGTGTCTTAAATAACTAATATAAGTTAGCAAAACATTTATATGGAACAAAACGTAGATTTAGTATAAGGAACGTTTATGTTTTTGTCTTTTAAGGGAAGTGGGGTCTGATCAACTCTGCTGGGAAGCCATGAAATTAAATACTGTCTTGTTTTTAAATTCCCGAAACAGTTTTTCATGGTAAACAACTGATGATCCCTTAAATAGTGTTAGAAACTAACTAATATAATAACTGTAAAAAATAAATTGACTTACATGAGTGATTTTCCACTGGAAGACTTGAGACTATAAGTTTTTTTTTTTTTTTTTTATATAGTTTTAATGGTTGAGAAACTTCCGAGACTATATATATATATATATATATATATATATATATATATATATATTACAGAAACAAAAGATCAGAACAATATCGGAGAGGCAGGCATAAACAAAGGATGAAGAGAGTACGGTGTAAAGGAGACTAATTATATTGGATTTGAAACCGACGATTTGAATGTTGTGTTGATCTTCTGTAATACATATATAAATAAACATTACGTTCTTATTTCTTATTTTTGTGTGTCAAAACTGACTAGACTTATTTAATTCTAATGATACAAGAATATTTTCAAATACTGTATATATAGGAATCTCCAACCTTTCTAAAACAAATCTCGATATTGCTAATTTGCATAAAAAAGTTTCTAATAAATTAATATTCTGTAATATACATTTCTAATTTGTATTGCTACATTTTCTTCTATATACTCAATCGTTTCATTAATAGTACTATTATTTTAATTATTAATAAAATTATTCAAAGAGATTTTATAAAAATATGGATAGAGTTTAAAAAAACTTTTAGAATTTCATATTCTAAGGAGATTATTTACATGAAACTTCCGGCGTCAATTATCGCTCAGATGTGAAGAACAGATAGTGCACTTTGATCTTAGGCAGAATGCCAATGAATCATTAAAAGATAATGTTTTTGTAACTAGGCATTTTAAAATTAGTGAAAAAGAAAAAGAAATACTTGATTTAATCGGAATATCTTTTGGTGCAAGTATACTTGTGTAGTCTCAATTTTCTGGCTTCGGATAATTTTGATTACGTAATACTATTGTAGACGGTGAAAAGTCAAAACATGTCCCCTCAAGAATTTCCGAGGCCAGAAATTTGGAACTACACAAGTATACTAGCACCATTTTTAAAATTTATCTGAAAAGTCCGTGTGCTTTTTTGATGCTAGTTATGGGGTGGATAGTGTAGTATCGATTCTGTTGTTATAAGATCATCCTCCCAGGAATTACCTCCTCTGTAAGAGTTCAACATTTTTTTCTGACAAATTATAAATATACATAGTTTGAAATGAAAAACGTTATTAAATTAAAATGCACGCCAATAAACTTGAATTTTCTATTTAAATTGTAAGTTTTTTACAATTTTAACTTTTCACTTCTTAATAAATCCGATTATAACCACCCAATAAATAAATGATTAAAAAAAAAACAACAGCTATGAAATATGCAGTAAAAAAGAAAAAACACATCCATGCTGGCTTTTCATGTCTTATTTGATGTTATTTCCTATTTCAGTCGTAAATTATTTAGAATTAAATAGGTTTCGGTATATTTTAAAACTTAAACCATGTTTTTCTTTTTTAACTAGAACATTATGAAAAGAAGTTATCGTTCTTCCTTAGCTAGCATATTTCTATTTGTTTATAAAGATGGCAACTATATGTTTCCGCACAATTTTCATTTCGGCGTTTCACGTGGACAACGAAACTTGCCATTGTGTTTAATGTTATCTAAATGAATAATATGCGAAAGTTTTTTTCACCTATCATAATTATATTAACATTAAAACGGTTATGCCTATATAATTCCGTGTAGTATATTTTCATTCGCCATGATAAATTCCTCCCAGGCATATATTCCTATTTTTTTTTTGGGGGGGGGGGGCAATATAGTATACGTTCGGTTTTCACGATACCATATTCCCAGGATTAGCTTCTTCTTTGTGTTTGTGGTGGTGGGAGCGAGGTAGTGTACTATCTATTCTGTTGTCATGATATCATGCTCCCAAGCATTAACTCTTACTTTTTTTTGGGGGGGGGGGGGGGTGGTGTTTGTTCGTCATGATATCATCCTCTCAGTCATTACCTAATCCTTTGGGGTAAGTATATGTAGTTCATCATCAAAAATATGCTCCCTCCGGTTGCATATTTTTGCTAGTATATATATATATATATATATATATATATATATATATATATATTAGAAAAATACCGGTCCCAAGAGGAGTAAAATAAATTCCACGAACAGAACAATTTTGCACCACTTTTATGCATTCTTACGAAGATTAAAATCAAGATATAATAATACTAAATCTTATGGTTAGAATCCTTATTCTAATTTGGATCAAAATCGATCACATAATGGTGATTCTATAAAATAGTATAAAATTAAGGCTTAAGCTTAAGGGGTCCTAAGAATAAATTGAAATTCAGTGAATCTTGCTTAATTGGTGTCTAATGACTATGAATAAAATTAAATGAAAATCTAATATATTTGAATTTTCAAATGGGAGGTTGTTCCCATATAATACCCCTTTAAAATACTACAAAGAACCTGAAATTTGGGAATATTTATTAATTGCTATCTAATACTTATTGTTAAAATTTCACAAAAATCGGAAATCTCTATATTTTCACAAAGGGCTTCCACCCCCTTTTCCCTTCTTTAACATAAAAGTAAAGTAAACCAAATATAGTTCACATTTGGAACCTTTACGCCTAACAGCTGTGTCTAAAATTCATAATTATCGGTTAATTAGTTTAGAGATGGATCCTGCACATACAAATATATAAACATATGAACATACCTAACTTCATAAAGATTAAGACATGTAAATAAATATAAGTATTTCCATCCCGTCAGGCGAAAGTTAGCAAGTAAAACACGTGTCTCTTTCTAGCTCCAGGCGAAACCATTTCAAGTGTTTAGAATAAACGAGAAAGCAAATAGCAAGTCAGACATCCATCCATACTTACCTTAATAAAATAAAAAGTTTACGATAGGTGTTTTCTTTTTCTTTATGGGCATCAGAAATGATAATATCATTCATATATGAAAAACATAACGTAATTCTCTTATTTTATATGAATATTTTAGTAATATATGTAAATAAACATTGAGTGCAAACACTGACGAAGCATACTTTTTTCTTTCATTTTTTGATAGAAGGTGTACAATAGTAAAAAAAAATTAATAAAAGAAGAATACACACAAAAACAAAAACAAAGGAAGCAACACTAAAATTTCCGGTAAGTTTTTTCGGTGCTTGTATAATAAAAGTCCGAAAAAAAAGTTTTTTTTTGTCTTTTACTGTTTGAGAGGTAAATAAGGGGCAGGTAACTCTTACAACGAATTTTAAACACGATTTTCCGGTAATCAAAACTGATGGCTTTAAATGGCGTTGCACATGTGGCTACTGTGCAAGGAGAACGTCGATTAGACATAAAAGGGTTAGGGTTAGGGTTAGGGTTTAGGGGTTAGGGGTTAGGGTTAAGGTTAGGGTTAGGGTTAGGGTTTAGGGTTTAGGGTTAGGGTTTAGGGTTAGAAAAATATTGTTCGAAAGCTAGAGCTGTTGTGAAGAGTTACCTACCCCTTATTTACCTCTCAAACAGTAAAAGACAAAAAAAACTTTTTTTCGGACTTTTATTATACAAGCACCGTTTTTTCTTGTGCTCTTCCAATGTGTGATCTATCGAGTTGTTTACATTCGAATAGGTGATTTACTCACTAATCCTAACTCTAACCCTAACTAACTAATTAACCGTCACCTTAGCCTAAGGGTTACGGTTAGTTAATGTTAGTGTTAGTTTGTTAGGGTTAAGGTTAATGGATAGATCACATATCGGAATATAAACAACTCGGTAAATCGCATATTGGATGAGAAACCATTCGGCAGATCACATGTTGGGAGAGCAGCGATTTTGTTAAAGAGTGACATTCCAAACGAACCATGTCGGGTATCAATCTAAGAATATGGTGTTTCGTTGAAGGAAAAAAACAAAACATTAATCATAATTTTTGACTAGAAGAGCAGGAGTGTCTTGAAACTAACAACGTGGTGGGACACAGAGAACAGCGAAAATCTCCAGCTGGAATGAAATCAACACGTGGTTCACGTTATATATCTCTTATCTAAACGCCATATTAATTTCATGTTGGCGATAAATGTGCGTATAAAAACTTGACATTTCTCGAAAGTGTTTATTTTATTAAATATACCGAATTTACATGAGGATATTTAAAAAAATTATTTTTATTTAATTTTATTTCTAATGTTACGGTGTGATATACAGTGAAGTAAACGGATCCCAGATAAAGTAAATTCGTATGAATCAGCAATTTACGACTTAGTTGACTAGCTTGATTCTGATGTTGGCATTGATATATATATATATATATATATATATATATATATATATATATATATATATATATATAACGAAAAATACGTCCTATAAAGTTAAGAGCGACTAATAATGAAATTTTCTGCATCTTTATCACTAAGGAAGTGAAACAATCGAAATAGTAGTAAGAAGAAAAAAACAACGAACCACCAATAAAAACAATTACATAAAATACATAAAATATTTAGGCGATAAAAACTGTTGTGAAGTTGTCCAACAGTAAATAATAAATAAAGGAAGTCAAGTCGAGGGTTGGTTTAACAAGTGTATTAACAAAGTAAGAAAGTGACTAGCACTTGGCTAGACAGTTACAAGACTGTGCTTTGTCTTCTCTGTGTCTCTGGTGACTCGCACTATTTATAGTGACAACCGGTGTAGTTTCTCCTGTGTAAGAACGGCTGGTGTAACAAAAACCGTACATATTTCCAGGCAAAGCGTCTTAGTCCGGAGATAAAACGCCAGACTATAGACATCAATATCGAAGGTTCGATCCTTGTCCTAGTTAGCCATGCTGATGACTGCTGGGAGCTAGAAACACGTGTCCATGGATTACTTTTATGTACGTATAACACACAAATACACACACACACACACACACACATATATATATATATATATATGTAGGTGTCGAATGTGGACACCTTCCCCACGCCTCATCTTGTTTCTCCATCTCCCCCCTCTCTAACCGTCATCACTTCCTATACCGTCCTATTACACGACTCTGATATCTTAACCCTCCCGTTTTTCTCATCTCAAGGCTAATTAAAAAAGATTCAATAAACACGTCTCGTGTCCCCTCCTCCACCTTCATAATTTAAATTCATTCTAGCCAACGTTCGCCCCCACAATTATTGTAATATCACTCCCACTACCTAATGATTGTATAACTCCAACCACCATTTGCCACTGCCACCATCTATTTGTATGTCATAATTTAATTTTTCCTAAGCGGCCGCAAATTTTAAGCCGCCCCCTGCCACCACCTATCCATTTCAAACATTTTGTACCTGTGTTTTGTTTATTTTCTTCAGACAATCATTCCGAGGAAGTTTTGAAATAAAGACGAAACGTTGATGAATACATAAAAAAATATTTTTTGTTTTTCCTTTTTCAATTTCCATATATATATATATATATTATAACACTAGCGGGGTTACTCGGCGTTTCCCAGTTAAAGTGTGGGATAGGGTTATATGCACCATCATATTAAGGAGAGTTTACTTTAACAGCAACCTTGATGTTGTCAGTTGGATATCTAACTCAGTGAGCGATTTGGATATATGTTAATATTTTTAACCTAACGCTTATAAATAGATTAATTTTATTGTGTAACATGCTAAAAAAGTATCATTAGCTCTTTCAAGGAGTAGCTAGAGACGCAGAACTACTTCCATTATGTTCACATACAAATTGTACATCTGAATACACTTATATTTAAAGTACGCTTCCCAGTATGTCTTTGCTTTTAAGGACAGACATGTACACATATAGAGACGTGTTCTCTTTTATTAAGGAGGTTATGCTCCCATAGCTCCTTAGGGGTGCCCTTAGAGATTCGAGAATACTTCCATTGTCTTCCCCAGTAAATTTTACATAATAAAACACCTTTAGATTTTATGCAGATTCTTTAATCTTTCTTTCTATATGTAATACACACATACACACATATATTGCTTTTTATAGGTCTCTCATCATAATAATGTTGGATAATGGCCCTGTGAGACGGACGCATGTTGAGTGGACGTATGTGTGGGGGATCGTTTGGTTTGGCTTGCGCGATTTAGTGCGGGTGGACCCGTACAGTCGAGTGCAGAATAAAACTGGTTCTCACAATTGGAGCTCACAAACGTTGACAGGCCACCATTTTGATGAGACCTTTTAGGTCGGGGGTTCAAGGGAGTCAGGCTGTGACGAATGCACCTGCGCATAAGGGTTCTGTGACGTAACGGGTTCTTGTGTGGGAAACTGAGTTTTGCTAGTCTGGTTTTTGGAAGCAAGCTGAACAGACGTATTTCTTCATGTAGTCTGCAAATGAACAGGGGTATTTATTTCCCTAAAAGAATACAGGCGTAATAAAATTCCTTCTTCCCCCTCCTCGAATGGCTAAGGACTTAATGGACCATAGATAGCTAGGAATTAACTACGATAAAAGTGGTAAATTGATCTCTCCCTCCACGTTAGTAAAACATCTCCAAGAGCGACAGAAAACTGACGCCTGAATAAAACTAATAAAAATTTAAAAGATTGTTCGCCTCCTGAATCGTGTTATGAAGGTTTTTGTTGCAGATACAGCGTACGGCGATGTTCACGGCAGTACAGAAGCGAAGAATGAACTCAACCACTAGACGACATCGAGACGACACACACCGCTCCATGACGAAGAAGAAAAGGTACGAGTAATTAAAGGATATGCAATATAATAAATCCGTCTACTGATGGATACCCCAGAAAGTATCGCCAAAAGCGATGTCCACTTCATTTAACAACGGACTCAAAACCCTATCTGTAGTTTTTAAATATTTCCACATCATTAACGAATTATCAGATTTACGTTGATGACATTTTCAGCATTCACTCATTAATGAAAGAACTTGATATTGAATTTGTTATTTTTATTCGAAAACTCCAGGGAAATATTTTTGGGGTGAGTTTTAAGCAAGAAGTCAATAATACTTTTACAGAACACATTTTAATGGTAATTAAATTTCGTAATTATTTTAAAACAACTCAAAAGGAAAATACATTGAATGTTTAAGACATGTTTCACGTGTTTAACATTTTTCATATTTTTGGCTTTCATTTTCCGAAGAAAAAAAGGTAAACTGCCATAAAACCATAGAATGACATGAAAATAGAGGATTATTTTACGTTAAATTTATATGCTGATCCCCCATTCTAAATTCTTTATTTTTTGTTGTTTCTCTTTCGGACAGGTTTTTCAGGGTATTCACACGTAATCGCCTGAAAAAGTAGAATTTCATTTTATCGAGGGTAGGGTGGAGTGGTGTGGGGGTGTTAATCTACAATAATATCCAAACTTTCAATATTTTTATTTATGCCATAAAAATAAGATATTTAATTAGATCATTTTAAAATTATTTATTTAATTTTCACCGGAAAGTTAAACACAACTAAATTCAATTGCTTAAAATAAAAATAAAAAAAGGACGTACAGTAAAAAAATTATAAGATTAAAAAAAATTATATATATATATATATATATATATATATATATATGCATGTTTGGTTAAACAGTAGCGACAGCTTCTGTTTATTTATTTATTGATTCGTTTTTTCGATTCGTCGCACAACCGATTTGGTATTGTCGTCCATGTTGTATAAAAATTACCATATTTTCACGAACGTTTTCGACCGACGTCGGTCATCTTCGCGCGGATGAATGAGTATGCAAAATAAAAGATTGTTGAATTTATTAAGAAGACGTTTTAAAAAAAAACATTTCAATACCACTTCAACAACACTTCAACATACCTTCGCCCCCCCCCCTCATAACGAGCATGGTTGATACTAGGTTTATTTACTTGAATAAACAACGCTTCCATTATAGTTAGATGACGTTTTATTACGTTTCATAGTAAAAGTCCAGAACAGTTAATAGTCGAGAACGCACAAACCAAAAATAAAACAAATAATTTATAGCAAACGTAGTAGAATTAAATTCTCTACCGACCCGTATACTTTTAACATGTGGAAACTGTCAGTTATTTTTTTTTTATTTCAGAATTATATTTCACTGTTATCTCTATTATCCACACAGGAAATGCAAAATGGTGGCCGAGATGATCGCTGAACTTCGGTTAACTTCATGCTGAACTTCGGTTAACTTTATGCTAAAAAAATACTTACCCTACCACTAAATCTAAGTGCGAGTGGTAATCCCTTCACCCCACCCTCGTAAAACCATACGCATCGCCTAAGTTTAGCGAAGTTAAGCGATCATCTCGGTCGCCATTGTTGTTGTTCGCGTGTAGACTATCGAAATAAAATGTTGAAATAAAAAATCTTACGAACAGTTTCCGCGTGTTAAAATTTACCGGTCGATATAGAATTGAATTCTACTGCGTTTGTTATAAATTATTTGTTGGTTTTATTTTCTGTTTACGAGTTCTCGACTGTTAAGTATTCTGTACTTTACCCCGTTTCATCAAATTAGGGTAAAAAAATTAGTAGCCCGTGGAAATTCCACAGTTGTATCGTTGTAGGAGTTTGTAACATATTGACATTCTATGGACGTTCGGCGCGAATGTAGATCCCACAATATTAGTGTAACACCTGTGTTCAAGCTGAAATATACTTATCTAAATATTCTGGTTAATGTAGTTTCGAAATATATGTGGGTCTATCTCCAAAATACCTGTAAGAGTTTGTGACATATTTTAATTTTATGGACGTCCACCGCGTATGTAGACCTAAGGATATTATTGTAATACTTTTGAACAGAACAGATACTAAACTTTAGTCCTAGCCGGAAAACAAAAAAAAAACTGTATTTTAGTTGGAGTTTCACATTCGACGAAACAGCGTAATCAGATGAAATATAGAAAAGTACTTTTTTTGCATTGGATCTTCAGCGATTGGGTGATCATATATTTTGAAAAAGGGATAGAAAGTGATAACGTACATACTAAGATGAAATTGCTTTAACGAATATTATATAGATAGACTTTTCGGTTCCTCAAATCAGAAAAAAAATCCATATTTGCGACTGAAATTCCGTTTTCATAGAGAGTGGGGACAGAAACGAGGGTGAAAGAGAAACACACACACACACACACACACACACACACACACACACACACACACATATATATATATATATATATATATATATATATATATATATATATATATATATATATTTAGTAAATATACTTTGCTCTGAATTTCAAAGTATTGCAAAGACGTTTATCAAGTAACAATAAAATAAGTTTGTTTATTCTTGTTTTTTGATGAAAAAAAAACAACAACTCAATACTGGTCATCCCTGAAGAAGGAATTTTATTCCGAAATTGATAGGATTAATGTAAAAAAAATCAAAAAATCTTGTAATGCTAATATGGCTTATATTTCAATTTTATTAACTAACCCGACAATACTTTGAAATTGAACGACCAACACACATTTTTCATGAGAGCGAGCCAACGCTTCATTCGTTCGACACCGGATTTGAATCATAACCGCCGATAACAACACTGCGGAGACATCGTACCAAAGACGTTTATCAAGTAACAAAGAAATAAGTTTGTTTATTCTTGCTTTTTTGATGAAAAAAATGACTCAATACTGGTCACCCCTGAAGAAGGAATTTCATTGATAGGATTAATGTAAAAAAAAAAAAATTAATCTTGTGTTTCTAATATGGCTTATATTTCAATTTTATTAACTAACCCTGCAATACTTTGAAATTGAACGACCAACCCACATTATATATATATATATATATATATATATATATATATATATATATATATATATATATATAAAACTTAATAATATATATATATATAACTTAATAATATATATATGTATATGTATATATATAACTTAATAATATATATATATATATATGTATATATATAACTTAATATATATATATGTATATATATAACTTAATAATATATATATATATGTATATATATAACTTAATAATATATATATATATGTATATATATAACTTAATAATATATATATATATATATATGTATATATATAACTTAATAATATATATATATATAACTTAATAATATATATATATATATATATATATAACTTAATAATATATATATATATGTATATATATAACTTAATAATATATATATATATGTATATATATAACTTAATAATATATATATATATATGTATATATATAACTTAATAATATATATATATATGTATATATATAACTTAATATTATATATATATGTATATATATAACTTAATATTATATATATATGTATATATATAACTTAATATTATATATATATAACTTAATATTATATATATATATATAACTTAATATTATATATATATATATGTATATATAACTTAATATTATATATATATGTATATAACTTAATATTATATATATATATATATATATATATATATATATATATAAAATAATATCAAGTTATATATATAATGTCAAGTTATATATATATAATGTCAAGTTATTTATATAATAGCAAGTTATATATAAATATAATATCACGTTATATATATAATATCAAGTAATATATATATATATATAACGAGAGAGAGAGAGGGAGATAAGTGTAGGTATAGATGGAAATAAGTTACTAAGCAAAGAGCAAACTAAATAGAACACAAAACATTAACACAGAATCAGGCTTTTTTACTTCGATATTTCGTTTCAGTTATGAAACTTTATCGAGAATAGCATTTATTTGAACAGAGTCAGATTAAATATACAAAAAGTAGGAAGCGGTTGTAAGAAACAGTAAAGCTCATGAGGCGGGTAGGTAAAGTTTAGGAATGTGTTAGAGTGGGAGGGGGGTGTGGTTGATAGTAAGTACGGCAGTGTATGTGTAAAATTTGGTTGGTGGAAGATTAAGTAGTGAGTTTATAGAGAAAGAGGTTACATATAGGAAGGTAGGTTAAAAACAGAAGTAAGAAGGAATCTTATGGTTGAGGATGAAGGAAAGAGAAGAAAAGGAAGAAAAGAAAACGATGGAAGAGACAGTAGACAGGAAAAAGGCATAGAAGTAGAGATTAATGAGTTTCGGTATAGATGGTAGAGGAGGTTTGTAGGAAGTAAACGATCGGTAAAAGTCAGTGGAGTGTGAATTTGACGCACTAGTTTTTAAAAACTGAAAACCTCTTCCCGCTTTATTTATTTATTACTAAAAAATAAAATATTGATCAAGATTGAATATTAAAATCGATGAAGCTTGCAATAAAAAATAAAATAATGATCAGGATTAAATATTAAAATCGATTAAGCTTGCAATTAAAAATAAAATATTGATCAGGATTAAATATTAAAATCGATGAAGCTTGCAATGAAAATAAAATACTGATCAGGATTAAATATTAAAATCGATGAAGCTTGCAATAAAAATAAAATATTAATCAGGATTAAATATTAAAATCGATGAAGCTTGCAATAAAAAATTAAATATTGATCAGGATTAAGTATTAAAATCGATGAAGCTTGCAATAAAAAATAAAATATTGATCAGGATTAAATATTCCTTCTTTTTTATTTTATTTTTGTAAACGAAAGTTTAGTAATTATTATTTTTTTTAATATTCGTAAATTTTATTTTTCTAAAGCCTATTCAAAGCATTTTATATTTTATGCTTCGGAATCTTTTTAGATGAAGAATTGATGATTTGTATTATTTAAATTATTCAGACCACTGTTCTTATCTTGGATGTTATTATCCTAACATTTCGGCCGATGTAACCTCCGATCTTCTTCATGTGCATCTTGTTGAATTTCAAACGGAGCCTTTATATAATCCACGAGAGTAGCTTGCTATCGTTCCGTCAGCCATGACTGGGTAGAAGTAATTGTATTCGTAGTATCACCCATACTGGATATTGAACCTTCAACCTCCAGAAGACTGTCATGTTTTCTAAGTATGCAGCTGTAGGGATTGCATAGCGATGGTGGATGATTTATGACATTTCCAACAGTACTAAACTGTTCATATTCAAACGTATTCAACTTGTTTTTTATTTTTTTCCCTCAACTCATATGTAAAAATAACATCTGTTAAAAACATGTTTCCCTTCCCTGGACCTCTCTAAGTGTCATGTCGATACAATGTCTAGAACCGTCAAAGGACATACATCATTTTACGTCCAGCCTTTACCATACTAATTAAGGTTACAACAAAATAGACGCTTCCTTCAAAGTAATTGAAGAAGTTAAACTTGTTTTTATTTTATTTATTTATTTATTTTTTAACGAGTCAACCATTTTATTTCAACGGTATTAGAAGCATTTTTATATATGTAGAGTGACGTGTCGACATTCAACGAAGGATGATGAGAGTTTAATGATCAATGTCTGTGCTTGTGTGTGAAGTTTATTGCTCTCCCAAGCCCTTCATGTATCCAACCGCGTGACATATTTAATAAATAGCGTAAAAGGTGTGAACTGAAAACTTCGGGTAAGCCAAATAAACCGCAGATGAGATTCGTTGTGGCAGTCGATAGACGATTGCTAATACGCATGCGCCGTTCTCTCATGTTTTTCGCTTCCATGTTTTTATTTGTTTGTTTTATTTATTAGTTACTAGTTGGCTTTGCTAGCTTGCTATCGCTTCGCAAATTTCGCTACTTGAAATACTTGAAACCGAAATTGAAAATAATAAACATTTCATTCATATGTTTCTTGTAAACAGAAGACTAAAACTTTCGCATCTTTTGGCCAAGATCAAAGTGTAGTATCTGTTCCGATGGATACTGCACCCCATAGACTGGTATCGTCTTGGCCGTCGGGGCTTGACTCCGCCGGTCTATGGGGTTGTCCTGTGCAGTTCTAGAAGGTCCACTCTCCCAGACTTTGCTTCCCCTCTTTGGGGAGGAGTAAGTTTATTGCTTACTGCCTGAGGCGCCCCTACCGGGGAATGCCGACGGGGCTGCCCAGGCAATTTTTAATGTCCAGAGGGCTCACCTTCTCGGGCGCTGGGGTTTCAAGTCCCATTTTCCCGATCCGACCTTGGGTCACATCTTACCTTGTGGGAGTAAGATAAAACTGACCTTGTGCCTAACCTCCTGGAGAGGAGGTAAATAAATACTCATATAAATAGGTAAACATTTACATTTTGGTAATTTTGAGCGCACACGAGAGAGAGAGAGAGAGAGAGAGAGAGAGAGAGAGAGAGAGAGAGAGAGAGAGAGAGAGAGAGAGATGGCGAGCGAGTAAGCCACCCCCTCTCCCATTTACTCTTCTCGTTTATGCCTCGTCGTGAGCGATGTTAGTTCAATTTAAGAAAAGTTTTTAATTTATTCGTTTTTATTAATTACTGTTAATATCGAGAAAACTATTCAATATATATATATGAAAATATGGCAATTAAATTACAACTGAATATACCAAATATTAATTTATTATAAGCTGTTTAAAAATAGTTATGCAAATGAGGTAAGCAAATCCGTGTATTTGAACGTTTTCTTGTTACTATATATACAGTATTTCAGAAGAGAATTGAGTTAAATTAGATTAACCCGTTCTTATGGTAATATAGTTGTGATAAATGAAAATAACTTTTCCATTTATTCACTTCGTCAGCTCGCTATCGTTTCGCAAAGTTCTCTACTTTAAATACTTGAAAAAAAAAAACGTTTAAATAATAAACATTTCATTGTTGTAAACACGAAACAGACAGTTTCACATTTATTAATAGAGATAGATAAACACCAATATTTTGCTCATTTTTATTCAAATGTATTCATCTTTTAAATATGAATGTAACGAAAATAATAAATCAATTTGTCTGTATGATAGTAAGTGTGCGTGTATGTGGGGGCGTATCGCAACTTGTTGAAAATCAAGTCACTTCCTCTAAAGAATAGACCGGAAATATATATTATACCCAAATCAAAACAATCGTTGACAAAAAATAACAAAGTATCATTAATTAATAAAGTATGCTTTTGCACAGCAATATGCAAATTAATTAACTTTACTACTGAGATCTATATACATAAGCAGTATATAAAACAAATATGGTGCTACTATTGTGTGTACTTGAATTAACTTGAAATAAGGTGTTTGACCTTACCGTTAGTACGAGAAATAAGCCCAACTTTCACATTTATTCATTTAGGCTAGCAGGCTTCGGCCCGCTCGCTATCGCTTCGCCATTTATTCCTATTCACTACTTGAAATCATTGAAACGAAACTAATCGATGAGAAAAAGAAGACAAACCCTCTCTATCGATAAGGACAGAAAATAAAACGAATCGATAAGAAGACAAAACTAATCGAGAAGAAAAAGAAGACAAAACCCCTCTCTCTCTCCATTCGTTCTGTTTTAATAAAAAAAGTAAGGGGATGTTTTTATATCTATATTAAAAGTGACAGGAATTCTTTCCTTTCTTTTTTTATTATTATCGGATGTTATTGAAACCTAAACCTTTCTTTCTTTGTTTATGAAGTTTAAATTTTTATCCGTGATTATTCTTTCTTTTTTTCCTTTTTTTTTTCAAACTTGAATTCACCCCTACCGTGGATTAGGGTTCAGAAATTAAAGGAGCCAGCCTAAGTGAGGAGTTGTGCAGCGAGATATTCGTTCACATTACACTTACATATCGGTAAAGTCAGGGAAAACGGGAGCAGGAAAGGAATTCCAAAGGCTGGCAGCCCGAGGAAAGAAGCTATTAGAGAAGAAAGCCATCCGGCATCTGTAGACCTCCACAGTGAATGGATAAGATTTACCTGATTGTCGAGTTTGTCCGATGTATTTATGTCGAGGGGGGATCAGAGCAGCCAGTTTATCGGAGCACATTCCACTAAAGTACTTGTAAAACAAGCACAGGGATGCAACATTGCATCGATGGGACAGGGGCTGGAGCTTGGTTGATAGTGAGATACCTATTAGATTAGAGACTCTTTTTTGTACCATGTCTAAGAAGGAGACAGTGGATGGCGCACCAACCCATATGTGACAACAATACTCCATGCATTGGCGGATGGTAGTTTTGTAGAGATATAAGATACTGACAGGTGTGAGAGGTTTTCTAGCACGGTAGAGGGAGCCCACTTTACCTGCAGCAGCCTTGGCAATGTCTTCTATGTATTTGTTCCAATTCATGTTACCCGTAAATGTTAGTCCGAGGAGTTTGAACGTTGTACTCTCAGATAGGATGTTATTAGCTATGGTAATCGGTGGATGAAAGGCTTTTATTGTAGTTTTTAAAGGAAAGGAGTTTTGTCTTAGTGGCATTAAATGTTACCATCCATTTATGTCCCCATTCCACAACAGACTGGAGGTTATTTTCTAAGGATTCAGCCATTGCCTTGGATATATTTTCTCTTTTTTATTATCAGTCATTATTAAGATTAAGCCTCTTCTTTGCCCATCAAAATTAATTTTCATACATAATCATTCAAGCGAGCCGGACACACGTAGTTCACTTTTATTATATAGATGGCTAAATACTTTTTAGACAAAACTAAGCATGTACAAAATGGAGGACAAATATAAATTCGTTTTAAATAGGGTCAGGCAATGACAGTGAAAGTAATTTTTGTAACCCTTAAATAAATACTCCTGATTGAAAAAAATCTACAAATTTCAGATAATTATCCGATTTTAATGAAATTTTCAGTATTTATTAATATAAAAAGTGAACGTTCATATTATGTATTTATTTTGTTTAAAAAATCTATAAGATTTTTTTAAAGTAACTTGAATTACTTTACCCCATTTTCATTTCAAAGACAAAATGCGTCTTATCATATCCTTAGTTGAAACTCAATAACCACAAAGTAGCAACCAAGCGGAAACAGAGAGGAGATCCCAGAATAACTGTGTCCATAAAATATATATTTTAATACATTAAATGTTTTCTCTTTGATACATCAAAGTAAAACTGATCACATGACATTCAAGTAAAATTCTAATACATAATTCTACAATTTAAATACTCGATTCAGTTACCGTGTATATGTTTACTACTTCAAAAACGGTACATTAACTGCTGTATCTGACGATAATAATCATTATTATCTACTAGCGGGAAGACCCGATGTTGCTTGGGATGTAATGAGGAACACTTTAATTCTTTTCACAATGCTCATAACGCCATATTACTTTCTTTTACAAAGTTTAAATTTATCCCCCTAATATAGTCGGAAGAAACTGAAATGTTGGAAAACTCTCTGACTTAGTGTTTGACGCATATTGTTTGAATTTCATTAAAATCGGATATACGTATTTGAAGTTTTACGGAGCCTAGCACATCTATAGGGGACACGTAAAGATTCGGCACATAAAGAGACACATAGAGATTCGGGACTACATCCATTGTCTCTATCGGGTAATTTTATGCATACGATTTAAATTTCACCAAAAATAGTCTATATTTAAGGTTTTAAGGGTAATTTTAGTCATATGAATTAAATATCAACAAAATATGATATATTGGAAGTTTTAGGAGGGTTTCTACCCCCCCCCCCCCATGTATCCTTTTGAGAGTCACTTTGGGATTCGGGGCCACTTACATTGTCTTTCCCGTAAAATTTTACATAAACATACACTTTTTTTTGTGTAGATTCTATAATCTTTCTTTCTATACACCCAAACATTATACACATACACACATCATTGGATTCTATATAAACAAATTATGTTTCTAGGACAATCCCACCTCGTTTGGCTTTTATTGTTACTATATTAATATTTTTCTCAATCGAGTTAAAACTCAGTATAATGTAAATTTGATTTAATCGGTAAATAAACTAAGATACATTATTAATAACGTTTGATGATGTTAAGAATTTTCCAATCAAACGAATATTTGAGGTTATGTCGCCTGCTACACGATCATTGGCAAGATTACATTTCGAGTCATTAAAATTCTCTTCTAGCCACTGGACATCGTCGCAGGTGTAATAGTAGTAGTCACTACAATAACAACATCGGTAACGGCAGCCGCCATTAACGATGTTTGAAATATCTGCTGGACTTTTAAGCTTGGCGCTTATTGGAGCAAACATTTGATTTCGATGCTGATTTAATCAATCAAAAACAATTTTTTATGCGAGCAGAGCACGGGTTTCCGAAGGTTATTTAAGTGAGTACATAGGCACTGTTTTCTTTCTTTAGCCGTGAGAAGACAAAGCTGTATAACCAACTCCCGTCGCTCAGTTGAACTATCAAACTTCTCTCTTGACGCGCAATTCAAACTCGCCTTTATCTACGGACTATCGGCGTCGACATACTCTCAATACCATTTCGACACACAGGGTTATTTCCAAACAATAACAATATGAACTGTGCTAACCTTACAAACTAACTCTTATTCTTATCTACGTACGTATGGATTTTGGAATACTTTTCTCTTATTATGGACTCTACAACCGCTCTATTACGAACACCTTGCCTATTATTACATGTTTAACGAAGATGACAAAATAAAGTATAATATAAAAGGCTAGAATGGAAAATTGTCTCTGTAGAATAGGAAGACAAAGACTCATTCTAACATAAAAAACAACTTTATTGGGCCATCTTCGTTGGGAATGAAAGTAAAGAGTGTTAGCAAATGAATACGTCCATGAGTATAGACGAAGGCAAAGGTTAGAAAGTCCATGAGTAAGATAAATATCCTGTATACAGAGAACGGTTAAGAGTTCATGTTATGAGAATGTGTGTATGAGAAAGTCCGTCTGCACGCACGTGTTAAAGTTAGGTCGTGCCCATTTGTGTATGTAGGTATGTGTGTGTGTGTGTGTTACATCGTTAAGTCCATGTGTGTGCGGCTGTAGCTATGTTAGAATTTTTGAGTCTTCTTGTCGAACCCAGGGCCAGACCACATGGGAGGGTTGGTTTGTGTCCCAAAAAGAACACTTTTGTGGTCGGTCCGAGCAACGTAGATCAGTAGTTAGCAGTGTCATCTCGTGGTTGAAAAAGAGGAAGAAGGTAGAAGTCAAGCACAGATTTAAAATATCGCTAACCGCGGCTCATCACTGCCGCTGCTGTTGGTGGTGCCGCTTATAGCTGCCACTTCTACATCTTTAATTCTACATAAGTTTGAATTTCTGAACCAATCAAAAGACGGTTGATCCCATAAATTAAAAAGGCCGATCACGTGACACGATCGACTATAATAAAAGGAGTGAGCAGATCAGGACAGATTGTGACACACGGACGCTCAACGCATCCAGAAAATATACCAACTAATAACTATCAAATATATCGTCACCTTAGATTCAATTATGACTGAAACAAAATTATCTAAATCGTCAAGGGGAATAACCCATATTTTAAATTACAGAATATAAAAAAGTTGTCTTCCTTACAACTAAGATTTTATTTCTTTTTCTGTATAAATTTTAAAATTGTGCAAACAAATTGTTGCATAGCTCCTCTGCTTGGGCCGCGGCAGTTCTCGTTTTGTATACTCGTCCCGGAACGGCCGTGGCAGTTCTCGTTTTATCACTCGTCATTTTTAACACCATAAATCATATAGTTTGCATACCTTTAAATTGCTCCCTCGCCGCGTAGAGGGTGCGTGTCGTCCAGTGGTTGTCTTCTTTCTTCTCTTCTGTACTGCCGTGAACATCGCCGCTACAACAAAAACTTCATGACCAACTCAATCGACAAACAATGCTTTACACTTTCAATTCTTTTTATTACATACGTTAGTTATCTATCGGCTTGGAGATATTCACAAACGTCGAGAGAGAGAGAGAGAGAGAGAGAGCAAATTACTGCTTTCGTAATTACTTATCAATTAAGTCCTTGACCATTCGTGGAGGGGGGGGGGTAAAGAGATCTTTCGCCTGTATTTTCTTAGGGAAATAATTCCCCTATGTATGTTGCAGACTACATCATAAAAATCACGTCTGATAGGTTCGCCTCCAAAGTCCAGATTGACTAAAACTCGTTTCTCACGAAGAACGAGTGACGTCACGGATCCCTCTGCTTCTCACGCAAAAGCCTGTGACGTCACAGAGCCTCTATCACAGATGCGCATTGACCCTTGATCGGAGGTCTCGTCACGCGGTAACTCTGTCACGTATGTGAGCTCCGACCGTGAGAACAAGCCCTATTCTGAACTCGACTGCACGGGTCCACCCGCACGAATTCGCGCAAGTCAAACCAACGATTTCCAACAGATACGCCTATTCCCATAGGGTCATTGTCCCACACAAATAAATAAAATGACTTCGCTGCATCCCGGGCATCGCCGAGTAGGTAGAGCCAGTAGATCATAAAAGCGAGTTCATTTTAGTAAATTGCCCCATAATAAGATCGCCTTTCATAAAGTCTGACGAAGAACAAGGCCGGGTAGTAGAACGGCTGAAATATGACAACCATGCCTACACTAATTGTGTGAAAGTTATAAAAAATGTAAATAACACGAACGCCTCATCTGAGAATATCACCCGATATGGCCGTTCCGTTGATTTATCTATTTGGTTCAGGCGTGATTTTCCTGTGCCGTTCGATCGAAGTGGCAATATGGCGAAATCTGGCGAAGCTGAAAGATGAGGAGATGTTGTGGGAATGGGAAGCTGGACAAGTAGAAGAAGAAGAAGAAGAAGAAGAAGAAGAAGAAGAAGAAGAAGAAGAAGAAGAAGAAGAAGAAGAAAAGGAATTTGAAATGCTTAAAGTTGCCAAACCCTTTTTTTTTTAAACAAATCGGATAAGATTAGGATGCGTTCAACACCACGTGTCGTTTCCGTTCAAGCTTGATAATTGCGAGGGAATGAGACGGAAGAGAGACAGAAGGGTGAGATTGTTAGAAAGAAAGGGAGTTTACTCTTAAGGCAAAGAAGACACACTAAAAGGGAACGATGAAGATGATGTTGAAGAAAATGAATAGCTGTTAAGAAAGAAATAAGAGATAGAGATTGCTAGATAGATAGAGAGAGAGAGAGATAGATAGATAGAGAGAGAGCGAGAGTAATTAAATAGATACATAAGAGATAGTTTCTGCTAATTATATACATAGATATATAGCCACACTGAGAAGTCTTGATACGACGAAACAGCTATCTTCATATATATATATATATATATATATATATATATATATATATATATATATATATATATATATATATATATTTGTTCACTATTTGTTTGGTCTCTAGTTGGATGAAATAATAGTTTCCATCTAGCGTAAAAGCATAACTCTCCGTAATTAGAATGGTTCTCTAGAACCGATAATTGTAAACAAAACATTATTTCTCCTACTTTGTGCGAAGATGACTCAGGGTTAAGAACGCGGACTACTGTGCTAGTAGTCGGGTTTCGAATCTTACCTTGAAACACTCACCATGTCTAGCGACACTGATACGGCGAAACAGCTGTGTGTGGATGACAATATATATCTCGAGAGATAATATATATATATATATATATATATATATATATATATATATGTATATCAGTCAACGGAAAATCATAACGCACAAGTGGGAGAAAAAATGTGTAGTAATAGTCAATAAAAGACTAAGAATAGATAAAAAATAAGCGTGCAAATTACAATTTCGTTCCGAATTTATTGGACGATTTTAGAAGCAAAGTAAAGTAATTCCCAATTTCAGTATTTGTTTTTGATTTTTAGATAGTCTGTAGGAAATTTTTCGAGAACGATTCTCTTCTTCAAGCTTTGTGAAAAAATGTAATGCCGTATTGAGATATGGACAGGTGAGCTTCTTACATAAGGTAAATTGATATCTAATCTGAGTTAGGTATATAATCTCTTTTTCTGGGGAAGGGGGTAATTTTTATTTGTAACAGTAACTGAGGAGTTGGAGTCTTGCTAAGCGCGATAATGTGGATATTGGCGCACTCTCCATCCTGAATGTGTTAGCTTTGAAGTATTATTGGTGGAAGTGGATATTTTGTAAGGCTGCTGGTGGTGGTGGTGGGGGATAATAGCCTTTTGCTTCTCAAGTTAAATCAAATTAATATGAATTGACGACATCGGAAACTAATGTATGAATAACGAACATAATGAAAGACACAGTGTATTTCGAATAAATATAAATCATTTTATAACTAGGAAATTTAAAAGATTATGAGTGCACATTCGGAATAGTAGCAAACATGAATAAGCCGATAAAAATCAATAATAGAGCTTCGATTAATTAGAGTACTAAGAATAAGAGTAGGTTGGGGAGGATATGGATGTAGTTAGTGTTATATCCTAAATTACATAGGACATACTAAATTAAGAATACGCCGAGTGGTTTGCGTTTAACAGAGATCCGGTAGGAAGTAGAGACGTTTACCCTTCGTTCACTTCCAGATATGACTGCCCGTCTTATATACGTACTTTCGTATATAGTCAATACCTGATTACTTCCCTTTATGTTAGTTTCGTATTTATGCCTATCATGACCTTTACAACACCTTCCCCTGAAGCTGAAGTCTTCCGATTTTAGCTTTAGTACCGTTTCCTTTTAGGATCAGGGCTTAAACGCCTGATGCTTTTCCTTTTTCTGGTGCTCTTCCTTCTGGTCTGTGTTACCTGCGGTAAGGAATTCTGTCCACCCCGTATGGTATGCTCAGGGGATACATTCATGGTTTCAGGTATACATACTGGCTTTGGTATATCAAATGTATCACATAATGTTTCCATTGGAATTTCTTCTGTATTTTGCGAAATTCTGGAACGGATTTGATTTACGTGTCTTTTACAGACAAAACTTGGGCCTTGAATGGTATAAACCATGTTCCCAATTCTTTTCATAATGAAACCGTCCACCCAATGATTTTTTCCATTCTAAAAATTTTAAAAATACACTTTGTCCCCTAAGGAATAGCACTTTACTTTCAAGTTTTCTCCTTTAGAACTTTTCTTCTTCTCAGGTATAAGTCTATCGAAGATAGATCTAATTTTTCTAGCAAACATCAGTTCTGCAGGGGATGAATTAACATTGTTATTTGGGTTCGGGGTTACCCTGTAGATTGCTAGAAACGTTTGTATAGTTTGCTCATCTGTGTCCATATTCAGGGTTTTCTTTATTGCCCGTTTAAATGTGTCTACAAATTTTTCTGCCAACCCATTCAACCTAGGATGGTAAACAGGTGTCGTGATATGTTGAATATTCAGCGATTTGCAGAATTCTTTAAATTCGTGACCTGTAAATGCTGTACCATTGTCACTTACTATGGTTTTTGGTACACCAAATCGGCTAAAGATTTCGTTAAGTGCATTTACAGTGTTCCTTGCAGTTGGATGTCTGGTTTTAAATATCTCTGGCCATTTAGAGAAAGAATCTATTACAATTAAGTAGAAAAAAACATTTAGAGGTCCGGCATAATCAATATGTAGACGTGACCAGGGTAGGTCCGTTTTCGGCCATGGGGTCATTTTTACTGGCGGATCTCGGGCTGCTAACTGACATCCTTTGCATGCTTTGACACAGTTTTCTACTTCTTTGTCCATACCAGACCAATATACGCATCCTCTAATTAAGGATTTCATTCTTGAAATGCCAGGATGACCTGTATGGAATTCCATTAATATTTTCCTTCGTAATGCCTGTGGAATTACGATTCTATCAGCATACATAAGTACACCTTCACAAATTGAACAAAATGTAGTTTGTCCTACTTTGTTACTTTTTTCCCTCAGTCCTAATTGAGTTTTCATTTTCTTTATGAAAATGTCTTTTTCAGCTTCTCTTTTAATCTCTTCAAGGGTTATTGGAAGTTCACGTATCATATTACACATTGAACTTGTACATTCGCTTTCATCTTTAAGAGCAGCAATTACTGTCTCTTCGAAACTTTCGTTTCTTTTTGGAATCAACCTTGATAGTGCATCCGCTAGTCCTAACGTTTTCGATGACATATGCTCCATCTTAAACTGATAGTTTAAGAGAGTTACAGCCCATCGCTGTAGTCGATTTGCGGTATGCTTAGGAATGCCTTTCTTTGATCCAAATATCGTAATCAAGGGTTTATGGTCTGTTTGCAATGTGAAGGTCCGTCCATGGAGAAATCGATTATACTTTTTGACTCCAAATATTATCGACAGAGCCTCCTTTTCAATCTGGCTATAGTTTTTCTCAGCTGCAACCAAAGTTCTTGATGCATGAGCGATTGCTTTTGTTGTTCCATCCTCATACTTATGGAGTAATGCAGCGCCAACGCCGTAATCACTGGCGTCCGTTGTTAGTACTAACTCCTTGTCTGGATAAAAATGCGCTAATGCCAAGTCTGATCGTAGACATTTCTTAATTTTTTGGAAGGCAGATTCACATTCCTTATTCCAACTCCATTTACTACCCTTTTTTAGTAACTCGTTAAGAGGAGCTCTCAAATTATGCACATTAGGTATGTATATCGCGTAATATTGAACCAATCCCAAAAATGATTGTAGCTTCGGTACTGAGTCTGGAGCAGGCATCTTTTCAATTGCTTCGGCCCGTTGTGGATCTGGTCTTCGTCCCTCTTTGTCGATTATTTGACCAAGGTATCTGATCCTTTCCATAAAGAAATCGCATTTCTCCGGGCTCAATCTGAAACGAAACTCCTCTATTCTCTTAAATACTTCTCTGGCGTGCTTCTTGTGTTCATGCAAATTTCTGCTCTTTATCATTATATCGTCAAGGTATGCCATTGGAAATTCCAATCCTGCGAGCATCGTATCCATAACCTGTTGAAACAGAGCAGGGACGACCTTTAATCCGAACGGAAGTCTTTTTAGTTTAAAAATACCCTTATGCGTGTTAATGCACAGGTACTTTGAACATTCGTCATTGACTTTGATTTGCAAGTATGCATCCGAGAGGTCTATTTTGGAAAATCTTTTTCCTCCGTTTAGTTTTGAGAATAGATCTTCTGCCGACGAAAGGGGGTAATTGTGGTCCTGCAAACAGTCATTAAGGCCCGTCGAAAAGTCAGCGCAGACTCTTATTTTGTTATTTTTTTTCTTCACAAATACCGTCGGATTTGCCCAATCCGTGTGGTCAACCTTTTCAATGACGTCTAATTGTTGAAGTCTCTTCAACTCCTTCTCTATTGCGTCCATCGATGAAAAAGGTACATTTCTTTTAGGTTTGAACACTGGGGTGGCATTTTTCTTCACCTCAAATTTTGCTTCTGTTTTCACACAGTATCCAAGTTTTTCGGCAAACACTTTTGGGAATTCTGCATTTAAATTGTCCATGAAGCCTTCTATTTGGTTTGATTTCTCTGTGGTCAACCTATTACAAAAAGAATTAACCGGTCGTTCCCATAAGTTGAACAGGACAATCCAATCCACTCCAAATAGACTTGTGTTCCTTCCTGGTACTACGTACACTTTGGACTTGTGTGTTTGACCACCAAATGACACATTGCACCTCAGTTCTCCTTTGAATTCCAACCTTTTGCCGCACACACTCTTCGCCATCTTGCTGGTTTCTCTTAGTTCAGGTCGACCGATCCTTCTCCAGATATCTTCATCTATGATGCTAATGTCCGCACCACTATCCAGGAGTAATGTCACAGGATGTCCATTTATCTTTACATCGACATATTTACGCCTTTCGCAGCTTTTCTCTTTCCTTGTGCGAAGCGTATTAACTTTGTCGGTCCTTCGTTTTTTCTTCTGATTACAATATGTTCCCTTGTGGCGTTTGAATCCACATTCGTAACATATCCTATTCCTGAACCAGCAGATCTTTTTGGTGTGTCTTGTACTTCCGCAGCATTCACAACTTTGGTCCTTGTACATTCTGGGAGTCTTTTGTTCCTGGGTCTTGTATGTTCTAGAGGTCCTTTGCCTTTTTACATGTTGTATCTTGTAAACGCTTTTTTCTTCAATGCGGGTGTTGTCTCTTTTGATATTAATGAGACGTTGGCACTCCTCGGTTACTTTTTGTAAAGTTACATTCGGGTCCGACTCCATAATTGTCAGGATCCGGGATCTGACATCTTTGTCCCTTGGTGCTGTGAGTCCTTGTACAAAGATTAAACATTTAAATAAATCTGCCGAAATTTCATTTAATTTAAATGATTCACATAAGCAATTTACAGTACATGCATATTCTCAATAGTCTTCGGATTCCGACTTCTGTAAATTTAAACATTTATATCTAGAATGAAAAAGGCTGTCTCTTTTATCAAATATTCTAGATAAGGTATTGATTGTCTCTTCAAAATTCACTTCCTCCGTTTTTTTGGGTAAAATTAAATTAGCATACTTGGTGTTTTCGTCCGTCCCCAGTTTTTGTAGTAACAGCGTAACTTTTTCTTCGTCGGTCCAGTCCGAACATCTTTTTGTAAAAACTGTTTCGTACCTTCTATAGTATGCTGGAAATGTAACGCCAGTATCGGGAGAGTAGTGAAATTCTGACAAAGAATTTGAAATACCATCTGCAGAAAAATTAGTTTTCTTCCCATCTGTCGACGTTTGAATTAATTTTTCAAAATTTTTTTGTTGCGTTAACATTTGGCGTTGAAGTATTTTTGTTTGCTCTTGTTGTGCCTCTAAAGTTTTTTGTGTCCATTCTTGCTGCTGCAGTTGCTGTTGTTGTAGCTGTTGTTGTTGCTGTTGTTGCTGTGCTGTTGCTGTTGTAGCTGTTCTTGTTGTTGCTGCTGTATACTTAGAGTTAACGCCTTCGTCAACTCAGCCAATTGCTCCATTTTAGCTTAATTACAGTACGAAATATCTTTCCAAAGTTTACAACAATAATTTCACAAAAAGTTCGTCAATATGCGTTTTCGTAAATTAGCAACATAATTTTTTCAAAAATAAATGTTTCACAAAGTTTATACAATTTAGCAACAGTCTTTCACCAGGTAAACTTTTTCACAAAATAATTTCAGACAATAAAACGTTTCCAAAATTCGCACAACAAATAGTTTCAATTACTTTAGACAAAGCAATGAACAATTATTTTTCACAAAAATACGGCTGCACTTGGGAGAGAGAAAAAAAATATAACAATAATTTCTGAATTGTTTAAAGAAAAAAAAATCGTAAGCGTACTTTTTTCTTTCGAAATTCGTAATCTCACGGTGCAGGTTTCGAATTCAGCTTGTGCTTCCCAAATATTTTTTCGTCAACATACAGATAAAGTTCACTTTACCTTAAAATTGTTTCGAGTACAATTTTTTTTTTACTTTCCCGTTAGTTCTTACCGAAGAAATCCGTACTTTTTACTACTTTAGGTAGCAAAATTCGCACGTGTTGACTTTTTTTTTCTTGCCGTCCTTGCAAATTTTCTTAAAAAAAAAAAAAATCCTTGAATAGTATGGTAATTTATCTCTGTTAAGAGAAAAAAAATATCCTCGTTCGCCACTGTTATATCCTAAATTACATAGGACATACTAAAGTAAGAATACGCCGAGTGGTTTGCGTTTAACAGGGATCCGGTAGGAAGTAGAGACGTTTCCCTTCGCTCACTTCCAGATATGACTGCCCGTCTTATATACGTACTTTCGTATATAGTCAATACCTGATTACTTCCCTTTATGTTAGTTTCGTATTTATGCCAATCATGACCTTTACAACAGTTAGCTTATAGGGGGGTCGCATTAAGGCAAACACATATTGCTTGCAATTAAGTATGACGTCTCTATATACAAATTAATAATTGGGGAGGGGTTAATATGGACCATTCAGGATGGATTATGAGCATAGTTTTAAAAAAAGTTTATCTTCCTTTTTAATGGAAAATTGGTATGATTAAAGGGGTAGATAACTCAGGTTTTTTCCAAAATGAATTACGTCCATTGGTTCTTGCTCTAGAAATCTGTAAAACGAATATGTTTATTTTGAGTAATATTACAATAATTTAATTATGAAAAAAAATAAATAAATATTCAGAAAAATAATCTGTTCAAACACAATTTTTAAAGTTTTGTTTTCGTCGAAAAAGTAATAACATCTGTAATTTGATCATTTATTTGTTTGAGTTTTAGCGTCAAGTAGGACCGCAGTTAAAAAAATCTTTGTGGCTGCGGTCATACTGTTTACGTTCCATGATATTCCAGGCTAATCTTACTTTCGTATTAAGATTTTATCTACTATCTAATTTTTTTTTAATCATCATTATTCAACTAGGTTTCAGAATATATTATCTATTCGGATTTTCAATGTTTTGTGGAGTTTTCTTTTTCCACCGATGCCTTGTTTTGGAAAAAAGTTAGCTGAAACTGGCTCGACTGGTTTTTACACCTATATGACGGCGTAAAAATCGTTTCAAGTTTCGGGTGCAACGCCTTTTTGTGGGTATGTGTGCGTGTGTGTGTCAAGATATATGTCAACTTTTG
>OY744518.1:163514212-163551712 GCA_963556195.1 Sepiola atlantica | reverse complement strand
GTTACTTTTCTACCTATCTGCCTATGTTTTTGTGTTTTATAGTTTTTTTTAAAGGGTTTTTATTGCATTTGAATAATTCGTCCAAATCCAATCGCGTAACAGTTCTATTTCCAAGATGACGTATGCTGATATCCCCGAAGTTTGTTTTTCGACTTTTGGGGTGAAATAAACTAATAACAGTCCCAAACGCCAAAAAATTTACTTTTCTACCTAATTGAATGGAAAAATGCCCCCAAATCACCAGAGTTCGTAGACGATCAGCAAACGACTTGTCACCCATTTCTTTTCTAGTATAACGTAATATATTTGGCCGAACTTTTCAATTTAAATAAAAAGAACGCTTTGAAGTATTTTAAAACGCAAAAATTATAACTTTTATTGCTTTTGGTAGCAGTTATTTGTTTACTATTTCTTTTTTGCGCACCTTGTCTTTCTATTGGTTATTCTTGACAATCGCCAAATGCGGAACGTCAATTGGTCAAGTAAAACAATTATATATTCCTGAGTAATTTAAAATGATTACTTTGTGTTTTTCGCCTTTATTATTAATTAAAGACAGAAATATAAAACCAAAATTATGACTATTTTTAAAGATATGATTCTATTTTTTTGTAATTGAAAAAGGTGAGCGGGGGGGGTCGTTATTGTTTTAATTCATGGCAAATGTAATAATTATCTTCATAATCATAATATTTATCACCATCATCATCATCGTTGTCGTCGTCATCGCCGTCAGCAACAACAAGAAAAACCGGAAGTTATCTTTCGAATTTCAAAATAATCATTTTGAATGTTAAACGTTTTTCATAAAATCGTTGTAATTAATATTACTACTACTACTAATATTAATATTAATATGAAGAAAACTATTACATTTATACCAGGAAAGTAGAGTACAAAAATAGAAATGAACTGTACAGCATATTAATTTATTTGAGAATTTTTATAAAATTTATATTCAAATGAAGCATCTTAAGGAATGTATTTTGACAGTGTTCTGTTGGGTATATATAATGTGTTTGAAAATATTTAAATGTAAAATTGAATTAATTAATCTTAACGTGCTTTGATATGAATATAGTCGAGATAAATGAAAAAATTTTTCGCATTTAGATATACATATGGGCAGAATTTTCGCGTTTCAAGTTTATTCGATTAAATTGTATAAACAAATTATGTCTGCATGTTTTCTGTTTTAATCTTTCGAGTTGCCTTATGCGTGTATATATTAAATTGATATGCATATATATGTATACATTCATATGTTATATTATATTGATTACATTCCAAAAACATGTAAAAGGCAATCTAAAAACATAATCCACCTCAGTTATCTTAATTTTTTATTTCCCCATTTCAGTGGAGATTTATCATTCACATTTTCATCTTACTTACAAAAACCATCATTTTTTTCCATATTAATATATTGGAAGACCTCCACGTGTTTCTTGGCGGACAAAACAAAATTCCCACGATAATCTCAGTTAAAAACCACACAGCCAGACCTCCAACCATGAATATCGGTCAACATTATAAATAGAAAAATACCTCCAATAAAGCTGAAAAGGCTAACTGGAAAATTAATACCACAGGCTAGTAATTATTAATACAATGAATGGTGAGAATACCTAATTAACAATTTTTAAATTCAAATAAATTAATACGAAACTGCGGTTACTTATTAGAGTTAGCTCCTTTTGAAAACAATAAGTCCGTATCAAAAGGATATCTTTAACTGCGAAGCTGTAACGCTCAAAGATACTGAAACCTACGGCTATTGTAAGTATTGTCATTTAAAGGAAAAATAACTTGTAAATGAAATATTAAAAATATAAAAAATAAACAATTGACAAAAAGTAAAGAATTAAAAAATTAAAAATAATTAATCGAATTAACTCGGTAACTTGTCTATCAATCTGAATGGCCTATTCTAATCCAAAATGAAATATTAGCGTTCAAAGAGGAACAATTATTTCAAAACTTCAACCGACTTATTTCTCTTGGACCATCCAATATTATTTTTCATACTTTATCCCACCACCTCTTCCTCCTTCTCTCCCCATTTCTTTTATAGTTTCTTCTTCTTATTATTTTTAATTTTTTAATTATCTTTTAATTATTATTCTTTATTTTCTAACTTAATAATACTAAAAAAACTAAAAACTAATCAGGCCAGGTTCAAATACGTAAACCCTCGTGTATATTGTGCTGACAATTAATTCACTCTGCGTATACAGGAATATGCCCCTTCTTATTTTATCAATTGCAAGATTGCAACAAGTCGATCAATATCCACAAGGTTTTGATACTGGTTCATAATTTAATAGATGTCAAACGGATTATACAGATAGCCCGTTGGATAGTTATTTTAGGGAGCTACTTGTAACCAGTATATCCCCACTCAGAAGAAACACATTTTACGTCACTACTGTATAGAACATAGCTCCCCATCCAGAATTAATCGAAACTCCCTCGATTAATTTTGGGGTCTATCGGATGAAATGCTTAATATATATATATATATATATATATATATATATATATATATATATATATATATATATATATATATATATATTAGATTTCTTGAATGTGAGATGATATATATAATTATTTCCACAATCAGACAACGCCGCAGCCCACAACCTATGAAAAGAAACAAACCGGAAGTCCTAGATTCGAGTTTCGCCCTCCTTTGGGCTCATCAGTAGAACACATCCGAACTCAGGATTCGAAACCCGAGTCACTTGCATGGTAAGCGAGTACTCTCTCTCTCTCTCTCTCTCTCTCTCTCTCTCTCTCTCTCTCTCTATATATATATATATATATATATATATATATATATATATATATATAAAACTAATCTCGCAGTCATCAACTATTCGACCAAGGCGCCATGTAACTTGAGATAAAGAAATAGAAGCACTTGAGGAAAGGGGTCTATCACCGAAATATTCCGGCTTCACACATACAACTCTAATGATCGGGGAGACATCTGTAAGCAAGTAAGATTTAATTATAAAAAATCGCCTTCTCATTCAGTATTTAGTTTTCCCTCTTATAACCTGAGAATATTTCCGTATTGCCATTAGCCTTCTAGAAATTATCTAAATGAATAACTCCACAATGCTTTAAGCAAACTACACCACCCTCTGAAATATATATACAATCTCACAGAATATATAATAAGAATATACTATTTTTACCTTGATTAGGTAAGATCGAGTTGGTATCTCAGTCTTAGGCAACGCAGCAGCATCATCATCATCATCATCATCATCATCATCATCATCATCATCATCATCATCATCATCATCATCATCATCATCATCATCATCATCGCAAAAAGTAAAACGTGTTGTTGTATAAGTCTTATTAGCACTCATTTGCATCAATAGTGATGTCAACAATTTTAATGACCATCCAGCAAGTTGTTATCTTAAAAAAATGCAGTGAGACACTTTGTAAACACACTAAGTCTCTTTATCACTAATACAGACACCAGATATCGTTTATTTAGAGATAACCTTGAACTAATTTATATTAATAGACTGCAAGCTGATTGGACAAAATAAATCAAAAAGAATTAACGCCTTCGAGATTGAATCCTTGGACGCCATTTAGTCTATACTCATTCGAAAACATACAGAGAACAAATTTCCGAAAACAATGCAGGAGAAAGATAAAATAAGACAAGCTTTCTGATTGGTCGATATTTTGATAGAAGATGTATCTATATAAAAGACAACAAAACGCCTGTCTGTTCATTTTCTTCGTTTTCCCATCGAATGCAGACCTAAAACACTTTACCAACTACCGGTAAAAAATATACCACTGTTATTGAAAGATTTGTATTCGAATCGATCGCCGTGGAGACAAGTGGAGCGATTGGTTCCGCCACGCGGGTTTTCTTCATCCGCCTGGGTCTATCGATGATACGCCACACCGGCGACCATCGTGAGTTGACTTGGCTCTACGAGCTCTTCTCTATCGCCATTATTCAAGAGAATGCTTCGAGCCTGCTCTCGGCTTACCAAGCCAGCAATACATCCGATGAAACTTCCTGATGTTCCAGATATATCAACAAAAGCATTAAAAAATGGCAAGTGAACATTTTTATTTAGAATCGGACGACAAAAAAGTAAATACTTACATTAACTTTTAAACGTTTATAAAATTGACGTTTTAAATTTAAATCTAATGACTATATTTTGTCAAATGTTGATCTATGTATTTATGGAATAAATACTTTTGAAGATAAAATAAATTCATAAATCATCGTACCCTGAGGATGTTTTTATAGCGACACAAAACCTAACACTAAGATATAACCCGTCGTGATATTGATCGATGTTTAATCAAAAATCTTATCCCTGATTTTATAACCGATCAAATCAGAGAAATAATTCTCTTTTTAACTATACACCCGATTCTTCTTTTTTATTTATTTAACATATATTTTCTTTCTTTTTTTTTGATTCATTCAGTTTGGAGGACATATTCTATCTATATAATAAAAGTGAACGTACGTGTGTCCGCCTCGCTTCGCGGTATGAATAAACATGCATGCAAATTTAATTTTATAAACAAAGAGGGGAGGCGTAATCTTAAAAAGATAACTGATAATAATAATAATAATAAAAAAAAATAATCATGTATGCAAATTAAATTTTTATGCGCAAAGATTAGTTTTGTCTTCTTTTTCGTATCGATTAGTTTTGTCTTATCCATTAATTTTGTCTTCTTATCGATGAGTTTTTTCTCATTGATTAGTTTTGTTTTCTTTTTCTTATCGATTGATTTTGTCTTCTTATCCATTAATTTTGTCTTTTTATCGATGAGTTTTTCTTACTGATTAGTTTTGTCTTCGTTTTCTTATTGATAAGTTTTGTCTTCTCATTCATTAGTTTTGTTTTCTTTTCCTTATCGATCAGTTTTATCTTTTTTATCGATTAGGTATGTCTTTTTTTCTATCGATTAGTTTTGTCTTATTGATTAGGTTTATCGTCTATTTTCTATCAATTAGATTTCTCTTCTTTTTCTTATCGAGTAGTTTTGCTCTTATTTTCTTATTGATTGGTTTCGTTTCACCGATTTTAAGTAGTGAATAAAAATTAAATTGCGAAGCGATAGCGGGCGGGCTAAGCTAGCTAGTTACTATTAAATATCTTATCTATCAATACTTATGCACTTAAGCTAATGTTTTATTTAAGACAGATATATTACGCATCGTGTTTTGGAGTATTATTTAATATTATCACTCTATTCGAGCAACACTATATTATTCTCCTAGTATACTCCCCCATATATATATATATATATATATATATATATATATATATATATATATATATATATATATATATATATATATACTAGAAAAACATATTAGCACTCTGAGCAACAATTAATTGGAAAAAGGGCATATAGTTAAAAATGTTTTTACTCAGTGAATTTCAAAATTTTAACAACAAACTTTGGTAAATTTGTAGATTAATATCCTCAGCTATATTACAACCCCCACTTAAAATAGTAGATTCTTCTTTTCTGAGTCTTTCTAGCTTATTAGGGCAGTTAAGTAATATATTTTTACACTAACCCTTAGTTCGACTGAAAAGGTCGTAAAACCACACGTAATCGGCTATAAAAGTGCTCCCCCCCCAAAATAACACACAGAATACATCTCAAATAGCAACACTAAAAAAAAAAAGATTAATGCCATAAAACGCTACAATGGCCTTAAAATATGGGATATGCGAAACTGATCCCCCAACTTTAAATTCTGATGTAATTCTGTTGTTGTTTTCTGTTTTCACCATGTTTTCTAGGGTATTCACACGTAATGTAAATCTACAATAATACCCAAACAACATGTTTCGACGAGTTTTTGAGTGACTGTGCAGCTCTTTCTAGATTAGCACTGTTAACCTGGAAAGCTAAGAAGGGTCTAGAAAAGGTGACTTAAACAAATGTGTCTATGCAACTCTTCAGCTGGGTAGCAGACTGCAGTTGCCAGCTGTCCACTACACTAGTAGGACTAAAATAAAATATTACCCCCCCCCCAAAAAAAACCCAGACTAATGATAGATACTTATAACGTAAAAACACTCCATATCCCCGAGAAGTAAAAACAAAACCATGAGCGGTGAACTAGCTCGATATAGGATCGACTTTTGTGCACTGGCGGAAGTCCGTTTCAGCAATGAAGATCAACTGACAGGGTAGATGCTGAGTATACGTTCTACTGGAAAGCTAGACCGAGTGAAGTGATGGATTTTCACATATTAACGCAAAATCTGAATCGTCGGAGCGTTATTGTTTTTGATCGCCTTTGAGCACTCAATCTGAACACAGCTTTTTCATTGACAAATGTTCATGCAAAACGGAAAAATATACTTAATTCTGATATCTTCAAACCTTCTGTTATCTCACGCAACTTCAATTTACAATTTGGTGAAAACGAGTTTGTGAACCTTTTAAAAAATGTGTTCAGTGATCTGAGTGTTCAGCTCCATTTGTGTGTGTACAACTGCGTTTTAACTCAGCATACCACCCCTTAGTCATTGTTTCTGACAGAGCAGAATTTGAATAACACTTATCAAGCCATTGCTTTGCTTGAACAGTATTTTTCCCATCAGAAAGCAATGTTTTATCAATACACGAAATTCAGATTTTTCATTGTTTTGAACATTTGCGACAGTAGCTTCACTGAAATAACTGTAATTTGTAAACTAATTATCCGATTCGTCTCAAATCCTGACACTTGCCATTTAAAGGTTAGGACTTCATAAAATCATGCAGATTATTTTATTATTCGCGCTATCTATATGTCAGGCTCGGGACTTATTGAGTGATATGTTGTTTTGGTTCGGATGTCTTGCACTTATTACAGGTTCAAAGGGTGCCTCACTATTATGAACCCTTTCAGGGAGGTCATTCTAGCTAGTAAATTTACAGACATTTACATGGTGTCCCGTAAGTCTGGACCAATGGAGAAAATACAATAATAGTCTATATGATAATACATTATGACTTGACTCAAATAGTAAACCTACATCGGCGTTCTCTGTATCCTCTATGATTGCAGGATCAGCGACCGCTTAAAGTCGAAGGTCTACCGAATGCTTGCCGACAGGAACATTCATCGTCATGGAAACTAAAATGCCTCGCTGCATCTTGGGCGTTACATTGTTCGACCACGTTTGTAATCATGTCATCCCAATGCGCTACGGCATCGCGCTGATTAATGGTAAGATGATGAAATGGCTGCTCAGATGGTTCAAACATGTGTTGAGGGCCGAAGACGACACCGTCGTGAAACTCGCATTTAAATTTGAAGTCATCGGGAAGCGACCGATAAGAAGATCAATGATGATAAGTGCAGACGCCTAGCACAATCATCTCCAAAACATTGTCCGATGATCGTGCCGAGTAGAGGCAAATATTAATTATTGCAAAACCCGCAAAAAAGATAGTAATACTCTATGAAATGTCATGTTCGTACGTACTTTATCATCTATCACACACATAAAAAATAAGATTGTCCGATCAGCAAAGGTATCTGAATTTACACCAAGGCCTTCCAACCTCTTTTTTATCTTTTTTTTATAAAACTAAATTCAACTAAAATATAGCCCACATTTGGACTCCTTGCGCCTAGCAGTCGTATTATAAAAAATCAGAATGAAAGGAGTCACATAGGGCTTCAACCACATTTTTACCTTCTTTTCATAAAACTAAATTCAAGTAAATATAGTCCACATTCGTACTCCTAGCGCCTAGCAGTCGTATTTAAAAAATAATAATGAAAGGAGTCACAAAGGGCTTCAACCCCTTTTTTCACCTCCTTTTCATAAAACTAAATTCAACTAAATATAGCCCACATTTGGACTCCTTGCGCCTAGCAGTCGTATTATAAAAATTCAGAATGAAAGGAGTCACAAAGGGCTTCAACCACTTTTTACCTCCTTTTCATGAAACTAAATTAAACTAAATATAGCCCACATTTAGAATTGTTATGCTTAGCAGCTGTATTCCAAAATTCATAATAACCGGATAGAATATTATTAACTGTAAATTTTTTAACCATTGTGATTAATCTGATGTCGTTATGGTAAAATATTCCGACGTTACCCACTTTAAAATGAATGTTTCTAAAATCAAATTATGTTGTCCCGTCGACAAAAACAGCACAATTTTAAATAAATTCATTTCAAAAAGTCACAATCGTTTTATTGATTTGAAGAATATTTACCTAATAGTTATTTTTACGGTAAGAAGTCAGAGCCTATTTATTATTTTAAAAATAATTAAATTATTACAATTAAATAAATAAATAAATAAATAAATAAAGAAGAAACATATTGGATTTATATATTTAAATAATATGTAGCTGACAATAGCAATTATGTATATGAAAGAAGAAAGTCATTTTTTCTTAATGGTATTGACCCTTACAAATAATTTTTATTTTAAAAGGAATATTATTATATATTAAAGTATACAGATTGCTATATAAAGCACCGTGGAATTTTCAAGAGGTCCAGCAAGTATCACATAATTGTTTTACCAGTGAAACGGAAATGGACTCTAGTCACATACACCAATCAATCAATCATCTCCCAAACCCTACCCTGGTATTTGAAACAACCAGATGTTATACTTAACTAGAAGAATACCTATCCCAGGCCGGGAAAATGAATTTCCCGAACAGAACTGTTTTGCACCACTTTTATGTTTCCCCATGAAGATTAAAATCAATATATAATGCGACTAAACCGTAAGCATAGAATTTAAATTTAAATTTCGATAAAAATCCATTACATGATGTAATTCTAGAAAATGTCTAAAATTTATGGTTTAAAAGCGTCTTATGAAGAAATCAATTAAACTTAAACTTTAAATTAAAATTAACTAAACTTAAATGGGTCTTAAGAAGAAATGGAAATCCAGGAAATGTTGCTTAATTTGTGGCTAATGACTATCGATAAAATTAAATGCAAATCTGATTTGAATTTTAAAATGGGAGTTTGTGCCCATATTGGCCCTAAAACCTTTTTGAATGCCTGAACTTAATAATTAACATTTGGGAAATATTAATTGATATCCAATATCCATGCTTAAAATTCCACAACAATCGAAGATATCTGAATTTTCATGAAGGGCTTCCACACCATTTCACTCTCTTTTTATGAAACTAAATTAAACTAAATATAGACCACATTTGGACCCGTTATGCCTAGCAACTGTATTCGAAAATTCATGAATAAATTAGTTTATGAGTAAATCCTGTACACACACACACACACACACACACACACACACACACACATATATATATATATATATATATATATATATATATATATATATATATATATATATATGTAAACATATAACTCTACCTAAATGTATAAAGATAGAGATTAGGCAACATTCTCAGAAGACATAACAAGCCCAATTACATTTCAGGATGCTTTGCGAAACCTTAAATTACAACTATTCCGACTGCAAATACATGTACAGATATGGATTTAAGGATGAAGACGCAGTAAGAAGTGTTCTCATTTGTGGCAGCAAGGAATACCCAAAGATAATGCAAAGAACAGCATCAATTTACACTGCTGGGGTAACAAACACTGATTTGGCATTAGTCATAATCAAAAGCAAGTAAATCCATGGTCTATGTAGATTCAAGATCCTTAATTGAGTCACTGGAAAAAAGATACACGATCCACTAATTATGTTATATAATGAGGGCCGTGTTTGATTGGACAAGTTTAAGTTACATTTTTAAGGGCCAGAGGTGACCCCAGACAAAAGTCGTAAAACCATGTGACTTCCAGCTGGAGATTTTCTGTCTTCAAGCAGGAAAACGTGCCTAGGACGCTGTCCATAATGGGGGCAACGCGTGCAATGTGGCTGGGTGTAGCAAGACGAGCTATCCGTCTATCTATATGTCTGTCTTTCTGTCTCTCACGTGTACGAAAGTGAGACGTCCCTCTGATGTTTTCCATGACTGTTTTTCTCTTTTTAAATAAAATTTCTATAAAGCAACATCGGCGTCTGAGTGATTTTGTATCCACAGACAAGCAAGAACATTACTTCACGACGACAACACGAGTGTATAATGGTTTATACACGCACCCGTAAGTGAAAATTATAACAATTATTTAACTTTTCAACATAATCCATAACCTCTGCAGCACGACACCAATCACCTTTTATTGGACACTGAGCCATATTGGCATTCGTGGAATAAAGTAGATGAAGCTGCAAAAAATAGCTATAAAATATCAAAACTAACACCATAATTATATATATGAATCTAAAAGTAACAATTGAAAATTCATAGCAAATAAGTAAGGAGCTCTTTGGAACAGCTGTAACAGTTGGAAGAAAAAAATGCTACACATGTGATGCAAGAACCCATCTTACTTATGGGAGGCAGCAGAAGTAGCAGCGAATTTTATTTATAAGTATCGACTCTCGATTGAACAAAAGGTCAGATCAACAGATTATTTTAACAAATCACATACACAATAATATTCACTCTCTAATTTCGCACGTAATTTAAAACCTCAAACACACAACTTTGACGAGAGAAATTCATGACAGCACGTAACCACCGCTCACTGAACGCGCGTAAGCACAAGTTCACACACATACACACACACACTCTCTCTCTAGCTGACAAAATAAAGGAATGATAATATACACACATGTCTAAGATGCCTACCAAATCACACACACTGCCACACGCAAACTCACACGGCGCCAGCCTAAACAGACATGGTTACTTAACTTCTTACAGACAAAATAACTATTTCTTCATCTCGAACGTTCCTGAACACTTATAATTCTTATTTACTGCTTACATTTATTTTTGGTTGTCATAACCACAAATAAACAACAAATAAAATTGTTATATTTATGTATTGATACACTTTGCAATTCTTTCTTTAATAGTGACTTATCAGCAATAAATTAATTGCGTCACTGAATTATAAATGTACCGTAAATGATTATCGGAAATAAAAATATAATAAAGTATTTATTTACACGGCATGATTTACTTAAAAGATATGGGAGGGGAATCTATCTTCAATGTTTTATATTGGAACACGAAAAACTATTTAAGTATAAACTTAACCTGTTGATTTTTTTTTTACCATGGCTGGCACAGATATGTGTGCTTTAATGCCCAGCTGCCGGATTAACCGAGAAAGATAATGGAAGTATTCCCGAATCTCTAAATGCACACCTAAGGAAGCTATAGGGCAGATTTTGTCTGTGGGTCGATTATTTCAGCTATTTTCAGTTTAATTTCAATTTAATTATGTATTAATTTAAATAGAAAAGAATTTGTAGTAATTTGTAAAAAGAAATTGCAAGTCATTCCCGAAAAAACAAAAAAACAAACTGCAAGTTATTCCCGAAAATTCAACCGGAAATGATATCAGAGGGAGGCTGAGAAGGTGGATATAAAATTAATAGACGCTAATTCTGGGGAAATTCCGGTACCGTCCTTGGTTCTGTCGGTATGAGACGGATTCTAGGAAGGAGGAGGTCCACTCTCCGAGGCTTTACCTTGATACCCGTGTCATTCCTACAACTAATCCAAAAATGACGTCATAGGAAGTTGGAGGGGGGCAGAAAGAAATTCAAAATCCGATTGATATACAGAGTACTTTTGCAATCCGTAACCTTTCGCTTCTTTTGTACAACAGAGGCGCGTCTCTAAACTTTCGATTCGTTTGTACAACAGAAGCACGTCTCTAAACTTTTGATTCTTTTGTACAGAGAGGCATGTCTCTAAACTTTTAATTCTTTTGTACAACAGAGGCGCGTCTCTAAACTTTTGATTCTTTTGTACAACAGAGGCGCGTCTCTAAACTTTCGATTCGTTTGTACAACAGAGGCACGTCTCTAAACTTTTAATTCTTTTGTACAACAGAGGCGCGTCTCTAAACTTTCGATTCGTTTGTACAACAGAGGCACGTCTCTAAACTTTTGATTCTTTTGTACAACAGAGGCACGTCTCTAAACATTTGATTCGTTTGTACAACAGAGGCACGTCTCTAAACTTTTGATTCTTTTGTACAACAGAGGCACGTCTCTAAACTTTTAATTCTTTTGTACAACAGAGGCGCGTCTCTAAACATTTGATTCTTTTGTATAACAGAGGCGCGTAGTAAACTTTGGATTCTTTTGTACAACAGAGACGCGTATGTAAACATTTGATTCTTTTGTACAACAGAGGCGCGACCGTCAACTTCTGATTCTTTCAAGGGGCTTGTGTAGTTTCGCCCTATATGGAAAACACTTATCAGTGGTTTGTGCAGTTTATCCCTCACCATATGGAAAACGCTTTCTGGGAGCTTGTGCAGTTTAGGTCACTTATGGAAAACGCTTTTCAGGAGCTTGTGCAGTTTAGCCACCCAAAAGAAAACGCTTTTCGGGGGCTTGTGGATTTTACCCCCCCCCCATGGAAAACGTTTTTCGAAAGCTTGTGCAGTTTAGGTCACCTATGAAAAACGCTTTGCGGGTACTTGTGCAGTTTAAGCCACCTATGAAAAACGCTTTTCGAGTGCTTCTGCAGGTTACGTCACCTATAAAAATGCTTTTCAGGTGCTTCTTCATATTATGTCACCTATGAAAAACGCTTTTAAGACTATTGACTTCATAAACATTACGTATTTTCGTAATATGTTACAATGGAGTGGAGTAATAAAGTAGGTATTGACGGGACCATTTGGTCTACTTAGTGTTGTCCGGGATCAATAATTGTAAGATTACAGTATTACTTTTGGTAACTGGTATATATTACATCTCTTCAGACTATTGTCTTCATCAAAAGCATTTATCTTCATCATATCTTGAAATAGGAGGGGGAGGGCAGAAATTAGGTATAGACCGGGACTATTTGTTCTACTCGGCATTGTTCGTGATCAATAATCATTATTAACATTATTTTTATTCCTACATTGCTTTTAACGGTACTTTGGCAATTCTGTGAAGGCCTCCTTACTAACATTACAGTTTTAAAAGAGAAAGGTAGAAAGATAAAGAAACGCTTAGAGAGAGAGAGAGAGAGAGAGAGAGAGAGAGAGAGAGAGGGAGAGAGAGAAAGAGAGAGAGAGAGAGATTGAAGTTTAAAAATAAAAATGAAACACATGCTATTTAACTTTTATTTTATTTATGTCCCGCAGCAATAAATGTAAGATTACACTATTACATTTAAAACAGATAGCTCCGGGGAAATGAATTACGTTATTATTAGTTTTGAACACATTCAAACAAGAGAACAATCAGATAGAAAAGGGGAAATAGAGGGTTGGGGGAGGGAGGGAAATAATGGGGACGAAGGAAAAAAAGACGGCTAGAAAGAGGAAGGGAGATTGAAGTTTTTATATAAAGATGTTACACACTATTTAATTTCTACTACTTTGTTTTTTTTATCGCCCGGTCAACGCCAGGTAGCTCTGCTAGTATATATATATATATATATATATATATATATATATATATATATATATATATATATATATATATATATATAAGTTTTAAAATTTCTTGTATGAACCGGTCATTATGATTTTTGGAATATATATCATCGGCAACTCTGTGATTAACATGGGCATATTATTTTTTTGTATACTTTATTATTTAGAGGTTAGCCCACCGAAACTCACCCACCCCAAATCTTTTAAAAGAAATTAGATACAAAATATTAATAGAGAAATGTTGAGTTATATTAAGTGACACATTTTTAAAGGATTGTGGCTCGCGCATGGATGTCAATAATATGTATGTTCTTGGTAAAATCCTAAACTATTGAACTCATGGAATATGTATTCTAGGTAACAGGGTTAGTAACGTGGGCAAATTATATATTTTGTTGTTTGTAAACTTTACCATTTAGGGGGGGGGGTGTCACCGAAACCATACTATATCCCACCCAAAAGAATAAAAAACATTAGAATTTAAAACTAATGCTATATTTATTGCTTATACTCGGCCTGAGACGTTATTCTACTATTTATTTCTAAAACCAATCTGTTGTAACAAACTAATGACGCATTAAAAAATTGTTTTAAGTTTTCACTTCTTTTAGACTAGTGGGAAGAGCAATTGTCCAATAATTTAAACTATATCTGTGGTGAAGTGGGGATTGGCTCAAGTATTGGGTACTTACGGGCCCCTTATGATGGAAACGGAAACGGAAGTTAAGTCATATGAATTGAGAAAACATCGCTGCTTCTTTACAATGAGATCGCCAAGGAAAAAGTCACGTATAATTTTTTAGTCCGAATTTTGATGTAGGGAGCTTTAAATAGTCATAAACTCTCAGACATTTGGTACATTTTTAAAATGAAAAAGCTCCTTATTATTATTATTATTATTATTATTATTATTATTATTATTATTATTATTATTATTATTATTATTATTATTATTATTATGATTATGATGATTATTATTATGATTATGATTATGATTATGATTATGATTATGATTATTATTATGATTATGATTATTATTATTATGATTATGATTATTATTATTATGATTGTGATTATTATTATGGTTATTATTATTATTATTGTTGTTGTTGTTGTTGTTGTCTTGTTCTTGTTCTTGTTCTTGTTCTTGTTATTATTATTATTATTATCATTATTATTATTATTATTATTATTATTATGATTATGATTATTATTATTATTAATTATTATTATTAATTATTATTATTAATTATTATTATTGTTGTTGTTGTTGTTGTTCTTGTTGTTATTATTATTATTATTATTATTATTATTATTATTATTATTATTATTATTATTATTATTATTATTATTATTATTATTTAACTAGTCAATAGTTTGGATATTTTATAGAAGAGCCCCGCTAGTAATAGAACAATTTATTTTTAAAATAAATAAATGAATAAAAAATTCCACCAGTCATACGCAGTTACCTACTATAGTGAGTCCTGTCTAGATATAGGTCAGGTTAGGATTAGGGTAAGGTTAGGGTTAGGATTAAAATTAATTTGTACAAAATTTATAATAAACGCCACTGTAGAACACATTGCGGAATGGTGTACAGCTATCTGTGTGGGTTCATGTAGAGGAAGAAATGTAAGAAAAAATAAATTTTGCAAAATAAATCCCTCCAGTCATGTGCAGTGTGTGCACTACTTTTCGGAGACTTGTCTAGATATGCGTCAGGTTAGGATTACGGCTAGGTTAGTTAGGGTTTGGTTCGGGTTAGTCTGTACAAAAAGCATAATAAATGACACTGTAGAACGCATCGCGGAATGCTGGACAGCTATCTGTGTGATGTTATGTTGAATAAGAAAGATAAGGCAAACAATCTTTTTATGTAAATACTTAATGCCATGAATGGATTCCATCCCCATGAGTAAGTAATAAAACGTTATTTTACTACAACCCGCGTTTTTCTTTTGGAGGGTGGGGGTGGCGGGTGTATTTTCTACAAAAGATCTCATTTTTAGTGTGGGTGCTCAATAGTTACACAGAATATCGATGAAATTGGAGGTTCTTCTTGATTAAATATTCCATATGAGAAAAGAGTGATATTATTTTTTAAACTTTAGGACAGAGTTTGGAGTGAATACTATACGGGTCATAAACTCCTATACTCTATTTGTATTATTTGGATTATTCGGACTGCTGTTCTAATTTTGGATGTTATTCTCACGACGTTTCGGCCGATGTAACCTCCGACCTTATTCAGGGCATCTTGTCGAACTCAGGAATCGTTCTGTCGAACTCGGGAATCTGTACAGAATTTCGAACAGAACCCCAAATATTTAATAGATTCTATTTTGTATATAAATCGTTTGTAGATTAATTTATTTCGCATATTTCGTATATTTTGTAAATGATTAGTCTGCAGGCGATACAATTGGGGATCTGGTTTGTTTGATTGGGTTTATAGATATTAGATTTTTGAGTAGAAGCCCATTTTCTTAAAAAAGAAGATTTTAAGTTCCACCCTAACGTCACCAGACAAGTCTTTCATGGTGCCAACGTTGTAATATTTTTGTCGCATGGGGATCAAATAAACACATTCTATCATAGAGTGTCTCATCCTATATGGGACATGACAAATCGAGCACTATGGTGGCCCCTTCTGTTTCAGCAAGAATGAATGAGTGGCCAATAGGGAATTGGGAGAGGACAACCTCCTTCCTTCGAGTGATTCTTAAATTGATCCTCTCACGCTATCGATCAAATCATCTATACGTAGTCCCAAATGGGTTGCAACTGGCTGTATGTAGGTTCTCCACTACCCCATATCAGGTACGTAGCCAGACTTCTAACTTAGGGGGGGGTGCAAGCCATTTTTAGGAGGGGGGCAAGCCATTTTTAGGAGGGGCAAAACTAATATTGATATTCTAATATGAGTGACGTGTTGGTTCAGTGTGTGTGTGTACTGATATATAAATATAAATAAGTAGATACAAAATTTCAATTTCTTTTATATAATCTAAATATATTGTGTATTTCGGTAGGTACATGTAAATAACAACATCAGCATAGTAAAGCACATAAAGCATAGTAAACACAGTAATAATAACATAAAGTTCGTAAAATAAGGTAGCTACTTGCTAGCTCTACAGAATTCTATTATAATCTTCTATTTGTACGTGGGGTTTATACTCTACCAATGCTGTTTTTTCTTTCAACTTCATCTCGGGTGAAATCTGGAATGTTTTTTCTATGTTAATTTCAAAAATGTTGAATGTAACATTCACAATTTTTTAAATTAATAGTTGCAATTGACAACAAAAAGAAAAAAACGTATTTGAGATTCGTAATAAAATACAAAAATAATTTTTTAAACTAATTCCCACTTTCATTTGAAAATAATTTAGGTTGCTAGTATTCATTTCTATCTTTTGAATAAAGACAACACTTTCTTTTATAAGAAGCTGGCAGAACAGCAACGTGAATTCATTTTGTGTTTATATTACATCATTTGAATTATATTTATAATTATGAAATTGATAATTTATGATATTAAATAGTGTGAATTAACAATATTTAAAAATATATATTTGGTAAGTTGACAAAAAAAAAGACAGATACATTGACAATCTCTTTCACCAAGCAGGAAACAGGAGAAAAGCATCGAGGCTTTGTTTCCCTCACCACTTGATCTGAAACTAGCGAAGTTATGTTTGAGTTTGAGAACACGTACATTTTAATTTTTTTTCTTTTAACAAGGTAACATAAATTTAAATCATATTTAGATGTTATTATGGTCAATAGATTTATTTTAACTGGTAGTTTAAAATCTGTAAATATTTATTATGGTATCATTCGTACCAGGAATGGAAAATTAAGTTTTAAACAAAATAAAATCCAAAGAAGCATTTTTGAAATCGGAAATTATGTTAAAAATTGGTGGGAGGTCCCCTCTTTGTGGGTGGCCCAGGGCCCCAGCCCTTTGGCCCCTTACTCCAGCCCTGCTGTAAAATATATTATACAAAAGTAAATACTGGTTCATAATGAAGAAGTATAGTTGACTAGGAAATATAAGAGCATTTATATTTATAATATTTTTTGGATCACAAATTTCAGGGGGTGCAAATGTAATTGCAGGGAGGGGGCTTGTCCCCCCCTTGCACCCCCTAGCTACGTGGGGGCCCCATAGTTCTCAGAGTAATCACCCCAGTCTTAAATATTGCTCCTTAAGGGTTCTTTTTCACATCTGAACAGATGCACAAAAATCTGTACTTTTGTGAACGAGTCTCTCATGTAATAATTTTTGATGCAGTATATTCTTTGCTGGAGCTCCTATTGAGTTCCGCCATGTTCAGCGAAACAAAGGTCATTGGTTAATTAATGAAGGATATATAATAACAAGTTTGCGCGGTCTCATTATTTGGGGGTCGCCCTTATTAATATGTCGGCTTATAGAACTTATGTATGATAGATGACAAGTTATTCTACAGGATATGATGGTCATAATATAAACTATATAAGACGTTTTAGTTAGGAAGTCCCTTTTAGAGTTTAGGTGCTAGTGATGGTTTAGATGTCTAGTTTTTAATAAGTTTTTGTTTTAATTTAAAAAAAAGGTCTACACTGGCTTTGTCATATCTTTTTCCTGGAAGAAATAATTTTTTTTCCAATTTCTTTTTTTTTGCATAAAGTATTTTCCAGACATAAAATGACATATGTTAATGTACGAGTCCTCTTTTTTCCCCCCCGGAACCGTTTTTTTTCCCAAGCCCCCTCCTCCTTCTGCCCGTTAGTATCGCATATCTTCTTGGTGGATCTAAGTTTTGACGTTGTTCAGTACAGAAGAGCGTCAGGGTACGTATGGATTCCGTTCGTCTCTAGTCCCCCTCGTGCGCGAGTGTGTGCGTGTGTGGTATTTTATCATGACAAGATGTAAAGAATCAAATTAAATACAGAAAAAAAAGTGAACGTTGTAAACTGGATCTGCTGACGATTACAGGGCCAATGAATCAACCATTTAGGAACTCGGCAACCATTTTTTCATCAGAAACCGGTATCTAAAATCATGACTCTAGCTCATTGGCCCCGCCCTTTCACACACACACACACACACATACACACACACACACACACATACACTCATGCGACGTACTAATTTACGTATTAGTTCCGCCACGGAAAGAGCGAGGACAGGTTCTCATCTACCCTGATACTCATATTCGGGTTTTGTATTCAGCCATTCTAGGGGTGGGGTGGGGTGGGTAAAAGAAATTAACAATAGATAGAAAATAAATAAAATAATCCGCTTATAAGAGAAAAAACGTGGCACGTTTTCATTTATTATCGTTAAGTGGACAGACACCACTTTGGGATAGTGACATTTTGAATAATGAAATTTTAACTACCTGAACCCGTCGCCGGCCTACTCGAATAAATCACATCGGCATTTTTTATTTCTTCTTCTTCTTCTTCTTCTTCTTCTTCTTCTTCTTCTTCTTCTTCTTCTTCTTCTTCTTCTTCTTATTATTATTATTATTATTATTATTATTATTATTATTATTATTATTATTATTATTATTCACTAGGAATTCTCACACAGGTCATCATCAGAGATTACTCACTGATAATAACCGGTGGTGATTCCTGGAGTCTGGATGACAACAAGTCTCCTCAGATTTCCAGCACTCTCCACCTCTTTCGATAACATTTGCAAATGACTTTGCATTATAGCAACAGCCGCTTACCATTGATTTCTCGCAGGCAGCGACCATTAGTCTTCACTGAGATTGTGGTGGCAAAGAGACCCCCTTCAAGGTCCCTATACTCTTTGAACTCTTCCAGTTGAGGTCTGGTTAGTGCTCTCTTTCCTCAATCCTTCCACCCTCCTTGACTCTTCGACTATTTTGTGTAGTATCAGCCGCTGCTGATGCTTTTTTTAGAGAGAGTGAGACACAGTTTACAAGATTTCTTGCAGTCTCAGTTCCTTTAACTTCATCTGGTTTTCCTTCCATCTTTTTGTTTTACTTCTGTTGTAGTTTCTATGTAGCTAGTATTTGTAGGTTATGTAGGTTTGTTTCCGCATTCGAGGATTTTCTTAAAGATTTCCGCTGTTTTCATCACTGCATTCCGTTGTATAGTCTCAGTCTTTCCGTTTATTTCAATTTATCCTAGTCATTTCCTCAGTTTTTTCGGGACTGTTCCTAGTGCTCCTACAATTATTGGTATTATATTGACTTTCTTCATATTCAACATTACCTTCCGTTTTCTGGCCAGCTCCATATATTTACTTCGTTTTTCCGTCTCTTTGATCTTCACTCTGTTGTCTGCTGGGACAGCAAAATCTACAATTTGGCAGTTTCTTTTCTTCGTGTTCATTATTATGGCGTCTGGTCTCCTAGCTTGGATGAGTTTATCTGCTTGTACCTCCATGCCCCAAAGGATTTTGTGGTTTTCGTTTTCCAGTACTGTCTCTGGTTTGTGTTTGTACCATTTGTCTGCATGTCCAACATGCAGTCGTTTGCATAGTTCCCAGTGTACTGCCTTCTCCCACACAGTCGTGTCTGTTTTTGTATTCGTTTTGGGCTAGTTTGCTGCATTCACTTATCATGTTTCGTCTCTTTGTCGTAGACAATTTGCTGTTTTCCTGGGTTTTATCTATTTTAGCTTTAACGTAGTTTGTTCTAATCGCATTGTTTTGTGCAGCTGTCAGTAGTGATTCCGTTTCTCTGTTCAAGTGTCCTTTTCTTAGTCATGTCCAGGTGTTTTTGTGATTCTCTTTTGCTATTCTTATGAAACGTACATGTATCTGTTTTTCTTCTCACTTTTATTTTCTTATTTTTTTTGTTTATGGTTTCGTTATCCCATCTATTGTTCATTTTTACGGTGTCTCTAGCTGTGGCGATCAGTCTTTCTGTGTTTTTAGTTATGTATTTTTCCAGGTATTTTGTGTGTCTTCCACACAGTCTTCTATACTTACCAGTCCTCTTCCCCCTTCGCTCCATTTTCAAGAAGAGTGGGTCAGTATCATCTTTTGGGTGTAGAGCATTGTGCATGGTCATTAGTTCTTCTTTTGTCCAGCCTATGAATGGTTCAGAGTATCTTATTAGTGATACTGCGCTAGTGTTGATTCTATTATCCAGGTTTGTACAATATATGTTTGTTTCTAAGAGTTTCCTTGTCCTTCCCAGGTATTCTTTTCCAATCTCTTTCATTTCTGTAAATTTGATAGTGCTGCTTCCAGAACTCACACATATTTGTAGGGGTCATGTCTGCCAAAAACCCTCATCTCCTCTTCGTTGGGAAGTTCTATGCTCTCTGATGTCTTCAGTATTCCCCTTTTCAGTGCACACTTTTCGATTCCGAATTCGATTTGAATGTCCTGACTAAATATTCTGGTCGTGTTTATCAGCTTTTCCAGTTCCTTTTTTTGCATCTTGCAAATAGCTTCAGGTCGTCTATGTACATGAGGTGGTTTATTCTTTGTTCTGTGCCTGTAAACATGTATCCGGTATCACTTTGCCTAAGAATGTAATTAAGTGGCATGAGTCCTTTGATAAACAGTAGTGGTGATAGAGAGTTTCATTGGAAGATGCCTCTCTGTATTTTTATCTCAGTCAAGTGTTGCCCCAGCAGTTAGTTTTAGTCTCTATGCTTTCTTTTTAATAATAATAATTTTTTCGGATATCTGGTACATTCTTAAGCATTCAATTATACATGCTTGAGGGATTCTGTCGTAGGCTTTCTTGTAGTCAATCCATGCCATAGCTATGTTCTTTTTCCTTCGTTTTGACCTCTTTCAGGATCTTTTGATCTATGTATAACAGGTCGTGCGTCCCTCTATTCCCCCCACCCCCCGGCATCATTTTTGCTCATCGGGTAGTAGTCCACGATTGTTTATGGAGTGATAGATCAGTTCTCCCAGTTGTGCGGTTAGAGTTTTCCACATTGTTGGTAAACAGGTTATTGGTCTGTAGTTGCATGGGGTCGTTCCCTTTTCGGCGCCTTTCTGTGTTAACGTAGTTCTACCTTTCGTCATTAATTCTGGTACATCTGTTTTGCTGATCAATCCACTCCGTTTTTGATTGAATGTTTTTAAACTACTATGCATGTATTCCATCGTTGCCTGGCGCTTTTCAGTTTGCCATTTTCCTTAGGGTTGTCCTGAGCGTTTCTTCATTAATTTCTGTTACTTCGTTTTTCAGCCATTTTGCATTCCTGTTATTCTCTTGAGGCTTTCACCATAAGTGTTTTGTTTCTGTCGGGTCCGGTTGTTTCGTTCTTATTATTCTTCCGTTTACGTTTTGATAAAACTATTTTTCATTGTTTTCAAAGGTGGTGGTGGTATTATTATTATTATTATTATTATTATTATTATTATTATTATTATTATTATTATTATTATTATTATTATTATTATTATTATTATTATTAGTTGTAGTAGTAGTATCCTGGACGGATGGTATCATGATGCTCTAATATTTTGTTAGCCTGGGAGGATGATATCATTACGAACGAACATATACTACACCGCCCCCCCCCCCCTAATGGATAAGATAATGTCTGGGAGGATGCTATAATGACGAACGGACATATACATTGCTACCCTCCAAAAGGAGTAGGTAATGCTTGGAAAGATTGTCTCATAACGAACGAACATATACTATATTACCTCCATACTATTTCAGACATACAGACACATAATCTCCATTATTAACAGATTATTGTCTCATGACAAAGGAGCAGATAATATAGTACCCGCTTCCCCCAGGAGAAGGGGTTAACGCCTGGGACAATAATATCGTATGACAACAGTACAGATACTACACTACCTTTTCCCACCAATAAAAAATAATCAGACGGTTATCCCTGGGAAGATTGTATCATGACGAATGGACATATACTACATTAGTCATATATATATATATATATATATATATATATATATATATATATATATATATATATATATATGATAAAGAATGGAAAAATGATCCGATGTAATGGAAATTGAAAAAGAAAAACCAAGAAATATTATTTATGTATTCATTAACGTTTCGGTTTTCCTTTTTACAAAATTTTCATATATATATATATATATATATATATATATATATATATATATATATATATATATATATATATATATATATATATATATATATGTGTGTGTGTGTGTGTGTGTGTGTGTAAATCCAATTACATGATCAATCTGCGTTCCAAGACTTCAACATAGCAGCAGATTATGTACGATCGCTTCAGAGACCATTTTTTTTTTATTTATATCAGATCTCATCTTCAGCACATGAGATTGACACGAAAAATTAAAAGAATATAGGCAGCATCAATGGAAAAGGATTAAACACCTCAATTATGCAGCAAGTTAGACATGTTGAGGAGAATGATTTCTTGTATATCTCAAATCAAAACAGAGCAATTGGAAACATTACTTAGGGATGTCTAGGGGGATAGGAGGTTGAAAGTAACGACGCTGTATTACATATTGGGAATGGTACACCACAAGATAAAACAAAACGTATATCATTTTATACAGAATATAGACGTCATAAGAATGGAAAATTGTTGACATATATGATCAAACAATGAGAAAAAGTTAAAATGTTCTAAAGTTGAATTATCAGTGGTAGGGCCATTGGACAAAAAGGTAAGCCAAAAGCCCAATTATAAACGAATTTCAATAGATTAGAAGTGGAAGAAGAAAATTGAAATATTTATTAAATGATAAAACATATGGTAAAATATTCACATAAGTAGTTAGGTTGTGGTATAAATTATCATTATTGAAACCCTAGGTAGAGGTTGAATCTATAATAGTCCCCCCAAAGACACCCTTTAACCATAATAATGATAAATTTAGCAGCAATAAAATAAAAATAATCAGAAACATAGTGGACATCCTGTACTCGAAGATTGTCGGATTAACTACAATTGTATATAAAAAGTTAACTAAGTAATAATTATTCTATTCTAATAAGTGATAGAATCGCAAAATCCACCTACTCCCCGTCCTAGGGAAAAACAGATTCCCAATAGACCAATTTTAAAAGTGAATTACTCTAGAGCTGACCGTTAGAAGCAAAACTATTTCCGACATGACTTCATAAACCTTAAAAAATAATTAAAAATAATAAAAATAATTTAAAAAATCTATAAAATATGAAAAAAAAAAATTCTCAAAAAGATATTTAAAATTAATTAAAAGAAATTAAAGGGCGAATGCATGATCTATCAATTATAAACTATCGTTTTACTGAGCAAATGCTTTAATTTATCCATTTTTATTTTTTTCGTATTTTTGGAACTCTGCAATCTTTTTTATTGATACTCCGGTATGGCAACCATTCGATTTTTGCATCTTTGACTTGTTACATCAAACTGGTATTTTCGTACCCTGCTTGTTGTTTATAACAACCACTGTTAAATCTTTTTTAGGGATGAGGGATGAATAAGCTTTTGATTCTGCTTATTTCTCCGTTTGGCGATTTTTATGCTTACGTCTTTGCTCGAAGGTTCTCAAAAAAAAATAAAAGTGTTTTTATGGTAAACTACCTGAATTTTTGTTTACTATACAGTTTTTTGGAAACAATTGTAAACCAGATGACTAGGTATTGGTATAAATTATTGTAAAATGATATAATAATGATATATAATTGAGTGTGTGTGTGAAAAAGGACAAACGGAAAACAGGTTAAAGTGCAGGAGAAAAACAAAAAACAAGAGATTTGACCGGTTTCGTTTGTGTAGAAATAAAGAAGGATGTGTCACCCACTTGCCATATTTTAATGTCACTTAAAGTCTTCTCATATGGTCCAATCGGGTCATCCTTTCCTCATCCCATGTGTGTGCTTTAAAATAAAATTAGTTCCAAATCTTCACTTTTTCTGAAGACGTTCGCCTACACGAACGAAACCGGTCAAATCTCTTGTTTTTCTTTTTCTCCTATATATATAGGCATCAAATCGTTATTTATACAGGCTTCGTTAACGATTACGGAGCTCTCTCTTTTTGCAATCTTTCTCGTTAGTTAATCTCTCGGTGCGGTGAGCAAGTTTTCGGTTCTCAGGTGTCAATTGGTATAGTGTGGCATCGGTCACGAGCGCTTTCGATCTCTCGATCGTCATCAGGAGGTTGTATTTTATCGCTAGTATCAGCCTTTTTATAGTTTTTATTTATTCGTGAATATACGTATTCATTTACACGCACACACACATATATCCTTATTTATGTATCCATTATTTATTTATTTATTTATTTATTTACTTATCTATTTATTAATACAGATAGTTTATCGGTATTAAATGCTATTTTATTGATAATGGGTTGCAGTCTTTAGATGTGTAGGGCTTCGAAAATTTTAAGTCGGTTTGTGCAATTATTTTTATGTATGATTTTGGTTTGGGTTGTTAATACTTTTTTTTAGTTGTGTTGATTTTATAAAAAAAAAACTCGCTCGCCGCGTCGAGAGATTAACGAAAAAGATTTCAACAATCTCCGTAGTATATATATATATATATATATATATATATATATATATATATATATATATATACATATTTAAAGAAGTGAGGCTATCAACATTTTTAAATTAAAAAAACAAACTTTTTTCAAAAATTGTTTATTATCTTAATATTTTATAATTTTATATATATATACGTATATATACTACGGAGCTCTCTCTTGTTTCAATCTGTTTCGTTAATCTCAGCCTAAGGTAAATTTATTTCTCTGTGGGCAGCTGTTTGCTATCTCACTTCTACAGTTTAATAGATTTCGAGAGTCTTTAAAGTTTAGGATTTCAATAGAACAGGATATAGGAAGTAACACTAACCACACCTTTGTTCGTGGGAAGCCTAACAATTGGCTGAGAGAACAACAATGAATCTGATTGGTTAACTAGCTAGCCGTATATATAAAAACACCCGGCAAAAATAACTCCATGCATGAAGATTCCTCTCGGGGATGAAACGCGGGAGCCTCTGTGTAGCTTAATTGCCATAAATATATTTTCATAGCTTAATATATATATATATATATATATATATATATATATATATATATATATATATATATATATATATATATATATATATATTAGGTATGTGTATATATTTCTATGTACACGATCATTTATAAAACTAGAGAACGGATTATGATTATGAATTCTGGAACATATATTCTATGCAGCACAGTGAGTAACATGGGCAAATAATTGTTTTTGTAAATTTTAACATTGCAAAACACCTTTAGAATAAGTTAGATACAAAACATTAAATAGAAAAAAGAATTGCTCTACATCAAATTTTGAGTTATATTAAGTAATGCATTTTTAAAATGGATCGGGAAGCGTGCGTCTGTTTGATAAAATCAGAAATGATTAAACTTATCATCATGAAAAAATGAATAAATACGTAAATAAATTTAAAAAAAGATTTAATTCATTCTCGTATTCTTTGAATAATGTAGGCGTTGTTTTACGTGCTCGTTTCTCCGATGTATTTAAAAATCCTATCCTTTCACCAGCTTTTTTAGTCCATTTTCTCCATTAACACCTAAAGATGATTCGAGAAGGAATCGAAAACCTTCGTAACACAATCAATTTGTTTGATTTTAACACGAAATAAATAATTAGAAGAATTGAAAAGATAAAAAAAGTTATAACCATACAGAAGAGTTCTGTTATTTTTGATAATGTTTGCATGATATATATATATATATATATATATATATATATATATATATATGGCACATGTTCGTCTTTTCCCACAGTCCGTTTTTCACAACTTTTTACTGGCCATTTTTTCTTTCGTTTCGACATGATAGGTAATTGTAAGCAGAAGAATAATTTTAAAAATTTGAGATGGTCAAAAAGAGGGGGATCAGTCTACTTTGAATTTACATTGAAAACTGATCCCCCGTCTTAAAATCAAAATATTTTGAAATTTCTTTCCAAAAACCCTGGAATTCTCTATTGACATGATAGGTAATTGTACACCGAAAAAGATTTCAAAAAAAAAATTAAGATGCTCAAAAAGAGGGGGTCAGTCTACGTTGAATTAACATTGGAAACTGATCTCCCCTCCTAAAATGTAAAATATTTGAAAAAAATTTCCCCAAACCCCGGAATTCTCTAGCAGCCTGATAGGTAAGTGTACACCAAAAAAAGGAAAAAAATGGTCAGTAAAAAGTTGTGAAAAACGGACTGTGGGAAAAGACGAACATTATATATATGAGAGAGAGAGAGAGAGAGAGAGAGGGAAAGAGAGAAAGAGAGAAAGAGAGAGAGAGAGCGTGTGTTTTTGTGTCTATATTAATCTTCTTATTCTTTTTTTTTCTTCATTTGACACAGTTTTTCTTTCACTCTCAAAATTATACCTTTATTAAAGGCACGTTTAATATATATATATATATGTATATATATATATATATATATATATATATATATATATATATATAATGTGTGTGTATATATATAATGTGTGTGTATGTTCTTCTTTTTTTTCATCGTGTTCCTTTATGAAATAATGTCTTTATTTTCTCCTGACCCCTTTTTCAATATTCTCTATTGTTCCATCTTTTGTAGTGTCGTCTCTCAGATTATTCTTTCAAAGATGCTCCTGTGACTCGGTGTATGTAATATTTACAATCGACCATGCACTTCCTGTATAGCCACTTCTTATCCACGGCTCGCACCAATGAGCCCGACATGATGTCCTTCCCTCTCTATTGTTATGGGACAACAAACACAACAATTCGCTGTCCGCTATTCCACTTTATTTAAAGCACCTTTTCCGCCATCTTGTCTTATTCATCTCTCAATACACTGGAACCCCTGAGCTTTTTAGATGACCTTCTATTGTTGAGACCGGAAATCCCCCAAATCTTCGTCGTTTGTTCGTTATTAATCAATCCCACCACCATTTTAAGGCAGAGACAGAGGTTTTATGGTACGTGTATGAACGCTCTTTTATTTTTTTGTGGTTGTTGTCTTTTTCATTGTTACTCCGTTGTTGGGTATGTAGATAATTGGTGATGGGAAAAGTTTATTTTTTGTTTGTTCTGTGTTGGAAGATTTAAGTAAAGATTAAGTCTGTGATAATGCTCTCCACCTATTTCCGATTTTACAGCCAACACAAGAAAGAAAAAGATGAAAAAATGTTAGTATTTAAGCAATAAAACACTAAAATGAATGTTATCTTACCTAAAACGATATTCCACCTTTAAACTGCTTACATACATACATACATACATACATACATACATACATACATACATACATACATACATACATACATACATACATAGCCGTCCCGGAATGGGCGTGGCAGTTCTCTTAAACGCTTCTCAAAATACGAAAACAATACGAAAAGTCTAGAAGCGTTTTCAAACTTTTTTAACACATTTCTTTAAGGCATTTTTAAGCCTTTAAACTGACAGTCCGTTTAAACATTACTCTTTTAAACACTGCTTTCTTTAAACATTTCTTTTCAAGCATTATTCGCGTTAACACATTTCACTTATATTTTTTTCATCAAACACAGTTCTTTTAAAACACATTGTTCTCTTTTAAATACGTAACAGACTTTCTTTTCACCTTCAAATTAAACATTGTTCACCTTAAACATCGCACACTATTTTTCCTAAACATTGTTCTTTAAACATCGTACACTCCTTCTTTCCGTTTAAAGTTTAACAGATTAACTTCAAATTAAAACCCGAAAATGTTCACTACAAAAAGTTACCTTACAGTTTCTTTCGTCGTCCACTGGTCGTGATCGCCATTGGTGCCGTCAGTTTCATTGTGTCTCTGGCCGTGATCAATGCTGGTAGTTTTTGTTCTGTGGGCAAATTTTATTTTCGGTAGGAGAGTTTTTCTTCAGAGAGATTCGATTCCTTTATTCGAAGTCTTGGTTGTGGAGAGATTTCATCCATTCGTTTCTGCCATGCGTACCATTCATACCTCTTGCCATGCGTACCATTCATACCTCTTGTGGGTTGTGACGATGCATGGGGATCTATGCTGGATCTCATTCGAGATCCAGCCCATTACAACGAGCGACTACATCTTGGTGTTAAAGCTTCGAGCTCCCCAAAACGTTCTTCCAAAAAAAAAACCATATTTTCATGGGTCCACAGGACGAGCAGCTACATGATTGATCTTCTCGCTCTTAGCTCCCAAAGCAGACTCTTTTTCAAAAACTACATAGAGAAGTCGACTGTTCGCCTCGCCTCCAAATCCCAGACTCTTAAACTCTCAGCTTATCATGAAGGAGTGACTTCACAGATCCACACGTGCGACGCTCATGCAAAAGTATTTCCTTCACTCATGTGTTCTGACCTTTTCTGACCCGAGATTCCCTGTGTCGGCGTCGAATTTGTAACTTTGTTATGGTCTGACAAAACATGATTGACTCATAACAGTCCCCTTCAGTGCATGTCAGCTCTACCCGCACTCATTGTCTCATTTGACCCAGCCATAATTCACACTAGCTTACTTAATCGTATCTAAAGATATGGGGCCCACCCATAATGTAACACATACATACAAACAATAACAGCAACAACAACAACAACAATAATAATAATAATAATAATAATAATAATAATAATAATAATAATAATAATAATAATAATAATAATAATAATAATCCCCCCCCAACAAAACAGTGATGGCACCAGCCTCGGCTGATACAACACAAAATAGTCGTGAAAGGTCAAGGGGATGGAAATACCGAAGAAGGAGAGCACTAACCAGACTTCCACCGGAAGAGTGCGGAGAGTACTGGGATCTTGGGGAGGCTTATTGCCACCCAAATTCCAGACGAGATCAATGGTCGTTACCAGCGAGAAATCAATGGTAAGCGGCTGTTGCGATACTGCAAAGTGATTTGCAATTGTTATCGAAAAGGGGTGGAGAGTACTGGAAATCTGGGGAGATTTGTTATCACTCAGACTCCAGGGAATACCCCCGGTTATTATCAGTGATCAATCACTTATGATGACTTGTGTGAGAACTAGCGAGTACAAATAATAATACTATTATTATTATTATTATTATTATTATTATTATTATTATTATTATTATTATTATTATTATTATTATTAATAATAATAATAATAATAATAATAATAATAATAATAATAATAATAATAAGAAGAAGAAGAAGAAGAACGAAGCAAATACATAGAACTTGCAAGAGAAATGAATGGAATATGGAATATTGTAAAGTTGAAAATTGACGAGAGACCCCCTTGCATCCCGATTTCAACGGGACAGACAAAAAGAACTCACAAAAATAAAGACCTTTACTCAAAGTTTTAACTTTGAGTAAAGGTCTTTTAAAGTTTTATCAGAATATTGAGAGAAGAAATCTAGACTTAAATAAAAGCAACCTCTACCAATTGGCAGCAGACTCAAATAGCAGAAAAAAACGTTTGACCGGAACTTAAGTACACATACACCGTTAAAGCACTTTCTCTCTAACTTCTGTCTTAAAAGAATCAAGTCCAGCAAAAGAATAATTAAAATGGTAAAATATTCTTCTTTTTATAGACCTTAAAAGACGACTCATTAAAATAACTCGATTTTCTGCCGGGAATTTTGTTCATATCACCGATCGTGTCAAACGGATTATTTGCATAACCTGACATGTCTCGACCTCGATGTCTCGTATGTTTAAAATAGAGACATTAAGAGTTGTCGTCGCTTCGATCTGTGTTGCTGTCCGTTATCACGAGGACAGTGTTCGAATCATCTCGTTTTCCCCGATGAATTGCGCAAAACAGTTACCGATGATCTCTTCCGTTTCTTAAAGTACCTGTTCACAGAAAAGCTTTGCTAGTCTTTTTCTACTCTATCGTTATTTGCATGGCAGGGGCTCGACTGAGACACAATCTCTGGTTCTTATTTGTAAGACATTCGAAGCAAGAACTAGTTGTTCTTTTACGGGGCAGTTCAAACTCACGTTCATTACAAACATGAAGACAATCACTACAATAACAATAATTGTAGGAACACTAGAAACAATCCCCCAAAACCTTGAAAAAAAGAAGAACGGGGATAAATTAGAATCAAAGGAAATATTGAGATCATACAACGCACGATAATGATGAATACAGGAGTTTCATGGGTTCCTCAATTTTTCCGGGAAACGCTGGTATACGGAACCCACGAGTTAATAATAAATCTGGCGCTCCCAAATTAAAAAAATAACGTAGCCTTAAAGTTTGCTCAGTGCATACTTCTCAGGTTACTGTGGGTAATATATTGAACGACAGGTGAACCTAAGATCAAAATATCTCAAACATACCCAGCATACTGATGCAAATTGTATTTATATTGATCTTCAAAATCATATTACTAACAATTGATATTGATAATTAGCAAGCAATTTCATTCATATTATTTCAAAGATGCTCCTGTGACTCGGTGTATGTCATATTTACAATTCAACATGCACTTTCTATGTAGCCACTTCGTCACCACGGCTCTCTCCGATTATTTCCGTCCCTCTCTATCTTTAGGGGGACAACATACATAACAATTCGCTATCCACTCTCACGCTTTATTCGCCATCTTGTCTTATTCATCTCTGGTTCCTTCTTGTAAGACATTCCACCGCTCTAGAAAGTACATGTCTATTGATGCAATCCTCTACGTATATAAGAGTCAGATGCGTCCGAAGATAGAGCACAGCTACCACATGTGGGGAGGGGCCACTCAAAGCACTCTTTGATACCTTAACAAAATCCAGAATTGACTTCGAACTCTAGTGGGAGATGATCTCTTTGACCCCACACGTATAGAAAGAAATATCAGAGTAAATGCGAATGTAATGATTTTAAAAAGCAAGTTTTAATAAATATTATTGATTTTTAATTTTATTGTTTTATTTTAATACTTATGAACAACGACTTTGTGAATTACCATTATTATAAACTATATTTCCATATTCGACGTTACCCTGGAAAACCTTTATGACCAACGCCTGTCTCCTTGTTTTGAAATGAATGGCTCTCTCCTTGAGGAAGCTTCTTATTTTGATATGCTCCTAGGACTGACTTTCATCCCAGACCTAAAAGGCATAGATCCAATTTGTTGCTAGGACCGCTGGCAAAATAGCTGTCCCATTCTACCGCCCCAGAAAGTACCCGACTCTTGATACATCCCAAGATAGAATACTTCTGCCACATCTGGACGAGGTGCCGCTCAGAGCACTCTTCGTTGCCTTGACAGAATTCAGAATTGATTTAAAAATCTAGTGGGGGATTATCTCTTCCGTACCTTAAAGCCCCTTTCTCACAGAAAAGCTTTGTTAGTCTCTTTCTACTCTATCGTTATTTGCATGGAAGGGGCTCGACTGAGCTCAAATCTCTGGTTCCTTCTTTGTAAGACATTCACAGCAAGAATTCGTCTTCTTACCACAACGAAGAAAAACTTTCCTTTAGTCCTCAGTATGTCTAGCGTCAAGCGAATTTTCCATGAACAGAGGTCCTTTGCAAGGGCTTCCCGTCTGTGGAACATATTGCAACGGGACTGCTTCCTCACAAATTAAAACCTGGTCGTCTTCAAAGATAATATCAATCTAGAACCGTCTCCATACGTATTCACACTTGGTTCTGATAATCATTCCATCTCATTAACACTTATCCTCGAGTGGCTTTTGGCCTTGATAAGTGGTGACTATTTAGTAAACAAATAATTTATTTTTATTTTACCAAATTATATTTTCGCTTTCCGTTTCAAGAATCAATGTTTAATTTGGTATGGCCACCTCTCAGTTATTGTGACTCGTAAAAGGACTTACCAATCAAATATCGGAAGTTATCGAGGCTAATTTATATAAGCACTAAAAACCGTTTTAAATAATTTATGTGACTTAAAAAGGATTTAACAACTCAAAATCAATTAGCGTAAAATGTTTACATTTACCCGATAATAAAATTCGCATTTTAACATAATTCTGATAATGCTTTAGTCACTTAAGCGAGAATAGCAAAAAAACAGGTATTACAAAAGAGTAAAGGAAATTATTTTTTGAGGTATCTAATCAAAACGCGCCTGAGAGAAAAAAAGGGTGTAGGTAGTAGGAGCGTCCATCGTTTAGGCTGGAAATGTACAGCATCTAATTTACAATAGCCAAACCGAATATGAAATAATAACATATGTGTCCTATGAAATGTCTTCTCGATGTACGTTTGTCGTAGTGGTAGCAAATCTGAGAGTAAGAGGTACAATTCCATCTGACTTTCTGTATGGATGACCATCTTAAGAGATAATACCGATCAGGACTAAGTATAAAAATCAAAGAAAGTGATAGTTTCTGAAAACATGCATCAGTAAGTGGTCTATATCAATGCCGAAGCAGATTTGCATATACATCATGTGGATAATAATATATGAGAAAATCTGACTTTACTCTATATATTCTCTTCTTTTCCTTGGAGTCATTCATCAATTGATGGTAAAAAATTCACGAAATTCGTGCGCAATGATGCTCGCTCACTCATTACGGCCAGAAGCTCCAATCCGTAGAGACCAGTGCCCTTCTCCAGAAGAGTCTTGATTGTGGTATGAGGCCTTCCAGTCCGTCGCTTGACCCCTGGGGAACCACAGAAGCACTTGTTCAGCAGGTTAATCGTGTCGCGATACATGTCCAGCCGGCACCAACAGTCGGTGTTGACAAACTGCAGATATGCGTGGAAGGCAACGAAACAATATTTTGTGTGTTACATGGTCTCGCCACGATAGAACACGGCGGATCTAGTTCCAGTTGCACTCATTAACAAAAAGATGATTTAGTTCTGATAGCAACATAGATTTTCAGATCATATATATTTGACAATAAGAAGGCATACCTGCTCCAGTTAGAGGAGTACTATAGACTATGTGCAGGTTTGGCGCGCCGCATATACAATAAGCCTTAAGAAAAAAATAATGAAGTTCAACTGTATATTATAGATTCATTCAAATAAAGAGTCAAATTTTTTGTATGCATTTAATATAAAACAATAGAAAACTGGTCAATTGTTAGATTTGGATCATTAACCTTCAGTCTATTCACTTATTGCGCACGCGTTTAGTCACGGACTTTATCAAGTTGAACCGAAAGCGAGAGGTCAAGAAAAGGGACACTGAGTGTCCGTGTCAATATCGCATGTAAAAATAATTGTTAGCTCATCTTTATGGGCACTTCAGGCTTTTGGCTAATGATGGAGCGGCTGTTGACAAATGCAAGAGGCAATTATTAGGCAATTCTCTTACAGTTCTTGGCACTGTTTTCCATCTGCTTCCTACCAAACACATTTTGCTTGAAAGTTGAGATAAAAAAAGAAGAAAATCTCTGGATGTGGAGTTTATTTCCTGCCTTCTTTGTCTGTAACCGCCATATTGTGTAATTATAGCAGCATTGTTATTACATAAAAGTGAGCTGAAGTAGGGCGTCAACTGTACTTTACTTGATATTATATATATATATATATATATATATATATATATAATTAACTTGTTACACATATCCAAGGGGTATAAATCCGAAGGAAGTTGAAACCGGGTTCACAAGAGAGTGCTCAATGAAAATTCAGAGCAAAATATATGATTTTGTAGCAAAAATTGGAATAATAAAATCATTAACAATATATATATATATATATATATATATATATATATATATATATATATATATATATATATGTATATTTATGAAATGTTCGAATGCAAAACGCGATAAACGCCATTTTGAATATTACGAATCTATCACTACAAAAATAGTTGCATTTCAACACTGAACCCATCCCTAAACCTGTTTTACATAATACGATACCGGCATCATGTCGTTTTGCTTTAAATTAAAACAACTTTTAATCAATGTCAGGATTTTATATATTTATCTTTTTATTGTGTATGATCTCAATTTAAAGAAATTGGATTTATCGCGTTTTGCATTCGAACTCTTCATATACATATATATGTACATATATATATATATATATATATATATATATATATATATATATATATATATATATATACAAATGCATCACCACACACACGCACAGACACACACATACACACACACACATTTTGGCCAAGTTTCAGAAAAAAATGAATGGATGGATCAAACGTTATGGGAGAAAATGGTCATTTTTTGCCACTTTTGGGGCTTTTGACCCCCTGGGAACGCGAACCAGATTTTTTCCAAGGTCAGCGATACTTATTTTCTATTAGGAACAAATGCCTCTAGATTTTGGCCAAGTTTCAGAGAAATTGAATGGATGGATGAAAAGTTATGGGTCAAAAAATGTAATTTTTTGCCATTTCGGGGCCTTTTGACCCCCCTGGGGGGCTAACCAGATTTTTTTTCAAAAATCGGAGAATGTCACTTTCTAACCTGACCAAAGTTACAACTTCATGCAAAATTTCAGAGAAATTCAATGGATGGTTGCGGAGAAAAATCCGGACGGATGGACGGACGGACGGACGGACGGACGGACATGCCTCAAAACATAAGTCCCCCGATTTTATAAATCGGGGGACCAATAATAGAATTACATCCGCAATTTGCGTTCTCATATAAAAATTATTATTATAATTTTTGAAGATTTGAAGGAAAAACAAAATACCCACTGCTGACTTTATTATAGAGTGAAAGATTTCTTTCTGAATTAATTTCACATGATTGGGTAAGTCAGGCGTAGTTTTCTGACTTTCTGTTTGCTATTTAGCTTCCTTTTACCCCTTGAAATGAATGTTCGCTGTCCCGCAGAAGTCAGGATACTGACCCAGTTTTCTTTACTACACGACTTCATACTTATCTGGCACTGGCAGGGTTTGTACATTCCAAGTCTGGCTCATTCTTGAGTAGGTGATGACCTGGCATCTGTCGGCCTGATATATGGTTCTGTTCAATTCTAGGAGCTCCACCCTTTACCCCCTCTCTTTAACTAAGGGTTAGTTTATTGCTAATCGCTAAAGGTATCGATACCGGGGAATGCCGATGGGGCTGCTCAGACATTTTTTGCGGTCAGAGTACACACACATCTAGTGCGTTGGTTTTTCGATCTCTACCTTTCGACCTTGTGTCACGTCTTCGCGCAGTAAGAGAGAGATAAATAAATACCTACATAACTCCATCAACACAATTAAAAATAATGACGTACTATTGTAGAAGACAACCGTCTATTAAATGCAAAGAATACAATGCGGTTGCCGCCATTATTGTCAGAAAATACCATGGTAGGCGGAACATCGTTTGAAGTGTCGATTAAACTACTTTTATGAATTACTGAGATACACGAGTCATACGATGCTCTGATATGCATTCATGGATAAGATGAATATCATGTTGAGGTTACATATACCTCCTTTCCAAGGGGGGGTCTAATATCCCGTATGTGAAAATACATGGAAGTTTATAAACGTACCTTGCTAGCCGCTCGTTTCTGCACGCCTCCTATAAGAAAACAAGAAGAGGTTTATTCGCCTGAATCTTCTGTTTGAAATCATTGACCAATAGGGCGTGGAGACAGAGAGACAGGGAGAGACAGGGAGAGAGAGAGAGAGAGAGAGAGAGAGAGAGAGAGGGAGAGAGAGAGAGAAGTAATTACTGGTTAATCATATCTTAACAGGACATTTACAAAAGCACGCGTTGGCACCTCTAAGCTTGCTTGCTTTGCTAATGGGACAGACGAGCAGGGTTCAATTCTCGGTCGAGTTACACCAAATACTTAAAAAATGGTACTTGATACCCTCTCACTAAACACTCATAAAGTGAGGATCAAGGGTAAATGGAGTAATCACGAGAAAGTAGTAACGCCCCTCCCATACACTTCGGTGTAATAGATAATGAAAATGGAACCTTAGGGTCACTCTAGACTATGGTCGACCGCGTTACTTCTTTTTTTAATTTTTTTTACTTATATTAAAGAAAGAAGCAATATCAGAAATAGGATGCTCCGTGTTTATGTCATGTCGCCAGCTTGGTAGTCAAATATCTTTAGCTATAATATTTCTGAATTTTTTAGATGAGGATTGATAATATGTATTATTTGGATTGTTCAGACTACTGTTCTCATATTTTCATAATGTTTCGGCCGATGTAACCTCCGATCTTCTTCAGGTGTATCTTGACAATGGCTCTTATTGGTCATTCATTCATTCATTTCATATAAATCAGATGATTCTATTGTTGGCATTGGTTTTCCCGATATATTTCTAGATAGAATTCTTTCTAGAAAGACATCGGGTACTTACGGGAAGGTTGCCAACATCCCTAAGTGAAAATGGTACTGTGGAACCGACTGGATCCGAACTTGAAACACCCAGGTCGTCAGTCCGTGTCGTTAATCATCGTCACCTCCCGCTCTTATTGGTGAATGGTGGAAATAATGTTTTTGTTCTACAAACGCATCACACATTTTGAATTCTAACGACATTGGTTTGTTGAAAAAAAAAGAACAAAAACATTCTTTCCACCATTCACAAATACGAGCCATTGTCAAGATACACCTGAAGAAGGTCGGAGGTTACATCGATCGAAACGTTGTGAAAATAACATACAAGATGCGAATAATTCAAATAGTACATATTTAGCCATATCTAATTAAAGCAACTGAATTGACCCTTAGCTTCTTAGCTAAGATGAAAGTTTAGAATATGTTCTGATATTTCACTTCATCTGTTCTCTCCTCGCACAATAGAAGTGATCCTTGTAGACTAAGGCAATTCAAATTTTTGTCCAAATCCAAAGTGTCCCTTTCGGGGGAGCTGGATTTTACCCACATTAAAAAGAGACTATGTCTAATTCTGCCTCTGCGAGGAGGCAAGTGAATAGGGACAGAATTGACAGGATGTACTGCTGGAGACCGACTATTTATTCTAAGAATTTACTTTATTCCGAATTGTATTATTTTTAATTTTAAAAAGGTTTGTGTTGCGTTCTCAACCTTATGCCGTACACGCAGCAAGCAAAGTTGCAGTCATCATTACAGA
>OY744518.1:163456712-163509212 GCA_963556195.1 Sepiola atlantica | reverse complement strand
CAACAAAAAGTTGTCTGAGTGGCACCTCCCCAGGTTGAAAAATATGATATCCTCAAAAAACTCTGGGTCATGTAGTTAAAGAATATATATATATATATATATATATATATATATATATATATATATATATATATATATATATAGTTATTGGGGTATACCTCCAAAACCCTAGGAGTAGTTTGTTCTGTATTTATTTTTTATAGATGTCCTGCGCGAATTCGTCATGGTGTGCTACTAGAACTATGCAAACATTGTTTCTCATATCCAGGATTGTTCCTTTTGGTGAGCTGCACTCCTTATTAATAGTAAATACGGGCAATTCCTTTTTTTTAAATACTCCATTATTTCTCTTTCTATTTCTCTTTTTTCACCCCTTTCTCTCTCCTGTTTCTTTCTCTCTTACTCCTCTAAATTCCCTTTTCTTTCATTCATTAATGAGAAAACCCGCAAAAAGTAAAAAAGAAAGAAACACGGAGCTAAAATTGAAGTAGACGACACTTTTGCTATCTTATATAGAGATTTTGTCCGTCTGTCACAATGTTTGTTAATAAATAAATACATTGCAAATTTGGCTCATTTCGAAATATCAAAGATCTTAACTAGAAATGGAAAATATTGCATTATAGTAAATAATAAGTTACCAACAAAGAATGTGAATGCAATGACCGGAAATCGAAACATTAACCTTGAAATTTCAAGTCTGATGTTTTACCAGCTGAGCTATTTAGACTTTTTTTGTACATAGAACATGAAACATTACCTTAACAAAATAATTATAGCTTTGGCGTGACGTGATAGAGTTGTGATTTACACCATGTTTGAAAACATGAATTCAAACATAAGCGATAATAAAAAAAATAAATGCATGGGCAAACATCATCAATAGAGTTAAACATTATTTTAATAGTCAAAAACAATTTGTTTTACTTTAACTACGTATTGGTGTTAAACACAATAAACTATATACTAGAATTTGGGCTCTTAGGGCCCATAATTTTAGTAATTTAAATATAATAAAAAGAAAGAAATAGATATATTCAGCCCCCAACTTTTTATACTAATCGTTTATCTCACCCGTTCTCTCACTATCAAACCCACATTCAGTCTATCTCAGTCTCTTTCTTTCTCTCTCTTTCGAATTCCTTTCTCTACTTTTTTCATTCATGACCAAACTTGAAAAATGAAAGAAATACGAAGCTAACGTATTAAGCAGATTATACCTTTTACACACTTTCCATATAAAAAATATAAAAGAAGAAAAATAGAACTATTCACCAACCGACATTTTAACCTGATCTTCTCACTCTCTCTCACACTCATTTTCTCTTACTCTCTCACCCACAATCTCTTTCCCCCTCTCCCTCTGTTCCCGACAATTTTAACCTAAATAAAATGTTATTTTAGAACAATTGAAACAAGAACTTTATTTTTCACGCATTCAAAATGTCTGACTCCCCATGCACTAGTCCCGTCGCTGTTTACCGTCTTACACGTTAAGACAAGGAATGAGCGCTTTCAAGGTTTAAAATGCCCAGTTTTCACAACAGTTTTATGTTAATTAATTTTTTATATGCTGTCCATAAAGCTATTTTTATTTGTCAAATATGAAAACAAATCATTATTTTAAACCGCCAACACATTTTAAATTACAACAAAAGCATATGTGGATTATATATATATATATATATATATATATATATATATATATCATAATGCATCATTCCTTCCCTTAATAGAAGTAGAATGCCTCGACGTCAAAGCCGCCGTTAAAGTGTTAAAATTATCATAGTTTATTCGCTGTTTACAATTGGCCCAGCGATTAGCGACGTCGGACTGGAGTTGAAAAATACTTGAGGTCCGGAGTTTCGAATCGCGGTAGTGAATAGTCATATCTCTATGCTGATGAGTCCCGATTGAAAAAGGACGAAACGTATACGTACATAGATAATAAACAATAACAAATATTTATTATTTGTCGCTCCTTGAAAGTAGAGCACTGTAATTGGTAGTATTAACACAGCATGACGTCACTTGCTTATAATGCATCATTCTTTCCTTTAATAGAAGTAGAATGCCTCGACGTCAAAGCCGCCGTTAAAGTGTTAAAATTATCATAGTTTATTCGCTGTTTACAATTGGCCCAGCGATTAGCGACGTCGGACTGGAGTTGAAAAATACTTGAGATCCGGGGTTTCGAATCGCATGACCGGTAATGAATAGTCATATCTCTATGCTGATGAGTTCCGATTGAAAAAGGACGAAACGTATACGTACATAGATAATAAACAATAACAAATATATATATATATATATATATATATATATATATATATATATATATATGTATATATATGCTGTGTTTTGGATTCGTATGTTTAAAAGAGGCTTTTTTATATACTTATTTTATTTTTCACTCACGATTTCCGATACATCTCGATTGATTTGAGTACGCATTGTCAATAACAGGTGTACAGTGACGGCAAGGCTATTCCAATAATCGGATCGTCTTAACAGGTTTAATTATGGGCATGGATCCGATCGTTGTCCTTATTTTTATATAGGTGGTTAATCCGGAAATTGAGTATTTTATATAATGATGAAGAGGTGTAATAATATGCCCCGATTGCTAATTTAAGCGTTGTTTCTAGAATTGTGTGATTGTGTAAGGTTTTGAAAGTTAAAGCGTGAAAAGGTCTTAAAAGCATTTTACCGTTCACTTTCATCTTAATTCTTTTAACGGATGTGTGTGTGTGTGTGCTATACGCGAGTGCCTGCCCTTATTATTTTAATTCTTTTAACGAGGTGCATATTAAAACGTTTTTGTACGTGTGTGCGGGGACGCGCTCATTCATCAGTCTCTTTACCTTTTTTCAAGTGACAAGCGACAAGCGACAAGCCCAAATGTCCATTTCAATATCAATGCGTGTATTTACTTTAGATTCTCTCTGTCGGGTTTTCCTTCTCGTTCATGCTTACCAGCTGCGTTGATTCGCTTCGTCCTTTCTTTCCCTGCGTGTTGTCGTGGTTGTGATTCGTCTAGAGATCTCTCCTTCCGTGTGGTTATCCATTATAAACTTTTCTTCGCCCAGAAAGAAGAATCGATGACTTTCATTTGGTATTTCAGGGGTTGTATTTTTCTGGAGAGGAACATTAACTTATATACAATCCAGTTTTCTCTTAACTAACTGTTTATTGTATACACTTGCAAAAGGTTGGGTAGATAACTTATATTATTAGAGGATATATGAGTGAACTCGACGAACAGACATCCCAGTGGGCACATTTTGTCTTACGGCTAGTTCAACTTTTCAAAGTCTCACTGCATAATTATTTCACGCTCGCCTTGCTTAGACTCCCACACGAAACTATTAAACCTTCGTTTCTTTGTCAACGATAAAAAATCACATCATCGTCATATCGTCTGACGTCTCTTACTTTGTGACTAAACACTCGGTTCATTCTGTCTGATTATTCACCGTGGGAACAGATCCATTTCCCAATGTTAGTGTCACTCTAACTTTCACTAAGCTCGTCGAAATTCATATTAGTTGAATTACTATTATCCGACATAGGGTCCTCCATGATGTAATAGTTGTTCATATCAGTGGGATTGTAAGGAGTTATATATCAGTGTTTTTAAAAATTATTTATAAAATTTAATGTCTAATTCGGAGTTATACTGATGCGTTGGGTTGGGTTAAGTTTAATTTATACTTGTGATGTTATATTCTCAGGTTCTATATAGTTTAGTTTTAATTCTGGTAAAGTAATTTTGTTTCATTTTATTTTATTGTGTTTATTTATTATTTATTATTCTATATATGTACATTATTTAAATGTTGTTTTTATAATTTGTTTATAGTTTCTTATAGTTTATATATTTCCTTTGTTATATATATTTATTGGATATTTGTGGTATATTTTGATATATCTTTTGTTATTTATATATACTTGTATTTGCTGTATATATATTTATATACAGTAATGTATAGATTTAAAACAAAATACTTTATATATATATATATATATATATATATATATATATATATATATATATATAAACTCTGTGGATCTTTTATGCTGTTGTTTGGACACTGGATGACATAATTGTTTTGTGACATCATCCATTTAAACTGAGTTGGGAATAACTGTGCACGGTTGATCTAAATTCTGACGTTATCGATTAATGTAGAAAGATAAGAGATAAAAGTGCACAGTTGATGACGTCACACAATGATGACATCATCTATCAAACAAGAGAGAAAGCCGAGAAGAGTTCCTTTATTATGTTCTATTTAGACAACCCCTGATTATGCGATCATTGTGAGAAGCAACTCTTTTTTATTTGTCTGCAATTTGTGAAAACCGAATGACTGTTTTTTTTTGTTCCTCAAAAAAGGAAACTCTTCCTAGCAAGCCTCTCAGAATCTAACAACGCACTTCATCTTAACTTGATCATGACACACGCGAAGCCTCTTCACTATTTCCTTCCTTGTTTTATTTGCCTCTTTACCATTAAACAATTAGCAATATATATATATATATATATATATATATAAAATACTTAGCGTAATGCAATACTCTTCTGTAAAAATAATTCAGTTACCAGTATCTTTAATGCGTAAACAAACGAAATAAATCTTTTAAGCGATATAATTCAATAGTGAGGTCCTTAGCTCATAGAGTAGGACATCCGACAACATTGTTTTTAGTTAGAAGGGATCTAACGTCCGAGTTTTGAATCTTGTGATTGATACGCTTCATACGTCCAGCCAAGATGTGAAACGACGAAACAGTTGTCTATGGGTGATTATATATTATAAATACGTGTATTTATTTTTTGCAGTCAAACCGTCAATGTTTCAGTTGAATAGATAGTAATTTATAATTCCAATTTTCAACCATATCTTGATTCTTCTAGGACAATGATTAATCAGAAACAATCAAGAAAATGTAAAAAGATCGAAAACTTACTTTAGAAAACATTCTTTCATAAAACACATGTGTATTTATTCCAAGATCGACGCCATATTTTATTTTACTATAAGAACAAAAAAACATAGTTGCTACCCTGTGTACCTTTTCTAAAAAAATGTACGAAAAAGTATGTAGCTCATCTAAAACAAACAAAAAAAATGCAATATTTTGGATTCGCCAAAAGAAAAATCCTTCGAATTTAATGGAGAAGTCTTTTGATTTTTTTTTCGGAATAGTCTCCCTAAGATCTTTCTCTTGAAAAATTATTAAATGTCAATGGTATATATTAAAACTATTACAACTATTAGATTAATAATTAACGTTTATAATATTTTTATGCGGTTATACATTTATGGATAAAAATAGAGGTATTCATTGTTGCAGACACATTTTAAAATTTTACAGTATCAAAAACGTATTTTATCTATTATTAATGTCTTAATCTTATATTCTCGTTATGATTTGATGATATTATGTAATCTTTTTTTAACGAGAACATTATTAATTTTACTTCAAAGGTACTGAACTCACGTGCAATTATTAATGTAGATTTTATTTAGGCCTAAATTTCGATACTGTGAATTTTTAACGATGCCTGCATTTCTGAATGACTTCATGTTTTTTATTAATTATGTCATCTTTAGACGTTATGCGATAACATTCTAAGATACATAGATTACATTTCTTAAATCTTCTTGTGGGGTACTTTTTGCTCTACTAAGAATAGACTATTTCACTTCACATGGTTTATTATTATCTTTGAGTTCTCTAATATACTTAACTAAAGATGTTGGGTTATCATTTGAACCTTCTGGCAGTTTTTTTTTAAATAGAAGTTACATGATTTGGGTATCTAGTTTAGGTGCCACCGGATTCCCATTTAAAACTACATACATCTATCTATCTATCTATCTATCTATCTATCTATCTATCTATCTATCTATCTATCTATCTATCTATCTATGTGTATGTGAAAAAGACAAAAAGAAAAAAATTAAACACGATAAGAAATAATCAAAAACATGTTTAATTTGTTTTTCCTTTTGTCTTTTTCACACATCTTGTCTCAACGGCATTTTATTTTAATCCTCATATATATATATATATATATATATATATATATATATATATATATATATATATATATATATATATATATATTTATACGCTGCTCTTCAGACAAAAATGGTCAGACTCCTTGCGAACCAGACCCTAAAACCAGACTTTACCAAGAGGAACTGAAAAAATGCACTTTATTTACGTGCCCCCTCCCACAACCACAAGATGTTACACAAGATCATTTTAATGTGAAGAAAACCAACTTCCCCAAGGTCACATTCCACAATGGTACAAAATATCTGTGGAGAACCCGTCGAAATTCTCCGGTAGGGGGCCTTCAGTCCAAGGAAAATAAATCAACTCCCTTTCCGAAGGTTGAGGTAATGTCAGGGAGTATGAACTCATAAGACCACATCGAACCATACCTCATTCCGACAAAGAAGGATCTGCCAAGAGGAAAGATAGTCACTAGGTTGCCAGAAAGATATCAAGAATTCCTCTCGGCTAGTATGAAAATAAAACCTGAGTTGCAAAGCCAGTTTAATTTAAAAAATATATAAAAAGATCAAATCCAAAATTTCTCTTATTATGTCTGCTATATTTCCCTCTCTCTATTTCTCTCTTAATGTGTTTTCTCCAGCTATGAGTGAAATAGTATTAATACTTGTGGTGATATTCTCTATTGTTTATAAAGGACTATTTCAATCTTCTCTCTTTTTAGTTAATTTTATTACTTTTGACTGAGAGAGAGAGAGAGAGAGAGATAGATAGAGAGAGAAAGAGAGAGAGAGAGAGAATAAAAGCGAGGGGTAAAACTACACAGAGTGAGAGAGGGTGAGAGTGATAGAGACATTTAATAAGAAATGGGTGATTTGACGAGTAAATTGTAACCTACACCAAATTAGAACAAGTAAAATTGATTTAAAAAAAAATAACTACATCCCACCTACACCAAGGAATATTTTAAAACTCGGTTTGTGTGATTAAAATATATAGAAAAACAAGCCTTGGAGAAACAAACGTTGATACACTCACCTTTATTATAATAAACTAGACTTGTTGGGTCACAGACACTACCACTATTTGTTCTACTTTAATTTCATTCAAAAATTCATAAACTGTGATGCTTCAAATTTCAGTTTGTTGGGGTATTTTAAAAGATTTTCATATGAACACAACCTCCCATTTGAAAGTCCAAATATTTCAGATTTACATTAAATTTTATCCATAGTCATTAAACACCAATTAAATAAGATTCCCTTAATTTCAATTTCTTTTTAAGACTCCTTACGCTTTTTTTTCATTCTCTAACAAGTACGGACGTCCAGCTAGACGCTGCCATTATTTTTTCATTTTATTTTATTTTTCTTCCCAACATGTCTACCCTACATGTATCCGTGCTTGCATGATATCTTTTCCCTATATCATCATCCTGATGAAGTCTTATAAATAAAGACGAAACGTTGATGTACACATAAAAAAACATCCAGTTTTTTGGTTTTCCTTTTTCATTTTACCATATATATATATATATATATATATATATATATATATATATATATATATGTATATGTATATGTAAGCCTTGAACTTTAGATATTTTCTCGAGTAAAACTCATGTAATGGATTTTGATCAAATCTGAACTAAGGATTCTAGACATAAGGTTTAGTAGCATTATGTCTTGATTTTTATTCTTCTTAAGGGGATATAAAAGTAGTGCAAAACTGTTTTGTTCGAGGAATTAATTTTACTCACCGCATAAGCACACTCATACGTACGCACAAGAACACTCTTGTATTTTATATTTAGAGTAGTTTCTATTGGTAAAGTAATTGCTACGCATTTGTGATATAATTGTTGATGTCTGCGTAGTTCCGACATGTTGCGTGTCATACAGAAGCACCACTTATTCGCCCCCCCCCCCCATGAATGTCTTTTAGTGCACCGGATGGTTAATTGAGGCTATCCAAGTTGTTCTCTTCAAAATTGAGCTAGGGAAGGGAAGATACTTTTAAGGGGATATTATTTCGGGTAGAGGGCTGCAAGTTGGGTGTTCCCATATATATATATATATACATATACATATACATATACATATATATATATATATATATATATATATATATATATATATATATATATGGTAAAATGAAAAAGGAAAACCAAAAAACTGGATGTTTTTTTATGTGTACATCAACGTTTCGTCTTTATTTATAAGACTTCATCAGGATGATGATATAGGGAAAAGATATCATGCAAGCACGGATACATGTAGGGTAGACATGTTGGGAAGAAAAATAAAATAAAATGAAAAAATAATGGCAGCGTCTAGCTGGACGTCCGTACTTGTTAGAGAATGAAAAAAAAGCGTAATCTTCTCTCTATATAAAACTAAATATCTGCGTGTATGTGTGTGATGTTTGTGTGTTCCCTATAGAAAGAAAGGTTAGAGAATCTACATCAAATCCAAAAGTATATAAAATTATATAAAATTTACAGTGGAAGACAATGGAAGTGCTCCCGAATCTTTAAGTGCATCCTAAAGGGGGCTTTTAGAGCATAGCACCCTTAAAACTTCAAATATATACTATTTTGATGAAATTTTTATCACACACACACACACATATATATATATATATATATATATATATATATATAATTTACTGGGGAAGATAATGGAAATTTGGCGTCGAATAGGAAAAGAGTCTGATTCAATTTTCATTCTTATTTTTTTTACACATGCGCCTGAATACGATGACTAAACATTTTAAATCTCTCCGCCACTTGCCCGTGAACTCTACAACTTTTATGTCCGTGTCCTGTTTTAAACGAAATGTCATACTGCTTCAGTTTTCGTTCGCACATTCACCAGTCGAGCTCAGCGCCACTTACTTTGAGCGCACCCATCTAGGTATTCCCTATATAACATGCATTTATTTATATAGTCTCACGATTAGGGTGGGGGTGTTATTCATAAGAATAATAAACACTCACCCCTTCAGCAACTTTTCGAATAATTGTGTGTGGATGCTCTTCCAATATGTGATCTACCGAATGGTTTCTAATCCAATGTGGGATTTACCGAGTAGTTAGAGCTAGAGTTTGATTAAAGGTTAGGATTAGGCTTAATAAGTTAGGATTAGGGTTAGTTAGTTAGGGTTAGGGTTAGTGTTAGTGTTAGTGGGTAGATCACATATTAGAATGTAAGCAACTCGGTAGATAACACAATGGATTAGAAACCATTCGGTAGATCACAACCCTAACACTAACAATAACCCTAACCCTAACTAATTACCTAACTAACTCTAACCCTAACAACTCGGTAGATCACATATTGGATTAGAAACAATTCGGTAGATCGCATATTATAAGAGCACCTGTGAGTGTAACTGCTTTGAGCAACGCCTCCCATTCACCATTGTCAATCGCAGAGGTACTGCCATGACCTTTTCCATCTTCAAGATTGTCATCTTCATGGCAGAATTCTATAAACCAACAGTGCAGCGTAGTTCTCTTGGCCGAATGATCTGTTCATGTTACGAATTGTTTGTACTGTTTTATAACCATACTAGTGTTGCATACCTTTAATTTCTCGTACTTCTTTTTCCTCGGGTGGAGGGCTGTGTCGTCTCGATGTCGTCTGCTGTGTCTGCAACAAAACCTTCATGACCGATTCAAGAGGCAAGAATCTTTTAATTTTGATTTGTTTATTTCAGGCGTCAGTTACTGTCGCCGCTGGAGATGTTTCACTAACGTTGAGGGAGAGACCAAATTACTACTTTATCGTAGTTAATTCCTAGCTTAAGTCCTTAACCATTCGAGGAGGGGGGAAGAAGGAATCTCATGCCTGTATTCTCTTAGGGAATTTAAATTCCCCTAAACATTTGAAGACTACATAGAGAAATCGTCTGTTCGGCTTGCTTCCAAAAAACCAGACTGGCAAAACTCCGTTTCCCACACAAAAGCCCGTGACGTCACAGAGCCCCTATGCGCAGGTGCACATTGACCTTTGACCTGAGGTCTCGTCAACGTGGTAGCCCTGTCACCGTTTGTGAGCTCCAACTGTGAGAACAGCCCCATTTTGCACTCGGTTGTACGGGTTTACCCGCACTAAATCGCGCAAGCCAAACCAAACGATCCCCCACACATACGTCCACTTCAAGATGCGTCCGGCCTCACAGGGCCATTATCTAACACTAGCTTCATTATTCGAACATATAATTGAAACTAACCTCCATAACAGAGGAATACAGAGAACATATTATGCTTTAAAAATGTATATAACACTACCGTATTCGAATAAGCATTTATTTCAAAATTGAGTGGCAAATCTATCACTAATGGATATTTATATAAAGAAAAAGAAATACCTGTTACTAGAGTAAATGTCTTATCTATTTCTAATGGAGATTTGGTATCTGTCTGTCTGAAGCCGAAACTATACTATTACTTCTATTAATACACTATTGTACTATCTTTTAATACTCAATTAAGAGAGTAGTGTAGTTTAGTATCTGTTATGTTGTCATGACCTCTTTCTTTAGGAAGGTTAGGGTCACCGAACGCGAACAAGAAATTGTCACAATCGACTATTAATTAGCAAACTGAACACTTACATTATATATATTAGCAGAAGAATATGTGATCGGAGGGAAAATATTTTTGCTAGTTTGAATAATGCAGAAACTGGTATAAATCTGCAAAAGGTGTGTTAAAATAGTATTCGAAAAGAGGCTACATTTACCAATACAGAAATGAAATATTACTAAAACGTTTACGTGCGTTACAGTATTTATATGATCTATCACGACACTAACATACAATTGATGCAACCATTGGTTTTATTTAAATAGGATGTGCGTTCAAGAAGTATCCAGGCAGATTCTACATTTATTTATAAAGGTCACTCGAGGACAAGGGTTAATGGGATTGTGTCAGGTGGATAGTGAGACAAACACTGCGGGGATTGCAGACGATGGCTGGATCTGGGTATAATTTTATTATTTAGTAGGATGTCCCAACAATAACTTATTAACACTGAACTTGTACACAATTTTGCTGTAGTCAGCTGGGAAGCAGACCCGTTGTATTGCGTTTCACAGACGGGCAGTTATTGGACACAGTGGTTGCAGCTAGGCGTGTTTTTGCTGTGAATGTTTTACAGGGAGAAACAGAGATGGAGCTTAGTCGAACACCTACAATGAAACTAATGATAGAGTAGAGAAAGACTAGCAACGTCTCTTCTGTTAAAAGAGGCTGTACGGAAGAGAAGAGGACCCACCTAATTATATTTCTAAAGTCGATGTTGTACTCTGTCAAGGCAGGAGAGAGCTAATGCAGAAATGACCAACGATCGAAATGCTAAGTTTCTTCAAAATACATGTTCAAAATGTATCCAGAAAAAAGTAGCACCAACTCAGATGGAAATCAGCAATTAATGCACCGTTTAATATTTCAAGATACGAAGTGTGTTAAAAAGTATCCAAGTTAAAGCTAAATTTACTCAGTCCGTAATAAAGCATGCATACAACCTACAACAAAAATGCGCAAACAGGAAAAAATCCAAGTGGATCCTCAAATTCAACAACACACACCACAATACTTAATACAACCGACAGTAGGGGTAACCGGCGTTTCCCGGGAACATTTAACAGCATTTGTGATATGATTTTAAGAGAAAAGAAAACTTAGTTTAGTTTTAGTCGCTGAAAAGAGAAAACGTGATTCTTTTGCCAGAGAAAGCATAAAGTAAAAAATAAGTTGTGTTTTAACAGCTTTTGTAAATGTGATTTTTAGTACAAACAAGATTGTCAGTGAAGTTCTTATCAGTGAAAAAATTAATCGCTATTCTTCTGGAAATACAACTCTATTGAAGTAAAATAAAACAAGGCTGCTCAGATTTCATGTTTTTCTCATTGTTGTACTACTAATAAAACGAAATATCCAGCTTTATAACTGTAGGCATTTTATCTGTGTATGTATTTATATGTAGACGATTCACTCTTAAACTAGTTAACATACCATTATGAAGTAGTGAACACAACTGCTATGCGTAAACGGTCCAAATGTGGGCTATATTTAAATTAATATATTTTTATGCAAAGATAGTAAGAAGATAGTAAGATGGAGTGGACGACCTTCGTGAAAATGAAGACACTTCCAATTTTTGTGAAATTCTAACTATAGGTATTAAAATCATGAAATCGATTTTGAATAAAATTGTATTCTAGACATAAGGGTTAGGATATATAGTAATTCTAATCTGTGTAAGGGACATAAAAGTGGTACAAATCTGTTGTTTGGGGAATTCATTTTAATCGTCCTGGAACGCGTATTCTTCTAGTATATATATATATATATATATATATATATATATATATATATATATATATATATAAATTTTATTAACAAAGGCAGTAATGCTTTGAAATGAACGACCCACCCATATTATTTTTATCAAAACGAGCGAGCCAGCGCTCTTCTTCGTTCGACACCAGAATTTGAATTCATAACCGCCAACAACACCAGCGCGGAAACAACACACCAAAGACGTTTATCAAGTAACAAAAGAAATAAGTTTGTCTATTCTTGTTTTTTGATGAAAAAAAAATAATACAATACTGGTCATCGCTGATGATGGAATTTTATCCCGAAATTAATAAGATTAAAATAATAATAATAAAAAAATAATCTTGCATTGTTAATGGCTTATATTTTCAATTGTATTATATATATGTATATATATGTGTATGTATACATATGTATATATATATCTATCTATGTATATATATATATATATATATATATATATATATATATATATATATATATATATTGTGTGTATTTAGGCAGCATTTCCTCATTTATGCAAACATTGTTAAAATAACAGAATTCGTCTTTTTAATTATACCTTTTTATTTTTTCAGTTTTTCTGATTATCTTTTTTGTATTAAAATCAAATGTTCCATAAGTTTCACAGGTTTCACGGACGTTTTCGATTCTTCGTCGAATCATCCTAAGGTGTCAAAAGCAAATGAACAAAACAGCTGGAGAAAGAAAGGAATTTGTAAAAAGACATGGGAGGAAAGCGCAGAGAACCTTTTTGCATTATCTCAGGAATTGCAGATTGGCGCTTTTTGACTAAGGAAATTGACATCTTTGAATCACGCATGAGAATGTATTTAAGTGAAATATTTTTGAAAATCAACACATGGTGCAATTTAAATGAAAAACTTATTTATTTTAATAAATAGTTTTCAAAAATATTTCAGTTAAATATATTCTTATGCGTGCTTCAAAAATGTCAATTTCCTTATTCAAAAAGCGCCAATCTGCGCATAACATCGACCGGACCCTTACTTATCTTTACGTCTTTTACAAATTGACGTGCTTTTCTGTCTCTACCGTGATTCGACCGCTCGGGGTTAATACCATTAAAATAAAGATGAAGAAGAAAAGAAAAAAAACTTTAAGACAGTTTCGCATGACAAAGTTGTTTTACAACGAAAGCTTGCAAAAATATGAAATAAATGATTTTTTCATTTAAATTGCACCATGTGTTGATTTTCAAAATATTTCAATTAAATCCATTCGTATGCGTGCTTCAAAGATGTTGTCAATTTCCTTATATATATATATACGTATATATATACATATATATATGTATATATACATATACTTATGTATATATATAAATATGTATATATACATATACATATGTATTTATATATAAACATATATACATGCAGATGTATACCTATATATGTATATATACATATATATATGTATATATACATATATATATGTATATATATATATATATATATATATATATATATATATATATATATATATATATATATATGTATATGTGTATGTGTGTGTGCAAAAAGCATACAAGCAAAAAACACCAACAATAGTGTACCCATGGTTTTCCACCACGGCTTACATATGCGTAAACTCACAACTAACCTCACCAAAATGCCAACAGCTTACAAACAAATCCTACCATGAAGTCGATTTTTAACATACTTCTAATAAATAAAATAAGGCAACTACGTAAATTTGCAGCTATACTCATTCGCCCACACAAAACACACACAGAACACACTCCAACACAGCAATTACAAATGCAACAGCCCCAGATGTCTCGTATCTACACATATAAACACCGCACCGCTTTTTAACATACCTAACACCAACATCCAACTCAACCCCACATATTACATGCGACAGTCCGAACACTATATATTATATTTATAGTTCTATTTCTGACAACATAGGTTATATCGGTGAGACCAAAACTCTATTCCAAACCCGTCTTAACAACCATAAAACATTCATTCGACAAAAATCTACTTTCGCATCACTAGCAGGACACTACACCCTACCATGAAACACACAGGAGAACATCAAGCGCCTTGTAATAGATTCTGAATTTCTTTTAACAAAAATATGCAAACAGAAAGAGATCCAATGGATCCTCAAATTCAACACGCACATCACAGGACTTAATACAGACGTAGGTGTCCTGGACGCTTCTACATACTCCTATAACTGACAATTATAAAATATGATTTAAATAATATACATTATATAATAAAATATATTATATGATGAAATAAAATACTTCCATATCTATAAAATATAAATACTTCCATAACCGACAACAATTAAACCACTATAATTACAGCTTATACAGACGAACTATTACCGTTAAACGTTTTCTAAAAGAAATCAATAAAATAATATATCACAAGCATAAATAAAAGAAGAATAAGAAGATCATAATAAGTTGCATTCACTTTCAGGTAAGAGTGACCAAATACGACTCACAACACCCATAAAAAGTCGTTTACAAAACATGATAATAAGTAGAAATAATGTCCACAATACCTTTTTTCAAAAGTTAAAACATTAATAAGCCACTGCTAATAGACTCAAAAATAATAAATAATTAAATAAGTCAAAATCAGCTGTTTATTACAAGCCAATATTAGACTTAATCAGATTCGCTGACTAAATAATTCACTAACTCACATTAACCACTACGCAAGATTTAGTAACATGTTACGTAACTACGACTGTAGGCAGACTTGTAAATACATAAGCAAATTAATATTATAACACACATTAAAATACCGTTATTTACTAGTTAATTTCGGATAACATCACATACGGCAACTGAAAATTGACGAAAATAGGCGCGCACTCGTTAGTCTGAGAATTGCACATACCAATGTAAACAAATAAATAAATTAATGACCAATCTTAAATATAGCTTTTATTCTCTATAAAAAGTACTGGGTTACGCCTTTTGGCTAAGATCAAAGTGTAGTATCTGTTCAGATGGATACTGCACCCCATACTGGTGTTGTCTTGGCCTTCGGGTCTTGATTTACGCCGGTCAATGGGTCTGTCCTGTGCAGTTCTGGGAGGTCCACGTTCCCAGGCTTTGCATCCCCTCTTTGGGGGAAGAGTAAGTTTATTGCTTACTGTTTGAGGCGCCTCTACCGGGGAATGCCGACGGGGCTGTCCAGGCAATTTTTAAACCCCACTTTCCCGACCCGACCTTGGGTCACATCTTACTTGTGGGAGTAAGATAAAACTGGCCTTGTGCCTAACTCCTGCAGAGGAGTAAATCAATACTCTGGCATATCAGAGCTGGGGATCTCGGGCATTACATCGTCATTACTTTAATTTCCAGTAACAAAAGTGAACATAATATAACTCATGGTTGCAGCGGAAGTAGTCGCTAGAGCCCTGCAGAACACCATACCGGACTGTTATACGTAAATAATTAAATATAGACACAGTTAAACGACATAAGCCGACTTTTAAATATATTAATTAAAATACAAAATTACTCTATCTGAATATAACACAAGATCCCAAACACCAACATTGTTTTTATTTACAAAACTCGTTAAACACGTCTCGTAATTGGTTCTATAGTTCAGTTGAAATCCCTTACCCGATAATTATACTTAAATAACTAAATTTTTTATATAAAAAATAATAACAGCCGCTAAACATATTCAAACGACACTTAGTTAACTCCCCTTCTCCTTTGACCCCTTGCCCCCCCCAAAAAAAACAACATATGACCGTCCAATTTCTAACCCATTAATACCGCGCACGTGGGCGATCTCATTTCCGGTTCTTTCCTTTTCTATAGTCATTCCCGATGGAGAAACCACGGCGTTTGAAATATTGAATGAAAATTATAATAATAAAAAATATAAAAAAACAATCGTGTTATGCTTAAACAATCACCCATATATATATGTATATATATATATATATATATATATATATATATATATATATATATATATATATATATATATATGATAATTTTTATTTACACAGCCATGTACAAAATCTGCGACACTGGCATGTCGATGTTATCGATCAACAGTTACTATAGACTGAGATCTCATCAGGGAGAGTTAGAATCCGATCTCAACCTCAGATAATATTTGTGGAGAATGAAATGGAGAGAAAAAAAGAGAAGAAAAGAAATTTAACATTTCAAAAATTGGGGGGGTCACGTGGTTAACCTGGATTATTACCATTATATATATATATATATATATATATATATATATATATATATATACCTCTGTATATATATATATACCTCTCTCTATATATACATGTATATATATACATATATATATATATACCTCTCTCTATATATACATGTATATATATACATATATATATACATATATATAAATATATTAATATATGTATATATATATATATATATATATATATATATATATATATATATATACATTGTAGATATTAAAATATAATTTAATATTATTAGAAGCTCTTTTAATTGTACTTAAAGGTACAATTGAAACTAGATAAATATTAGAGAGATTAAAAATAGACATTCACATAAGGCCTCATTGTGTATTTGTGGGTAGTGGTGGTCGGTGGTGGTCAGTGGCGGTCAGTAGCGGTCAGTGACGGATATAGAGACAGATAGTGGTAATAGTTACAGGCAGTGACGGGTAGTGGCAATAGTGGTGGACAGTGGCGGGTAGCAAGAAAGTAATGGGTAAGAAAGTAAAGCATGGGAGAGTGGACCTCCTTCTTTCTAGAACTCTACTCAGACGGACAGAATCCAGAATCAAGGACGGTACCGATCTGAGTGTAGAATCAGGACAGATAATACGCTGATTTTCCCAGCATTAGCGTCTATTAATTTAAACTTTTAAATTTTATTAAGATTCAGAGTTCTCTCTCTCTCTCTCTCTCTCTCTCTCTCTCTCTCTCTCTCTATATATATATATATATATATATATATATATATAATTTGTTTGCCCATTCAACGGCATATGAATTATTTGTTGATTTAAGAGACTCCAGAGCTTCCATTTTAAAGAAAAAGTACTTTTAATTCAGATAAATCGTAAAAGGTAGAAATGTACTGCTACGTTTCCAAACCAGGTTATTTATTTATTATTTTTATACTTTTATTCGCCCCAAACAAGGCATATTGACACTGAAGCGTTAAGGGGTTACTGTAACGTAGACAAATTTATAGGAGGATATATAGGAGCAACCTGGATGGGAGTTGGGCAGCTAGCTGTTTATTCAAAGTATATTTAAACTTCTGAATGTTGGTACGGTCGTAGAAATAGGGGCCAGGAAGACAATTCCAAAGGCAATCGGCCCAAGGGGAGAGAGAAGCTATCAGAGTAGAAAATCTTTCATCATCTAGGGACCAAGATTTAGGGATTTTTCTGCTAGTTGGGTTGGTCGGGGGTATTTTCGTTGAGGGGTTACTAGTGCAGTTTCAAAACGGACCACACATGTGAGAGAAAAGAAAAATATCTTAAATAGACGAATTATAGAAAAGCATCTGCAGATGATTTGTGCTTGTTTGTCGTATAACTGTTTGGAGTGAAATCCATTGCATCGCATTTGAATGCGCATTGAACGTGTTAGGTTTATTTGTTTTACGTTTGTTTGTTAGTAAATGCAAAACGTTGTATTCGAACAAAGACATTTACAAACCCCCTCCCCCCACACATATATATATATATATATATATATATATATATATATATATATATATATATATATATATATATATATATATGAGAAATAAAAAAGGAAAAACCAAGAGATATTTTTTATATATTCATCAACGTTTCGTCTTTATTATAAGACTTCCTCAGGATGATAATTTTAAGAAAAATGTCATGCAAGTACATCGAAATATTGGGTTGACATGATGGGTTGATGAGAAAAAGTAGTAGCCGTGGCTACTAAGAGCGCTAGACGAAGGTCCGGGCTGAGATGAAACAGATTGTACTTGCATGACATTTTTCTTAAAATTATCATCCTGAGGATGTCTTGCAATAAAGACGAAACGTTGATGAATATATAAAAAATATCTCTTCGTTTTTCTTTTTTCATTTCCCATTACGTTCTTCCTTTCTCATATATATATATATATATATATATATATATATATATATATATATATATATATATATATATATATATATATATATATATGAATTTTACAGAAGTTTAGATCTCACGATACCATTGGTTTCGAGAAAAAATGGAGGTTTGTGAACATCTGTTTCATCGCTCGTCAACCATTTTTTTTAAAATTTGCATATAAAAATGGCTGACGAACGATGAAACAGATTTAAACTCAGTTTTTTTTTTCATCAGGCTCTGGTTATTCGTAAAACTATTGGTACCATGAGATCTAAGCTTCTGTAATATTCATAAATAAATATTACACTCTCATAGGATAATCGAGCAGCCAATTGGATTTCTTTCCACGGAACAAAACCAACAAATATATATATATATATATATATATATATATATATATATATATATATATATATATACGAGTGTGAACCCTCCGTAAAAAATAACGGGAAAATTATACTTCGCTAGTGTTCATATTCATATAAAATAACATCTCAACGGTGTAGTTAAAAACGAAACAAGGAATAACGATAAAAATTGGAAAAAAACATTTCTAGCAGTTTCAGTTCTCTTGGTTTCATGCGGCGTTTTTTATGTTTGCGTTTTACTTCTGAAGCAATTTCTATGTGGCTAGTTAGTGTTATTATTTTATGTGGGTTGGTTTCCGCATTCGAAAATTTTCCTTAAGCTTTCAGCTGTTTTCATCATTGTTGTCCGTTGCATACTCTCAGTCTTCCATTTAATTCCATTTTCTTGTGATCTTTTTTCTAGCTTTTCCTACTGTTCCTAGTGCTCATACGATTACGGTATTATATTGATTTTCTTTATGTTCCATATTCCTTACAGTTCTCTGACCAGTTCCGTGTATTTGCTTCGTTTTCCCGTATCTTTGATCTTCACGCTGTGTCTGCTGGGACGGCAAATCTTCAATTTGACAGTTTCTTTCCTACTTGTTTACTATTATGCCGTCCGGTCTCCTTGCTCGGACGAGTTTATCTGTTGGTACCCCCATGTCCAAGATGATTTTGTGGTTTTCGTTTTCCAGTACTGTCTCCGGTTTGTGCCTGTACCATTTGTCTGCATGTTCAAAATGCAGTTGTTTGCATAGTTCCCAGTGTACTGCTTTCCCCACACAGTCGTGACTGTTCTTTTATTCTTTTGGAGCTAGTTTGCTGCATTCACTTATTATGTGGTTTATCGTTTCGTCTCTTTGTCCACAGAGCCTACATTTACTATTTTCCTCAGTTTTATTTATTTTAGCTTAAATGTAGTTAGTTCTAATCGAATTGTTCTGTGCAGCTGTCAGTAGCGATTATGTTTCTCTGTTGAAGTGTCCTTTTCACAACTATTTCTAGGTGTTTTTGTGATTCTCTTGTTTTGTTATTCTTATGAATCATCCATGTAGCTATTTCTCTTTCCACCTTTCTTTTCTTGTCTTTTTGTTTCTGGTTTCGCTGTTTCCTATATTGTTCATTCTGACAGTGTCTCTTGCTGCGGTGGTTAGTCTTTCTGTGTTTAGGGTTATGCATTTTTACAAGTCTTTTTTTATGTCATCCAAACAGTCTTTTATAATAACACTCCTCTCCCCGCTTTCGTATCTTTTCAGGTAGAGTCAGTCAGTATCATGTTTCGAGTATAGTGCATTGTGCATGATCATTAGTTCTCGCGTCTTCTGGTCAAGATGCGTAAGTTCTTTGATCCAGCCTATGAATAGTTCAGAGTAGCTTATTAGTGATACTGCCCAGGTGTTTATCCTTTTAACTAGATTTAGATTCTATAGTTTCGTTTTTCAGAGTTTCCTTGTTCTTCTCGGGTATTCTTTTCGGATCTTCTCTTTCATTCCTGTAGTTTTGATGGTGTGTGCTTTCAGAACTTCCAAATATTTATAGCTATCGTGTTCGGCAAGCACCCTCGTCTCCTCTTAGTTGGGAAGTTCTATGCCCTCTGCTGTTTCCAGTTTTCTCATTTTCATTTCTAGCAGTGCACATTTTTCTATTCTGAATTCCATCGGAATATTCTAGCTGAAGATCTGTACGCATTTATCAGCTTTTCCAGTTCCTTTTTGCCGTTTGTAAATGACTTCAGGTCGTCCATATACATGAGGTGCTTTATTCTTTGTTCTGTGTCTGCAAACTTGTATCCGGCACCACACTTCCTAGGTATGTGGTTGAGTGTCATCATGCCCATGATAAACAGTAGTGGTGATAGAGACTCTCCTTGGCTCATGCCTCTATGTATTCTTATCTCAGTCAGGTGTTTTGTTCCAACTGTCAGTTCTAGTCCTCATGTTCCCATTGCTTTCTTTATGATATAAATAATCTTGTCGGAATTGAGGAATTCTGTCGTAAGATTTCTTGTAGTCAACCCATGGCATTGCTATGTTCTTTTCCTGCTTTTAACCTCCTTCAGGATATCGTGATCTATATATAACATTGTGCGTCCCTCTATTTCCTTTCTGGCATCTTTTTTGTTCCTCGGGCAGTAGTCCATAATTGTTAAGGGAGTGGCAGATCTGTTCTCTTAGTTGTGCCTTTAGGATTTTCAACATGGTTGGTAAACAGGTTATTGGTCTGTAGTTTCTTAGGGTCGTTCCCTTTTCGACGTCTTCCTGTATTAACGTAGTCTTTCCTTTGGTTATCCATTCCGATACATCTGTTTTGCGGCTGCATTCTCTTAGTGTTTGCCTTAGTCTTTCATGTAGGATCGTGAATTTTCTAAACCAGTAAGCATGTATTCCATCGTGGCCTGACGCTTTCCAGTTTGCCATTTTCCTTAGGGTTGCTTTGAGCGTTTCTTACTTAATTTCTGTTTCTGTTTCTTATCTAATTTCCTGTGTTACGACCCGGACAGAGTTATATTATATCGTATTATTGCCCATGCGTAACACGAAATAGTTATATTTTTTTCCAGAACGCTTTGGCTCGACAACAGAATTTTCCGAATTCTCTAATGCTATTTTTAACAGGGGAACAATACAAGGATGATATAATTGGAAGGAATAGGACGACACAATGCAATGATTAAAAACGAACAAATACATTTATTGCAGCAACGAAAAATAAAAAAATGTAATCCAATGCAAAGTAATAATAAAATGCTCTTTCCAGTAAGTAAAACAATCATGAAGTTCAGTTATCTCTTCAATCTTTCCAGTGAATTCAAACAAAAATAAAGTTCACTTATTGTTCGAAATCCGAGATCACATGAACGACCTCAGATTCCCTACAACTTTCTACGTCTTAACGATCCAACATATCCGCTCGACTGTGTGTCTAAAAAAAAAAATCAACCCGCCAAAAATAATCAAAGTTCGGCTGCTAAAATCCTTCAGTTTCCTCGTCTCTTTTTTATCTTCTTTTTCTTTTACTTTATAAGCTCATTCACAGTTTCTCTTCCCCTCAGTCCCAGGTAGTCAGTGATGAATAAAAAAGAAAGCGAAGAACCGGCCGTCTTATCGAAGACATGCCTCCCCATTACTCTCCCCCTATCTCTCCGTTATGCGTACGCAGGTACACAATAATCCACGGAGAAAGAATGGACAGCCAGATACTTAGTTATGCGTGCTTTACCTTCATGTGCGCGTGCGTACATGTAGTTTTTTATCTTTCTATTCGATCGATAATTTCCAATCCATTCAACTATGGACATGTCAATGGTAGCACAACTGAATTTCAGAATTAGCCGGATGCCGAAAGGCTTGAATGCATACTGAAGTATATACGCCGAAATAGAGGATTTAGAAGTCTATTTAATTAATTAAACCAGTATTCGTAATCCATCGGGCAGTGTTCGAATCCTCGCTCGACTTACAATTCAAACATTTCTTTAACTTTAAAATTGCACGCCAGGCAAAGATAGGCTCTTTTATGGAGTGGATGAGGTAAGTCGGGACCACTTCCACCGCTTTATCCTGGTTCAGGCTCATCACGTTCGTCACAATATGTATAGGCAGATGTAAATCTAGTGATAGATATATATGTCTTTAGATAGATATGAATATCTATAAACTATTACCACTGTGGATCTTGCTTACTTGCGAGTATTTTTGTATATATGTTTTTATATATGTATATTGTCACCGTGCACACTGGATAATGTCTCAAAGAGTGATGGATGAAGTCATAAAGTTACCACACCTCTTCATGACGTCATTCATTTTCAAGTGAATATATATATATATATATATATATATATATATATATATATTTCCCGATAAAAATCATTCGGGAGAGAGAGAGAGAGAGAGAGAGAGAGAGAGAGAGAAAGTGAGAGAGAAAAAGAGAGAGATAACGTCTCAAAGAATGATGGTTGACGTCATAAAACTACCACACCTCTTCATGACGTCATTCATTTTCAAGTGCACACACACACACACACGCACACACACACACACACACATATATATATATATATATATATATATATATATATATATATATATATATATATATATATATGTTTCCCGATAATAATCATTCGGAAGAGAGAGAGAGAGAGAGAGAGAGAGAGAGAGAGAGAGAGAGAGAGATAAAGGAGATGAAAAGAACAGACAGAAAAAAGAGATGGAATGTTGGCAAGAGAGAGATAGAGAGAGTGGGAAAAAGAGATTTAATATATATATATATATATATATATATATATATATATATATATATATATATATATATTAACAAATACTGACCCAACGGTTCACAAGTAATCTAGTATTTATATATATATATATATATATATATATCAGTATTTATTTCAATAGTGCTCAATACATGAGTAGAGCATAGTAATAGAATAAAACACACTTATATTATTTTTAAGAGCGAAACATAGTTTTGTGCAGCAGTATATATATATATATATATATATATATATATATATATATATATATATATATATATATATATATTGAGAGAGAGAGAGAGAGAGATGGAGTGAAGGAGGATGAGAGAAAAAGAGTGATATATAGATAAATAGATAAATTAGCGTCGATTAATGGACAGATGGATGGATGTATTGACAGATAAATTAGAACAATGAATAATGTACTTGGCTTCTGACTACATTTAGATGTGACTAACCGTTCTCGGCGTACATTCACTCGTTAGTTCTTGCCATACTGATGTGTCATAGATATGAAACAGCTGTAAGTAGATGTCTACGTCGATATCCATGACAAGACTCACGCACCGTCGTATTACATGTGTAAACGATTTCATGTTTAACCGGGAAACACGAGGCGCATCTGTTAGGCAAAATACTGGCAAATCTATGGTGTACGTTTGCATATAAGTAAGAATCGCAGTTTTTTTTTTTTGTATTTCTTTTTAAAGTTTAAGTTTGAAGTTATGGAAACGGTTTTGCAGAAGCCATTCTTAGTTAATATTTACTATCGGAAAGATTTAAAGTGTTTAGTTTTGAAGTTTGTTCATCGCATTACTTTGAGTAAGCTTTAGGGAATGAGATACGAAGTTATCCCGCATCCTCCATATTCCCCCGATATTTCACCAACAGATAACCAACAGATTGCCACTTATTTAGGCAACAGTAATTTCACATTCATAACAACAGTTTTAGAAATACAGACGACGCCACCGATTCATTTACTACCCTTTCGATGTCTTCTTCGTATTTCATTGTTGCAAATAAGTTATGAATATAAAGGGGTCATATTTATTTTATATTAAACAACTAACTGTACCTACATGGCGTTGCCCGGGATGCAGTGAAGTCATTTAATGTTTTTATTTTTATTTGTTTGCAAATTTTAAAAACTTATACAGAAAAGAAATATATTTTTAATTCTCAGGTAGACAACTATTATATTCTTAAATAAAAAGAAGACGAGTTATCCTACTTGTTGATTTTTATTATTTTCATATTAGAACTCGTCTTGACCGGGCTAAGTAATTTTTTAAATCCACGGTAGCGAAATACGTTATTATATTGCCAATAACATAGTACAACTATACACAATGAAAATTGGCTCGTCAGAAGCAACCTTTGGTTTGTCAGATTACATGCTATTTGTGTCTGACTTTGAAAATACGACAAGATAACTTTATATGTTAGATTCCCCGTTTTATTTATTCTTACAAATCTTTCAAAATTTTTGATTACGAACAACTATATTTCATGTGTAGAGTACGTTATATTATTGGACTTGATAACACACTTATTAATTGGTCAGTGATTGTCTCCCTCGTCTCTTTAATGGTTCATGGATTGGCCAACAGATAATGAAATCACTTAGGAGGCACGGGAGCCAGTCTATATAAAACCAAATACCCTGGTCTCTGTCCCCTTTTCCACTATTTTCTTCTTACTACTCGGACATCGATTGACTACTTAGCGACAAAAGCCTAAAGAAGTCAGTCGCTGGCAGCCAACACCCCCTTCTCCAACTATCTTGAACAAGGTTTGACTTCATTATGACAAGCCCACAGGCGGCACTTCGAAGACATTAATTCCTTTTTTCCAGTTTTTTCCAACTTGGTTCATGTCGGCCTCACTGTATTGCAACAGAAAGCAGTTCGCGGGCAAAGGCATTCATTTCATCACGAAAACAGCCAAAATTTACGGATGTAAGCGTGCATCAGTTACTTGAACAATCTTAAAGGCACGTATAGCCAAATCTCATCCTTCATGTACATTTACACTTTTCTGTTATATATCTTTCTTTATAACGTGCCAAAGTAAAATTGTTACATGTATACATTGTAGTGTTTCCTTCTCTCCAAAAGCTGTCGCTCCCATTTCAAATTTCAGAACTTATCTATGAGAAGTATTCTTAATTTCGCACGTGCGAGAATTAAATTTACTTTTGGAGGAAAAATTGCCACAATATTTGAACGAGTTAAACGAGGGTTTATACGTTTGCGCAGAAGTAGGAAACACATTTTCATTTTCGTTTCGTTTACCTTGTATTTCGCTAATAAAGTAGTTTGAGCGTTCCAGTCCGAAATTCAGGAAGCATTTTTGCAGATTAGTTCCTATGTGAGCATTAGGAACTTTACATCTCCAACAAGAGTGAAGCCATTATCAATTATTAAAAAAAATATTTTTTTATTATCTAAAGATTTTATCGATATATTATTTAGTTATTTAATTGTAAAGAGACATGTTATTTTTTTAACTATTCGGGTCACCACTAACCAAGGCCAAGAGCCACGCGAGGATAAGATTAATGAGGCGGGAATGATTGCCAACCAAAAGATGAAGAACGCTATGGGAGTACTAACATTGATCAATGGTATGAACTGCATTTGCTTGCTTATGGGGCGGTCTGTGACCAGAATTTGTTGATATTTAACTTGAAGACGACCAAGTCATAATTAGCATCGAATCAGTCCCGTGGTAATGTGTTCCACAGTATGAAGCCCTCGCAAAGAAGCCCTGTCCGTAGAAATTACGCATGACGTTAGGCACATGGAGGGAGCAAAACATACTTTTTTCGTTGTGGTAAGGAGACGAGTTCTTGCTGCGAATAAGTGGATTATATTTTGCATAAAAAGTGGCATGTAATTATTTATACAACTCTTTAATTTGATGTCTAAAAGACTATATTGAATGTGTTTATATTTGGTGGGTTTGTCTGTTTTACGGCATAGTACTGTTGTCACATTTGGACTGGTGAATCTCTGTTCCATTTGAGGGTTCTTGTTAAGGTGCAGAAACGTATTTGTAATTTGATTGGCCACACCCTTTCTTCTTCTCTGCACCTTCTTTCTCACATACGTCATGTTGTTAGTTTCAGTCTTTTCTATAAATACTACCATAGCATGTGTTCTTCAGAATTGTGTGATCTATTCCTTGCTTCCTTTGTTCCAACTCGTTTTACTCGTTAGGCTAGTGGTCTAGTGGTCTTCATCAATTTATTGTAATACAGCTTCTTATCTCAGTAACTTATTTCCAAAAACTGCAGACTTGTGAAACAACCCTCCATGCTAACTGTTTTCCTCCTACTTATAACCTTGGTCTTTTCAAGACTAAGGCCAATAGGCATCTCCTGTATTTGCGATAATCATCTTTCGTTCTTGTTAGCTGCTTACATCAAGTGGCTTCATGCCTTGTCTGGAGCAATTTCCATTAAAAATATATCACACATTTTTGGGTTATTTAAATAAAGGAGCAATGCAATTTCTATTCAAAAGCTCATTTAATAGAAATTGTTATTTTACTCGTGCCTGCTGAGTATTATGTATGCATATCCAAATCCTATCTCTCTATATATACACCCTGAAGTCATCCTTCCTTTTACCACCAGTAATAGATGAACTGTAGCAATTAGTTTCCATTTGGTTTCAAGAAACTGTCAGGTTTAACAGCGACAACACGTGAACCTTTGCTACTTGCCACGGTGAACCGAGCAAGAGAGAAGGTTGAAAAGGCAGCCAGCAACCTCCACGTGTCGAGACTAGCAACAACAAGCAACTGCCCTTGTGGAATTATCAGACAGACAATGGAACACACACTCAGTGACTGCAGTGATATACCAACTTTTTATTCATAAAAAAAAACAATAAACAAGAGATATTAACTCTTGTAACGTTTAGGCTGTCTACTTGTACGTTAAATTTCGGGTGTTCGATATTCTTACCCAGTTCATACAGTTAACACTCACACACGCAAACCAACCGTCCAGTGTCATTATAATTGCTTTTGTTGTTGTTGTCGATCCTCGCTGCAACGGTGTGTCCTGCTATCCTGCTGCTGGAACATGTCCGTCGTCCGCAGCCCCCATACTCGCATACTGCGCGTCATCAGTATCATCATCGTTGTATTGGGCTGTAACAAAGATTCTCATACACAGCGAAAGATAAGGCAGACTCTCTCTTTTAAATTTGATTACTTTTATTTAGGCGTCAATTTTCTGTCGCTCTTAGAAATGTTTTACTAACGAAGAGAGAGAGAAACCAATTTACCACTTTTATCGTAGTTAATTCCTAGCTATCTATGGTCCATTAAGTCCTTAGCCATTCGAGGAGGAGGAGGAAGGAGTTTCATCACGCTTGTATTCTTTTAGAGAAATAAATTCCCCTTTTCATTTGCGGATTACATGAAAAAATACGTCTGTTCAGCTTGCTTCCAAAAAACCAGACGGGCAAAACTCAGTTTCCCACATGAAAACCCGTGACGTCACAGAACCCTGATGCGCAGGTACATTTTGACCCTTGACCTGAGGTCTCGTCAAACGCTTGCGAGCTCCGACTGTAAGAACAAGCTTTATTTTGCACTTGATTGTACGAGTCCACCCGCAATAAATCGTGCAATCCAAACCAAACGATCCCCCACACATACGTCCACTCAACATGCGTCCGGCCCCACAGGGCCATTATCCAACACTCTGGATTGGGTTGGATGAGGGAAGAAAGTGTAAGAGATAAAAACAAACCGCCACACTCAGATTTAAAATAATGACCGATCCCTCGCAAAATCAACCTATTGCCCTTCCGAAGTCAAATAGTGTGAAAATTCCCTTTTCCTATTTTCATTTTAGGTAATTAAATTAGTGGGTTTATTTAGAAACAATCAAATAGATTAATAAATTCAAATGCCACGCGGAAAGGCACGATAAAAACAAATCAAATACAACGGGAATTAGCCGGAGTCTTCATTACGAACACAGTTAAAGGGAGGAAATTCAGGATTTCAAGCTAATTCCACTTAGGTTGAATGACTTATTATAGAAAGGATTATAAAAGTTCAAAGACAAATTTCCATAAATCGACTCTAGAATTGTTTTTAAAGAATTCCAAAGAAATACGATAAAACTTACTGATTTAGATACATAAAAGAGAAAAAAGAAAAAGAAATAAAGTAATATAAACAAGCAAACAGTATACGTTTATCCTAGACCGACACGTGACCACCTCACATTTTCAAACAGAACTTTTTAAACATGACTGAAGATAGCTGGTAAGATACGGTGATTTCGAAACCACACCGGCTTGAAACCGACGGTATCATGTTGATTTGACTTTATCATCTGCAACACTATTAATAAATAAATATTATGATCTTATTTTGAAATAAAAAAGTTTTTTTTTATTAATTTGTTAATAATTCAGCACTCTTTTGGATTTCTTTCTACCATGGCGATACTTATATCAGCGGACACGTGAAGACCAAAATTACTACCAAACAATAATTACTAGGAAAAGTTTTCTTAACGAATTTATTAGTAATGCCCAGTAATCAGTTAATTAGCGACTATACATATGATTAAGAAGCAACTTACAATTACAGACTTATTTCTATAAAATCAATATAAAAAAGTACAAAAATACAGAAGAACTAAGTGCACAAAAATCACTTTATTCCCAGTAATTATAGCACATTTAAATATTAAAAAAAATCATGAGTCAATCTTTTATGTTGACTAATTGATTACAAAAATATGACATAATGCAATCAGAAAGCAAATTCAACATTTTATTAAATAAAATACTTTATGAACAAAATAAAATTCACAGGAGCAATTTTGATAATTCTTACAAAATTTGTGATGTTTGTTATATATACAAATTGTCTTTACAGAAAATATAGTAAGATGCTTATTTCTTCACAATACGATAATACATATCATACACAGTCTTAAAAACAAAATCAATTTACATTAACAGAAACATAACACCAATAAAATATATGTGAAACGGGGGTAAATGTAAAACATATGATAGCAGCTTCGAAAATTATGTATCGTCAATACTGATGATATTGTCATGAGAATCGTATAAACATCTTTATTTTATAAATAATATTTTAAGATGATTTCAAAACTTCTGGTTCTTGAGTTTCTTCAGGTGAATCAAACAAACAATAATTTATTAATATATTGGACAATATAAACTCATACTCTCTTTTCATAGTGAAATGCTGCATATCAGAAACTGAGATTTTTTCTCTAAGAATATCTGCAAGTGTTGAACTAAACACCAAACATTATAAAACAGAAAGACACCTACTGGACTGTGGTATCCAGTTGAATTTTTAAATTGCGACAATCTATTTCTGTAAAAAAATATCTATATTCTTGAAAGTAAAAGCTTGAATTATTATTGTTACACCGGCCGTTCTAACAGAAGAGAAACTACACCGGTTCTCACTATAAATAGTGCGAGTCACCAGAGTTACGAGAGAGAGAGAGAAAAAGGACAGACTTGTAACTGTCTAGCCAAATGCCAGCCAGTTTCCTTACCTTGTACCTTTTATGTTAATACACTTATTATCTTAACCCAACCTCGACTTGACTTCATCTTTTTTTTACTGTTGGACTACTTCACAACAATTATATATTTCCTCATTAGTTGAACAATATTTTCTTTTAACAAAAACAGAAACAGAAAAGTGACATTTCAATATCTTCAGAGATCTTAATTTCAAGATTTATTAAGTTATCAAATATTCTGCATGCTATCTCATCCAGCAAATATTCCCATTTTGAACAAAAATTTGATGGATCAAAGTTATATTCATTGAGATCAACATCTAATTTAAGTAGCAATTTAGTATTTCAATATTAAATTTTTCAATAATATTTTGAACAAGTATAAAATATGCACCACAAGAACTTTGTCTTAATTTTAGAAATTCATTTTCTAAATAGTCTGTGGTAAATTCATTTTCTAAATAGTCTTAATTTTAGAAATTCATTTTCTAAATAGTCTGTGGTAAATTCATTTTCTAAATAGTCTGTGGTAAATTAATCAAGTATAACAAGGTTAAACACACTGCTTAGCAAATATCTAAACATCAGTTAAACCATCGCATGTAATGGTTAAACTAGTATCCCTTGTTAATGATTTAACTCATTGTCCTTGCTTGCTTCAAAACTTTTGTCTTATTTTTCCGAAATTAGAAAGAAATATAAAGTTTTCATAATTTAAATCTGATATCACCTTTTTAAGTGGATCATCTTTTTAATGTCTCCATACATTTCCTTGACACTTACAATTTTCTAAAATGTCAAAACCTTTTCAATAAAATGAACCGTTTCTGCAACATCCTCTTAATTTAATACAATTTAATTTATGACAAAAAACTTAAAACATTGGGAAACTTTTTCTCTATGAAAAAGTTTTGGGTAAAACTGCCACATCAGTTAGTTTTGATAATTTAACAAACTAAGTTTTTTCATGTTCATAAATACCTTTTACAACTTCCGATTTTTCAAACATATGTTTGCCTTCAGAATCAAATAGTAATTCAGAAGAAGCTTCAGTAATCCAATTATTTCGAATATTTAAAAAAAGTGGACATAGTCAAACAGTAAATACAATCCCTTTTTAGGTAGACAATACTTATCATAAACAGTGTCAATTGTTTGAAAATATTGATTGTTTCTGTTGATGTCCAATTCAATTTCTATTACTTGACCATTTAATTGATTAATTATATCAAAAATATTTTAAAACTTTCCATATAAAAATATTGCCTCTAACTTGGTAACTGGGATTATTTTAAGTAAAAGATTTCGCCCACCATGTAAACATTTTACAATGATTTCCAATACTGTTTTTGATAATCTTTCAGAGTTTTCAGCAAAACCAAATATATTCCCCCTGTAATGTTGTAGAGAAGCTTTTACATACATTTCATGGAGTAAAAAATGCACTTTTTCTGATTTTCAGAAATCATAGAAACTAGGTCACACAAAAAATTAAAATCATCTAATTTGAGACTTTCGATATCAAAGCTGATAATATTATCACACTGGGTATCTTAAATCATTAAAAAGACAAGGGAGACAATCCCTGACCAATTAATAAGTGTGTTATCAAGTCCAATAATATAAGGTACTTTACACATGAAATGTAGTTGTTCGTAATACGTTTTATGATGACCGAGACGTTAAAAAATATTCAAATGTCCTAATTAGAATATAAGAATAAAATGTTTTGTCCCAAAATTCTTTTATAATATTTTCTTTTATCAATTTTTACTTTGCTGAGAAAACGAATCGCTTCATTGATCTGTGACCAGTGATGAAACATCGAGACTCGATTTTTTGAAAGAGAACAAAAAGTTGTATGCATACCAGCATGGTAGTATTCAAACTTTACATTTTCAACAAATTTGATTGAAAATATTTGAATACCTCACAAAAAGATTCAATTTAATTGTTATATGATATTAAGCTGTGTTAGCGTTGACTGAAACTGACAGAATGCAACAACAACAAAAAACTCGCCCCAGTAAGAGAATCAACGTGTACGCTATACAGGCCTGCATTAAGGATCGCCTTGCTTTCTACCAACATAAGCCAAATACAATATATATATATATATATATATATATATATATATATATATATATATATATATATATATATATATATATATATATATATATATATATATTACAGAAGATGAAAGATGAGAATAAAATATTGTATAGATACAATATTTATTTTCCCCAGAGAATAAAAGTCGGTAAAGTAATTGTATAAAAATGAAAATCCATGGGTTAAGGATAATGAGATTCCTTGCTTTTAAACTTCTGATGTCTTAATAAATATTGTATCTATACAATTTTTTATCCCCATCTTTCATATTCTGAATTTATTGCTCTATTCAATATATTGAGCTTTATATTATCACGGTAGATTATTATTTAAGGATACATCGCTAATCTTTAATTTAGTATTAATATATATATATATATATATATATATATATATATATATATATATATATATTTATATATATTTATTTATTTCAAGATTTATTTCAAGATTTATTATTATATAATTTTATAATAATTCATACCCAAAGCAAGTAATCAGATTTACAATTAAAAAAAAGCACAGGTATCGTAAACAATAAAATCAATATAGTTTGCTATATATAAACTAATTCTTCTCGTCAGAATCCCAGAACAAAAACGTAAGCACATGGGGGAAATAAGATACGAAAATAACAGAATCAAATCCTTATTCATTATTGATTCAAAATATGTAGTAATAGTTGTGAAAATCTTTCAAAGGATCCAACATCCAGGATGCAATTAAATTAAAAATATTTATCCTTCAGATTGCTTTTTTAAATGCATGTACATATGTATGTGTGTGTGTGTGTGTGTATGTGTCTGTCTGTTATCTATATCTATATATATATATATATATATATATATATATATATATATATATATATATATATATAAGCCGGCATGGGATGTGGGTATGATTATTTTTATTTACACAGACATGTACAAAATCTGCGACACTGGCATGTCAATGTTATCGATACAACAGCTATTATAAACTGAGATCTCATCAGGCAGATCATATTTAGAAAGGTTCTTTCCAAATATGATCTAAGGTTAAGATCTGATTCCAACTCTTCCTGATGAAATCTCAGTTTATAATAGCTGTTGATCGATAACATCGACATGCCAGTGTCGCAGATTTTGTACATGCCTGTGTAAATAAAAATAATCATATATAAAAGCTCTATTTGATATTGAGCACTTTTTATAAACCCGGTTGAAATTCTTTGGATTACTACCCTGTGGATGTTTTACCTGGATTATATATATATATATATATATATATATATATATATATATATAGTAAGCAATGAAAATATATATGGCAATCAAGCTACACAGAGGCTCCCATGTTACTACCTAGCTCTACTTACGTATCGAGCACTGTTGAAATAAATACTGAAAACTGACACATAAAAAATTATATCTCCTTATAATATTTTATGTGGATACATGAAGTACTAATATATATATATATATATATATATATATATATATATATATATATATATATATATATATATATATATATATATATATATATATATATATATATATATATATATATAGACAATGAAACACACACTGAAACACTCACACATATAATTAATTTTAACCGTCCTGAGATGGGTATTACTGTAGTTAATGTATAAGCGAATGGACTGGATCTGACTGGATTCGAACTCGGCTTACCGGATTCCATATTTCGCGGCGGTATCAATAACATCGTTCGCGTCCTTCCGACCTCATATTTACCCGGAGTATAGGCGGGCCTTCAATTAGTTCACAACAGACGAACCTCTGACAAATCCATGGAGTACGTTTGCTTAGAAGTCGGAATCACGGGTGTATTTTTCTTTATTTTTCTCCCTTGGATTTCGCGAGTAAAGAGTTTTGACAGTTTTAGTCTGGAGTTCTGGAAGCAGTTTCACAGATGTCATTCTCAGTTAACACTAAGGATCGGAAGGATTTAAAGTTTGAAGGAAAAACAGAAAGAGAATGAAAATAATAGACACGGGCTCTTTTCCGTTGATTTATAAAAAGTCATCGCCATTGGCGTATATTTAGAATTCTTAAGTAAACAAGGAAAGTTGTGTAACGAGGAGCAATGAAAGTACGAAGGGAAATGTTTACGTGACGAATTGACGGGGGGAAGCGCGCACACACACGCACGCACACACACACACACACACACACACACACACACACACACACACACACACACACACACACACGCACACACGCACACATGTATCTATATATGCGTGTGTTTATACTTCCACAATATATATTCTTCACACACATATATACAGGAAATGTGCACAGATGTAAGTAAATATGAATAAAAAAGAATATACTTAGTACGAATCTAAGCATGATTTCAAAAACACACACTGGACTATATCTATCTATCTATCTATCTATCTATCTATCTATCTATCTATCTATCTATCTATCTATCTATCTATCTATCTATCTATCTATCTATCACCTTTTACTCTCTCGCTATATATATGTGTATATATTTATTATTTGCAGTCGAACTTTCAAGATTTCATTTTCCAAAATGATGCTTCATCAGAATAAAAAAGACCACAACCGAACCAAAGAAAGGTCCGAAAAACAAAAACAAAAAAACACAACTTAAATTTGTTAACATTTATATGGGTACACCATTTTCAAAACAAATTTCGTGTTTATAGTAAAAACTAGCGCTATCTTTAATATAAGCAGAGCTAAACAAACTACGTTTATCTCTCTATATATACCTAAAAATCTAAAGAATATATCTTTCTTATTAAAAAAATAAAACAACAAAAACAAAAAAAAATTAGAAAGGAAAAAGAAAGAGAAAAAGAAACAACGAGCGAAAAAATCCCACAATACGATAAAAATGTCAATAATTTTTTTGAATTCGGAAAAAGATTGCAATTCAAAATCATATTATTTTTTACACACTTACTTCATTCTAGGTTTCTTTTTGATTATTTATTTAAAATTAATTCTATTGTATTTTATTTATTTTAATGTAGAATTATTTAATTAAAAAATTAAAGATTATAATATCAATTAATGTTATATATATTTATTATAGATAAAAGTTCGAGCTATTTATTATTTTAGTTTTTAGTTTTACCATGACAATTATGCATTTTATCTACTTTAGTGGATTAGTGTTATAATTTCGTCATGAGGTTAGTATATTCATTAGTAAGTTTTCTATTCCTTACAGAAGATTATTAATTTAAATTCAAATGCATTGAATATACTTGGAAGATATTATTGAGGATTTTATTTAGGTCTAAATATCGAAAATATGAATTCTAAACGATGCATACAGTTTTGAAGGACTTCATTTTTTTGATGAATTATGTTATCCTTTGATGTTATGTGATAAGATTCTAATATACAAAGATTACATCTTTGAATTATTCTTTGGGAGTACTTATTTAATCTGCCAATAACAAGCCATTTACATTCGTATGGTCTGTTATTATCTTCTGGTTCTCTAATATATTTAGTTATTTTCAGCTCCTTTATGCCGATGATGCACACAGCGTTGCTCACATAAGAGAGGATATTCAGGTGATAATGAATGTCTTCTCCCGAGTGTGTACCGCCATTGGACTCATCATCAATATGGAGAAAGCTAAAGTAATGCTAATCACTCCATCAGGACTCAAGTATGTTTAACACATCATCTACGCCAAGGGGGCTAGATTAAGTGTAGTCGACTACTTCTTATATCTTGGAAGCATCCTCTACCAAGATGGATCTATTGATTCCGAGATATTGCTAAAGATAGAAAAGACTAGTAATTGCTTCGGTAAACTGGAAAAGCGCGTGTGGTTAGACAAAACTAAGTGTATATGAATCGTGCGTCTTGTTTATTCACCTGTATTTGTGGAGATATAGACCACTTACCGCTGACACATTAAGACCCGGGAGAGGTTTCATCAAATATGCACCAGGAAGAGCCTAAATATTAATTGATACCACGGTTCTACAGCAAGCTAAAATGTCAAGCATAGAAGTCCGTGTTATACGTGATCAGCTGTTATATGTGGAACTGTGGCATGTTAAGCGGCCGAGACACAAGCCCCCCCTCCAAAAAAAAAACGCTTTAAGGACAATCTTAGAACCCTGCTATCCGGTGATCTCACGGACTTATTTAAAAGAACATTTTCTATGTTTCTTCTACAGTGATGATTTTCTTTGTACTTTTCAAACTGTTTAAGTTATTGGTATTTTTATGTATTGTATATTATTATATATTTTTGCATTGTCAAACATTAGAATCAGTAAACCTCAGTGACTTATCTGCCGAATTTTCCTCTGAAGGTAAGAGCTTAATTTTTGAAAATAAATGGGTTATGGAAAGAAAAAGGTTTATTACCCTTGTTTGAACAATTGATGATTCAATACATTTTGCATATTTTCCAATTTTTATTCTCATTATTTATCTACGTATAATATTGCTCTATCTCGTATAATGAGCTTTGGAGAGCAATAAGCCTGAAACGCTAGCGTCTGTAGGTATTAACAATTTAATATTTATTTATAAATTTTATACTAAGTCCTTTAAGAAATTAAAGTTGAGCACTCTCGGGGATATTAAAAATAGACTGTCAAAAAGCTCTAATGCAAAGTTCCGAATACGTTCGTCGAACACTCTCGACTAGTCTTCTATCTGTGCCCGCTTCTAGGTACATATAGATCTTAATTTCCCTTAATTACGTGACAGTTTCCGTTGGCCGAGTGGATATGGCTACGCTGACTCTGTGAACCGGGTTCGCGCCTCCCAACCGTCTGAAATTGTTACCTTCCTGCACTAATGACAGCAATAAGCTTGAAACGCTAGCGTCTGTAGGTATTAATAATTTAATATTTATTTTATTTTACGACTTCGTTTCGTTCATAAAGGACGAACCAACATTAGTATGTCAATATTGGATCTGTCTTCCTTGAACTCTTCAGAAAGTACAAAACGTTCTCAGTTTGAAAATTGTTACATTGCGGCGTGACATGAAAGACAAACGTCCCAAAACCAAAAACAAACTCATAGCAGATTTTCCTTACTGCTCCTAACAACGGGATAATCCGCCATCTTAGAAAAACTCAATGCAGAGCTAATACAAATACACATACTATTCGATCGGTAATCATTATCGCGGTATCCATATTTAGAATTGGCGAAATGATAATTATTGTTTAAATACTTAAATTAACTGGAAGGTAATTATATACATATATATATATATATATATATATATATATATATATATATATATATATATATATATATATATATATATATATATATATATATATTTACATTATCTCTCTCTATATATATTATCTATCTATCTATCTATATATATTCTCTCTCTCTCTCTCTCTCTCTCTATATATATATATATATATTATCTAGGTGTTTTTACAATACTATTGCATGGTGTGGGTTATCGCCGAATATCCATAAAAATCAAAAACATCGTTTCATTTTATATAAAAAAATGAGGGTGTATTGCTGGAATAGTTTTATATATATAAGGATAAAGAGGCGAAGGACAGTTTTATAGTTACCGTGATGATTTTAACATCTGTCTTTTAATGTTATGTTCCACAAACATAAAGCAGAAATTAAAAACAATGCAGAGAAGAAAAATATAGAAACAAAACGAAAGTCTTTTCCCAAAGCCACCTTTTCTGATAAAAATTAATAGAAAACGTAGGAAAGAGTAATACTACGTAGCTGCACATGTCTGTATGTGTGTACGCATGCGTATGGGTGGTATGTGTTTGTGAAGCGTATCAGAAAAAGAAAAGGGTGAGAGCGAATAGTGGGAGGTGGGTAAATGAGGTGTCATCGGACAGACAAACCAATGCCACCGGGTGAGATGAGAGAGAGAGAGAGAGAGAGAGAGAGAGAGAGAGAGAGAGAGAGAGAGAGAGAGAGAGAGAGAGAGGGAGAGTGCAACTAAAAAAATAATGAGATTTCCTTTTCCTTTGTCTATTGCAATGGTTATTTAATAAGTTTTGCCTCGGTTCATATGCAAAATTTGGTAGTGACCACCCGTAGCTGAGGTAATTTTGGTGTAATTTGTATGAGCACACTGACCGCCATTGGGCCAAACTTAGCATCGGACGAAGACGGTCAAATAGCTTAGCCATCGGGACGTTAAATATGAAGTGGGGTGTCGAAAAAAAAGTAAACTTTGATATATACAGAGTTCTGGTTATGACCTTACAGTGAATCCGGTAGTGATGCCCCGATTTGGGAGCTTTGGAAGAGTGTGGAGCCCCCCCCTTAGTTGCTATTGTTCCTACATTCCCTCATAGCCAAAGTGGTTGTGCCTGTCGGGTTTCTATCGATTATTTAAACATAATTTTTCCCAGGCACGACACTTGCCCATTGGCTTTTTGGCTAGGAAGAAGGTGTAATATTTGTTCTGATGCTCGATCAGTAAAGTTAGAATTCCTTTAGGTTGAGACATTTCTTATTTTATCCTAATACAAGGTTCCGTTTTTGAAGAGCTGGATTTACCAACATTATACACCGACTTTGTGTCTAACTATGTCCTAGTGTAGAGGCAAGCAAATAGGGACACTAAACTGCCTCGAACAGGTGTTCGCCTCTACCCCATCCACAATCCGAAATCCATTTTCTAGTCCTGTTAAACCTTTTTTTCTGCCTGCCCTATTTTCCGAACTCATCAATTACTCAAGCTCCCTTCAACCGCCCCGGATATGACACAAAATCGCATCCAGTGTTAGGACCCTAATTTTGTAGCTATCGTTTAAAGACTATTTGTTTACATAAATATACGCCTAAAAACAAATTATCTATAAATCAATCGTATACTAAACGGTTTCGTCATAAAATGTTCCAGTGATTATCGACATGGCTTAAAACCCAACAACCAACCAATTTGATACATGCAGTTTCCTTTACTCCTAAATGTGTAGCTGAGATGTTGTACCTTCTATGAGAATTGTCACTATACACTTGATCTCATATGATATTGACCAAATATCCTAGCCGCTTATGGTATCAAATTGTAAATGGAAGGTCGTGAGACACAACCTTTGATACACTGATACACGCAGTACCTCTAGTTGTAGCTGAGATCATTGTGTTTTACCTCGTATGGGCGTCATGAGCTTACACCGACTTTGAGTCCAAGTTGACCACGTGCGAAATAAGGGCAAATATTCTGGCTGAGATGTGGCATTGAATTGGACGTCGTGTTCAGAAAGAGTGACCCATCTCCGAGGTTTAGGGGAAAATTGAGGCAAGATGAAATAATTTCGGTTACATTGCATGGGCAATACAGTGGCCTCGAGCAACCTGATTTTATATTGACCTTGTGTCAAAATTGTCTCCGGTAAAATACGCTGATCATCCGTTGTATAAACGATGCATTCAACGGAAATAACAATAAATCAATAACAATCCTTTGATATTTATTTTCGTGCATAAAAAGATACATTCGTCTTATAATGGAGAATTGGTGTTTGCCTGTTATTGAAACTACGTCACATCCCTCGAAGATATTATGCCTTATCCATACAAGATTAAAATATTAAGAACAACACAGACACACATACACACACACACACATCTAATACGCTAAGACATTTCATGTTCGTACGTATGTTATCACTTTTCACACACATTACAAAATGAGATGCTTAGTAGCCATGAGATCTTATCTTTACAACATATCACTCGCCACGAAAGTCAGGGCAATTATAATATCTCTATATTTGTTTTACATTAACGACTGCCAAGAGAACTAAATTCGATTAACGTGCTATGCTGGTTCACATCGTACACACGTCGCACCCCCGCTAGGGTTTCTGGGTGAGAGCAGTTTTTCGAGTATTTGTAACTTTTTAATTTATTAATTTAATTAATTTAATTAATTAACCGCTCTCGCTGATTTCAAACACATTTTAGTTAATAACACAAAATAATAAATTCTGAGACAAATTCAAACAAACAAACAAAAAAATACTCGAACCTATCTTTATTGAAACCCAGCAAGCTACAATAAATAACATATATATTTCTATACACAGGATAATCTCCCAAACTAATGCACTGATGCTTATGAATTTTGGAATATATATGCTAGGCAACACGGTGAGTAAGTTTAACATTTAGAGGGTTCATAGTTAAGTATGTGCATATGTTTTATATATATATATATATATATATATATATATATATATATATATATATATATAGTGTGTAGATTTCAATTTTGTGTAGAGAATCTGAATAACAGAGCTCAATGTAATTTAAACAGAGCAAAACAGAATTATAAAAAGAAAAAAAGAAAAAGAAAACTGTACACACATTAAGGTTGTACACATAATAACTTATTTCGACCCCTTTAATTAGGTCTCCTCAGGTATAGACAACTACGTCAAAAAAACATGGTTGTCTATACATCTGAGGAGACCTAATTAAAGGGGTCGAAATAAGTTATTATGTGTACAACCTTAATGTGTGTATAGTTTTTCTTTTTATAATTCTATATATATATATATATATATATATATATATATATATATATATATATATATATATTTCCTTGTACAGGATAAACTCATAAGCTAATAGAACCAATCATTATAAATTTTGGAACACATCTGCTAGGCATAAGGATGGATAACAAAGGTTATATTTAATTTAATTTAGTTTTATGCAAAGGGTCAAGAGGGTGTGGAATTCCCCGTAAAAATTCATATACCTCCGATTTTTATAAAATTTTAACAATAGATATTAGATATAAATTAATAAATATATCTCCAATTTCATTGGAAGATATACTACGGGATTATCACACTTTGTTAATGCGAGCCCCGAATTAAATTGAGGACGTGATAGAATATCATAAGCAGCTATAGCGGTATTCCTATTTCCTTGCCTCACCGCGAGGGCAGAGTTAGACACAAGGTCGGTTTTTAATGTGCGGTAAATCAAGCCTTCCCAAAAGGGGCACTCCGGATTGGGACAAAAATTAAAAATTACCTCAGTCTCTTCTTCACTGACCGAAGACAGAAAAACAAAGTGCAGTATCAGAACAGATACCACACTTTGCTCCTAGCGAAAAGGCCATTGTCTGTAGAGGTATTTTCGCTCGATGATGCAATATTACAACGGACTTTTTATTTGGTCTACGGAAATATTGTATGAATTTTCTTTTTGCTTTTTAAAAGTAAAAAGAGGTAGCTTTCAAGAGAGTCCTAATCCTTGGTCACCCTGTAATATATTCACAGCAAGAACTCGTCTATCTACAACCACAGCAAAGAACTTTCCTGTCTTTTTCTCCCTCTCTCTCTCTCTGTACCAAAAACCAAACGGAACTTCCATGAACAAAGTTTCTTTATTAGAAAATCCTAGCTGTAGAACAAAATACCATGAGACTGATTCCCAACCGACTACAACATGTCTTAAAGCCTAACGAAAACGAATACTTACTTAGTTGTCCTCTTGGATAATCAATTCCTCTTAAGTAATCTTCTGCAAATTCCATCCATGGTTTCCAATCCTCTCGTGGTGTTGTTTATCGCCCAACTGACAATCTCTCTAACCGTTATTCTCGCGTGGCCTTTATAAGTGGGGACTCATTAGTACAAAAAATAAAATAAAAAGAAAGGTGTTCGAAGATGAAAAGTCTTAGCGAACCGAATTTGGCTTGCGGTCTGCAGGTTGCCCATGCTTGTTATAATCTAAAACAGAGTTGATTTCGTCCGCCTCTCTTTTTATTCTCTCTCTCTCTCTCTCTCTCTCTCTCTCTCTCTCTCTCTCTCTCTCTCCGATATAGATAATGTCGGTCAGTAGAACACAATTCCCTTGGTTCCTTAAGAAGCTATTCAAAAACAAGGTAAGCGTGATTACCATGCAAATTCCAGTATCCCGCCTGGCCGTGAGGCGGCACTCTAGTGATCCCAGATTGTTTGTCGGAAGTTTCCGACTCGTTGCTGCCTCGGCGTCGACCCCAATTGCAGCTGCATGGAGAAGAGAAATCGCATATTAACCATTATCGTCTGACTGGAATGCCATTGAAAACGTCGAGCAGCATGGCACCGACAGGGATCAGCTGTTTGATGGAGGCCGTCTTAGGTGAATATTAGTAGACGTGGTTAAATCAAGAGAAGACATTAGCGCCAATAGATAAGATATTTCTATTTCTTAGTAGAACCCTGGAAAAATAGGGAAGTGTTTCAGTGATATAAGGCTCGCTTTGCATGTGACAATGTTTAGCGTTTTTTCTTCTATCTCTTTCGTATATATATATATATATATATATATATATATATATATATATATATATATATATTTATTTATTCTGGTACAGAAAAATTAGTACAACGTTCGTACCGTCGGTTTCAAGCACGGAAGGTCTTAGCCATCCGGCTCTCTTCAGCTTCTGTTGTCATCTCTCACAATGATGACAACAGAAGCTGAAGAGAGCCGGATGAGTAAGACCTTCCGTGCTTGAAACCGACGGTACGAATGTTGTACTAATTTTTCTGTACCAGAATAAATAAATATTATGCTCTTAATTTTTAACTTTAATTCTTAATTAATCGAGCACTCTGCTGGGATTTTTCCTACCATTTTACAAAGAAGTTATATATATATATATATATATATATATATATATATATATATATATATATATATATATATATATATATATTCTTCATTAAATATTAAAGTGTTTATTATTACTTACAGACGATATTATTATTATTATTATTATTATTGTTATTTTTTTAAATTTATTTTTTAATTTTTTAATTTTTAATTTTCATTTTTTTATTTTTTATTTTTAATTAAAAATTTTTTTTTTACTCACTAGGAGTTCTCACACAGGTCATCATCAGTGATTGCTCACTGATAATCACCGGTAGTGTTCCCTGGAGTCTGAGTCACAACAAGTCTTTCCAGATTTCCAGTAATCTCCAATATTTTCGATAACAATTACAAATGACTTTGCGTTATCACAACAGACGCTTAACATTGATTTCTCGCTGGCAACGACCTTTGGTCTCCTTTGGGATTTGGATGGCAATAAGCCTCCTCAATGTCTCAGTCCTCTTCGCACTCTTCTAATCTGGTTAGTACTCTCCCTCCTCGGTCTTTCCACCCTCCTTGATCCTCCACGACTATTTTATGTGGTATCAGACGAGGCTAGTCCCATCACTTTTTTTGGAGGGGGTAGTTCATGAAATTTCTTGCATTTTCTGTTCCTTGGTTTCATGTGATCGTGTTCTTTCTGTGTTTATGTTTTCTTCCTATTGTAACTTCTATGTGACTTCTTAGTCTTAATAGCTTATGTGGGTTGGTTTGCGCATTCAAGGATTTTCCTTAAGATTTTAACTGTGTTCATAATTTATGTCCGTTGTATGGTCTCAATCTTCCCTTTGATTTCGATTTCTCCGAGTCTTTGCTCCAGGTTTATCAGGATTGTACCTAGTGCTTATACGATTGTTGGTATTATATTGACTTTCTTCATACTCCATATCCCTTTCAGTTCTCTGACTAGTTCTGTGTATTTGCTTCGTTTTTCTGTTTCTTTGATCTTCATTCCGTGGTCTTCTGGTACAGCAAAATCTATGATTTGGCAGGATGTTTCCTTTTTGTCGTGTATTATGACATCTGGACTCCTTGCTTGTATGATTTTATCTGTTTGCACCTCCATATCCCAGAGGATTTAGTGTTTTTTTCTGTTTTCCATACTGTCTCTGGTTTATGCTTGTACCATTTGTCCGCGTGTTAATTATTATTATTATTATTATTATTATTATTATTATTATTATTATTATTATTATTATTATTATTATTATTATTTAGAAGTAAAACAGCTTATTATTTTGACATCTAAATTCCATTGTTTGTGGTGTGTGCAGAAACTTATGTAAATTAGATGGCCACGCTGAGAAAAGAGTGTCACGTTCTCTCCGAATGTTCACAGAGACATTAAGAAATATTAGAGAATGGTTGAATCAACATAGAGTGAGAGAGGATAGACAGCTAAGATAGATATGGATGACTTGTTTAGTTACTCATAAATTACGGCTAATTAGAAAAATTAAAACATAATTTTTCTAAACATAACTAAATCCCAGAACTAAATTACATTTTAGCATGCATTCTTTTGTTAGTAAGTAGGAAAATGCCTTAGGGAAACAAACATTGATTAACTTATATTTATTATAATAATAGATAAGTAACTCAGCAAAACACTATGCAACTAGATCGCTGACTCATTAAGTCAGCTGATCAGTTTGTGGGACCTGTGGCTTTTGGTGGAAGTCAACACTCTCCGAGGGCTCTTGTATTTTAAGTAAACGTTTTCCTCGTACCAGTTTAGCATGTGTTAATAGGTCCATTTATCTCAACACCTGCAATGATCACTTCAATGTCCTTTTTTCTACTTGAGCCCATCTCCTCACTACTTACGTATCGCTAGGCCAAAGGTCACCGTTTAAAAAAGTAATACAAAAGTATGTATTTAAATGGTAAAGCCCTTGAGGGACATAGTCAAAACAATGGAAGACGCACGTAATTAGATAAAATATACTAGCTAAAATTGCCGTCGACGGTGGGTAACTGGCCATTTTTTTTTTAACTAGAAATGGACATTTACTGTCTATATTTTAGTAATCAAAACTAGGAATATTATTTAAAAGGGACGTTGTATTAAAAAACACCGGTTAGTATATTTATTCACTGGTATAGTTAAATATAATGATATAATAACCGGTCTTATTAACCTCATATTACTTTAAAATAATATTCAACGTCTTATGATTAGAGTGGTCACTAATGAGCTGAGAGATTAGGGTTCAATCCTTGGTCGAGTCATATAAAATTATACTTGATACCTCCTTGCTAAACACTCAGCAGTTTAGGATGAGGATTAATGGTAAGGGGGGCAATCCAGGGGAAAAAGTGGCCTTAGACTACGGTCGATCCATTACATATAATATATATTTTAAAGTCTTATCTATACGCATTTTAAAATAAAATAACATGCACTAACTCAGATGTTAATAGTTGGTAGTATATTTTCCGATGATATTTCGAGATACATCTCATTATCAAATAAATCTAAGGACAGTCTTTCCTTTCTCTTCTTCTTCTTTTCTCTGTAGTAGCTGTTCTCACTGGATATCCAGTTTATCACGTGCTAAAGAAAACCAACTTCCAAACGCAGAAAGAATATCGCAACGAAGGCACAGCTGCAGTAGCAGTAGCGGCGATAAACTAATCACACAACATTTACAGCAAGGATAGAATCATTATCATCATCATTGTAGTATATAACGACACCTCTGTAATACGTGTGTCCATTATCTTTTTGCAATTGCGTCATCGAACATGGAAGCCAATGAAAACGCTTGCAAAGTGATTAACAACCAGTGTAAGACGACAAATGATTAGTACCCGGTAATTCAGGTTTCAGGAAGAGGACTTCAGGCAGAAAGAGGATTATCTCCCTCAACTCTCTCTATGATATTCAAAGCTAACACTGTTGATTACATTAAATAGTAAAATCGAAAACAGTGATAAAAAGTAAAATTTTGTTTTCTATCAACGTGGACCAATATTTTCCAAAATCACTAACTGAATAGGTTTATGTATGTGTCGTTTGTTACTGAAGCTGTTGAGCGTTAAAATAGGGGGATACTGAATTATACTTCATAGAAGTCATTACAATGTACATTTATAATGAAGTATCACAGCTCAGAACTTATTAAATTACTAATATGTATTTTTTCTTTCCAATATTTCGCGAGTAAAATCTCTTTTCCGATATAGAAAAATAACAATTGTTACATTCATTGTTTTTTTTTACATCTCCGGATCTGTTGTTGCATAGTTCCTATCTGACGGTGGAATGTGTAAGAAATTTGAATTATCGTTCGTTTTCTAGGTCATTTCAATAATTCTGAAACTTAGAACAGAGCACAGCCAGACGTATAGTTAAGAACGCATACATATCTAAGGCATAGCTGAATCCGTAGAAAATGACATCCAGTCTGTAGTAGCGATCACACAGTTCACATTAATATTTATATACTTAGATATTTTGTGGAACATGTGTCAAATTCTGCCTTTCTGATGGGGCAACTAGATAAAGACGCCATGTAGATGATTACATCAGCTAGTGGTAAATATTTTTTGACCAGGTGGGCCTGTTTTAAAATTTTTTATTTTGTTTGGTTTTGTTTAATTCTGAGTGGAATTGTAATTATTTACATATTGTAATTATACGACAACGTAAGAAAATAATAGATTTGAAGAAAAGTTTGAAGGTCATTTTGTTCTTTTCTCTTTACTCTGTACCAATAGAGCTAGACTCTCTTAAAAAGGCCATTGACGTCCAATATTTGCTCGAATGACTCTTTGGAAACGATAGGAGAAATGAGTCAGAAGAACTCGACGTCTTTTGTGTGCAATGGCAGTCGACAAACAAGGGACACGTTATATTTGTGAACAAGTTTCGAACGACGGAATCGGATATTGTTAGAAAGAAAAAGAGAGAAAAAACAAATAAAAAAAATTCTCTGGGATTAAAAAAAAATCCATCTCGATAAAAAGAAAAAGATTAACGATAGAAACGGATTGACCTCGTGACATCATCAGAGACGCGCTTGTGAGAGATTTTGAAAAATAATTTTAACAATAAAAATAAAGATACGCTAGACAAAGAAAAAAGTCAACGGCTGTAGTCATTCAGGTGCAAAATATCGCAGACGGACGGACATACAAAGACACGGATAGATGTTGAAATACTTACATGAACATGTTCGTACAATACATACACATTCAACAGCTAAGGTCTCCTTCTGTGGTCAGGTGCAAAACACAAAGAAACGCAGTGCTGGCTCAATTTATAATACGCCCTCAATAATAATCTATATCATACTACGCTAACGCATTTCATGTTCGTACGTATGTTATCACCTTTAACGCATATTAATCAAAATGAGATCGTCCGATCAGCAAATACGGTGATGAGTGATCAATCTGATGTCGCCAAGGTAAAAATTCCGAGTTTACCTATTTTAAAATGAATTGTTCCAAAATCAAATTATGCAACCTCGTCAACTAAGTACAATTTTTAAATAAATTCATTTCAAAAAGCGACATTCATTTTATTGCTTTGAAGAACATTTAGCTGATAATTATTTTTACTGTAAGAAGTTAGATAACATTTATTGTTTTAAAAATAATTAAATTGTTTCAATTTTAGATAAATAATATAAGCAGAAGAGACATATTAGTTTTATTTATTTAAAAAATATCACAATTATTTTTACGGAAGAAGATAGAGTCAATTATTTTAATAGTATAAACCCTGACAGACACTTATTACTTATTCAAAATACAAAATAAAAACACTTTATTTTTAAAAGAATCAATGTAATTTATCGTTACAACACGTTAAGAATAAATCGAGTAACTAAAGTTTTAAATCATGTAAAAAAAATTGATAAAATTGACGCAGTTCGTAACGTAAAAATATTTTTAACATTTAAAAATAGTTTTATTTCAAATTCTAAGGAAAAACATTGGTAAACAGACGTCATCAATAATTTCAGAGTATTACGAAATTAAAAACTGAACCTTTTCAGTTAAAAATAAAATAAGATCTTAATTGCGTACACTCACAAATAATTAAATAAGCATTTCCTTTTTATTATAACAAAATAAGGGTAATTAAATTTGTTTATAACCTTAAAAAGGATAAAGAAATTAATGGATAAGAATTTTTCAACTTCTATAAACTATTATTACATTTTTATATATAAAGTTAAAAATGATAAATTATGACATTTTTGTCTTCCATATATTTTGCATAGCGATAGTCAATTTGTAAACAAAGTCCTTTTCCGATGAAATTATGGCGGATTTTACTCATTTATCACATTTGAAGGGATAATTTAGCTAATTTTTAGTCAAAAGTGGGATTTTTTTAAAAATTCAGTGTCTTATGACTTTAATTTAAAAATTAGCTTAGAAATAGTTCCTAAAAACTTATATTTATCTTTTAAGGGATTTTTACAAGTAATTTTTTCAAAGTTCAAAATTCATTGAATTTTTGGGGGTTTTGACCGTCGTAATTACATATTTTATTATAATTTACTTTTCACACGTAAATATGCAGTTTTTTTCGTTTAGAGATGAAGTTTAGGCTTTTATCTTTCAAACACAATCAAAGTTTACATTACACTAATTAAATAATTAATGATAAGTGTTTTTTAATAAGCATAGTCCGTACAAGAAGCCGCCATTTTTGCACATACCTAGTACTAGAATCATTATGATGACTGATATAGTTCTATTTAAGAGTAGGAAATACACTTTTATCATTTTTGACCAAGGATGACCAATAACCCCATTTTCCTTACACTTTTGATGGTATTGTGCCTAATTTGTTACACTGTAACATTTTACCTTATGGTAAATACATAACTCAAAGTGTAGTATCTGTGCTCATTCGTAACTCAGCAGGTCACTCTTAAGCATTCAAGGGGCGAATAGCTACTCAACCGTTGCTGAGTTTAAAGCTTTATCTTTTCTGTCACAGGGACCCTCACATTTTGGGCATCTGTCTTTCTGCTCCTTTTGGGCAATCTTTTGATACTAATTTCTTTTCTATTTCTTTGCAAACGGTACCAACTCCAAGCTCACACTAAGCAGCTGGCAGGTTTGAGCTGACTGATACCAATAGACGATTGAGGTCCTCTCATTCTCAATCGACGATATCGAGCTCGGCCTTTAGATTGGAGGTAAACCGCTGATAGGCCAAACAGGGGAGTGCTACCCTCCACAGTAATGTCTTTGTCTTTTTCAGCGTGCGTCCGTGTCGGGGGATGCTAAATCCGGAAGCACTCATATTGCGTCGTTGTCCGTATCGAGGGATGCTACACCATGTAGCACTCAATTTCGGGAGGTTGCCCCGTCTTAGGCACCTCAACGCGGCCGGTCCCGTCGGTCCGAAGGACTCTACCTAACAGCCCCGCCTTAGCGTCAAAAAGAGCCGACCCATTTGGTACAAAATTACTAAATGTCAGTATTGATACATTAAGAGGGAAGGCAGCTGAATTGGATCTCCTACCCTCTGGTACTTCGATCATCTCAGGGTACGCATACGGCGGCGGGCGGAAAGACTACTGACAAAATTAGAAAGGCTGTTGCGCTCTCTGATATAGAATTAAACAACTCTTAAAAGGGTAAAGCTTCCAAACCACGCTTAGACAGATAATCAATATCAAGGTTCAGAGAAGCGGGGAACTTCAGCTCTATCTAAAAAAGGAGATGCGGATGCTGCGATCAGAGGACCATCATTCTGACCAGCTGATTAGCTGATCTCATACTAACCAACAACCGTGGACAAAACAAGCAAAAGTAGAAACAGGGTGGGAACCTTGACGCCTCTATCTGGGAAACAACAACAAAATACGACAGCAGTTCCAGCAACATCACCTGCTGCTATAGTCTAGAAACAACTGGTTTCCACAGTAGTACCAGCGACCCCTGCAGCAGTTAAAACTATAACAGCACTGTTGCCAGTAGGGGAACACTGCCAGAAAAAGAAAAGCGCCACTCTTTGGAAAAACGGCAGCGTTTTCCAAAAAGCCGTCTAAATAAAAGAATCAGCCACAACAACCAACATCGACACGACAGCCACACTTACAAGAAAACTCCCAGTCCCCTCATCAGAATCTTGGGAGGATATCAAGAGCGACGAGGAGACAAAATAAAAGTTTATGAGTCCGACTCTGTGGCGGGGAAGAGCGAAGGCTAACAGAACAAGAAAAATAAATAAAAAGAAAGAGGAGGTTAATCCCAACCCCCTTCACAAGAAAATAGTAAAGGGGAAAATAACTATACAAGACACGATCTATACTGCCTACCCCTTCAATTCCAGTTTCCAACCCCTACCTCGGCTGAGCAAAATGCTCCCTCCAATTTTCAATACCCCTCTCAGCCTATCTTCGCTCTAGATCTTCAGACAGAGGAAAATTGAACAAGCCACAGCAGGTGAGAAGTTAGGCGATACCCCTTGTAAGAACTGAAAAGTCTAGCAAGCTCCCCGTTTTGCCCGGGGAGGAAATATACTAGTTCGATTCTTTGCACGTGTTGGTAGATCTTACCGCGCGGCAGAGGAAAAACCTCAGACCGTTACAACAACTTACACAGGTCCGGATCTAAGCATTTTAAACCCAAAGAACTCCCAAGACGCTCTCTTACTCACAACATTCTTGAAACCGAGGCAGTGCGGCCGCACAAAGTGTTTATAGAGGATGTTGGCGGCTGCAAAGTCGGCGATCCTGGACCTGGAACACTCATCGTTAAAACAACTATCTATAAAGTTCATAAAAATTAAGTTTTCCTTAGGCGCAGAGGGGTTTTGGCCGAGGAGGGCGAATTACGACGAAACTCGTTACTGGCAGTCTCGGACAGACTTTTGCATCCTCATCCCAGAGGATTTCAGACCCGTGATCAACAATGATAAAGCATCATGGTCTTATATCTTACGACTCTTAATGTGATGGGCATGAGGTATGAAAGCAGAGCTTCCCTCGTCATGACAGACCTCCTGGTCCTCTGTATAGATCAAACTGCGCTCGAAGAGACCCACTTCGTTTTGTCTGGTGATTGCCAGGTACTTATCTGGATAGGATGTTAGCTAGAAAGATCGATGCAGTTTTATACCGTGTCCCGTTCCACTGGTTAAGCTAATCAGACCAGAAATTGGTTATGGCACAGATTAAGTTAAATGATCAGCATAGACAAGTCGTATATCTCCAGTAAGGAGGTATTCCACGACCTTTTGGAAAAGCTAGCATACCATATTCAGCAGGCTCTAGTGGGGGCGGTAACCGGGAGTAAGTAGTGGGTTAATTTAAAAGCTAAGACTAGAAGTTTCTCCGTCAGATATGGCAAAAACTTTGCTCATGACAAAGAAACGCTTAGAAACTAAATTGACCCGACCGATGGCTGAGGAGATTCTAGAACTAGTTAAAGGGGCCTAAACGCGTGGCTAGTGAGCGTTATGAAAATCAAGTAGTTAGGCCTAGGTTAAAGAAATTATCTAACGAAGCCGTGAACGCTGACGTTTTTGAGCATAAAGAAGAACTTCGTCGTGGTTTGGATAGGTACATTCTAAAAATCAAAAGCCCGGATAGACATACCCTGGAGTCAATTCGAGAGATTTTTGAAGGATTTCGGAAGCACTTTCAGGAGCGTATCACCCATCTATCGTAAGTCCGGGTTCAGGAGTTTGACAACTATTTAGCTGACTCTCCCGTCTCGATGCAGCTGGTGCAGCTAGTTGTGATGGCAGGGTTACGGAGTGTGAAGTCATAGCTGCATTGAAACAGGTCGACTAAAACAAATCACCAGGACTTTATGGCCTGCACTACGAATCATTTTTTAGGTTGTCGCTCATGTTCGTTCTTTTTCTGATGGATGTGTTCAAATATTGGTTTGATCAGAGATCCATCTCTGGTCAGGTCACCACAGGGAACCGTTTGCAGGTTGTTGTTGATGGATTGTATAGGGAAGATCAAATACGAACAATTTACATGTGGTTCGCATGATCATAGAAAGTTTAGAAGACGACATGGAGGGGCGCTGATCAATTTGGATCAGTTCAAAGCTTTCGACGGGGTTGACCATCGTTTCTTGGGATGTGTTTTAGAAGCCGCTTCCATTTTTTATCGCTAGTCGACGGCAGTAATGCAAGTTAGGGTTTCCGTGTACGCTGATGACGTCGCTGTATTCGTGTCGAACTTTCGAGACATTGATGCGGTGATTAAGGCGATTGCCCGTTATGAAGAAGTTACAGGAGTCGGTATCAACCGCAGCAAGTAAAACGGCCTGCAGCGGAGAGCCTGGAGAAGCGTAGCTGTGCTACCGTGCATTTTCAACTTGTCTGCTGGCGTGGTTCGAATTCTTGGCGTTTGATTCAGACCGAGTCTCTAGCTTTGAAAAAAGTGGAAGCATCTATTAGGACTTTGCTTCGAAGGAATATTTCCTGAAAGTATAGACCTGAGGCGTGCACTACTTAGGTCTCATCGTTTACCGGCTGTCTGTACTTCTCCTGCCCGCGAACCACTAGGCGGTTTTTACGCGCATATTCTCGCTTCTTTTGAAGGGTATACTCAACGTCCGTTTAAGGTAGGCTTGGGGATGCATGACTTGGCAAGTCATTACATGCCGAGAAACTGGATTTGCCTAGTTGAACTTCGATAGGAGAATTTGCGTGGAGCGCTGCGATCGGGGGCGCATTTCCCATCCTTATCGACAGTCTATCGTTTCAGAACCGTCGTAGATTGTGAGATGAATCACAGTTCTTCAGGGAATGCTGAGCCGCGCTCAAAAAACTTCCTCGATCCAGTGACATCGAAACGCGCTACCCCTCAATGGCCGACAATACAATATGGTGGATACGCTCTTTGGTCCACACTGTCAGAAAAATGAAATCGAAACGGTTGAGCACGCTTTTTTCACATGTTTTAAACTTTGGCAGTTGGTTCTTCTGGAGTGAGCATACGTTATCGACAACGAAGACCTGGCGTAGGATAGGGAGAAACGAATGGTGTTTCTCGTGATTCTGACCGTAGCTAGACTAGTGTCGTGGACGACGCGTCTTAGGATATTAAGTGTTGACTCTTTTTCTGATCAC